>VZRU01014264.1:0-248311 GCA_013398155.1 Pedionomus torquatus
CCCCCATCCCCGCCCGCTTTCTCCTCATCACCGGCGAGGCGAGACCGGCCTCCCCCTCCCCTCAGGCCGAGGCCGCCGAAGCCTCCCCGGAGGGCAGGGAGGGGCAGGGCGGTGAGGTCGGTGCCGCGGGGATGCAGTGGGGTTGGCAGGGTCCGTCCGCCATTCGCCGCCCCCGCCGGCGCACGGAGGCGGTGTCGCTGCCGCCGGGGGTGTGTGAGGGGACGGCGGCCGAGCGCTGAGCCGCCTCCCTGACGGCGCCGGGGGGATTCGCCGCTCGTTGGGAGGCCGGGGCCTGCTGGCGGTGGGGCCGAGCCCGTGGTCGGGAAGGGGGGAGCCCGCTGTGGCTCTGTCCCCTTTGCCCGGTGCTGCTGGGGAGTAAGGGAACCCCCCGAAGGACCCGAGAGGTGTATGCGGAGAGCAGCGGGCGCTGGCAGCACCGAGATGGGGAGCCGGCCCCAAAACCTCCAGCGAGCACCCTTGCTGTGGGGATTCCACTGCAGCTCTCCCAGGAGTTCTAGAATCATAGCATGCTTGGAGTTGGAAGGCACCGTAAAGGTCAGCCAGTTCCAACCCCCTGCCCTGGGCAGGGACACCTCCCACCACACCAGGTTGCTCCAAGCCCCATCCAGCCCGGCCTTGAACGCTTCCAGGGATGGGGCAGCCACAGCTTCTCTGGGCAACCTGGGCCAGTGTCAGGAATCAGTGGGGCTTTGAAATCGTTTGGACTAACAGAACTGCATAAACGCATAATACTCTTAATGTCCCCATTTAACTGTTTTGATGAAATGCGGGTAAAGGATGTGGCTGACAGCATTGCTGAGAGCCTTGCTGTGCATGTGAGCTCTGTTTAAAAAAAAGAAAAAAGGTCACTGTAAAAATGAAAAATATTCTCTTTGGTTTTGTCCTCCTGAGACCCAAAATAAGAACTTAGTTGCTTCTTACCCATCAAGGAGTCACCCACAGTTCAGCGTTTTTTCTTAGGATTAATCTCCTCTGCTATTAAAAATTTTCCCTGACCTTGATCTGCATGTTATATGTTATACATAGAAATAGTCCTCAGACATTGCTGAAGTTTTCACACTAGTCACGTCATCACAAATTCCATCTCTGATTTGTTCAGGGCTACTGTATTGTATAAGGCAGCAGTGGAACATACCTGCTGCCTCATGTTAGTCACCCAGGTGTTGAAATTATAAACTAGGTAAAGCTTAAAGACCACAAAAAGCTGACGTTTTCTGTATTTTAAAAGCATAGTTATTGATAAAATGTTGAGATAAACAAATATCATATTTTTTTAATCTGCATTTTTTACCTGCACACGCGAATGTAGAGGTCACGTGTGGTGGTTTAAGTGGCATTCTGCATTTCCTTTCATCTTTAATTTCTTGTTCTCACTGGATAATACAAAACTACTTATTCTTGGGGATGCCTGTTTTTCCTCTATAAGATTATTTCTTCTACCTTTACAAATTAAATAGTCGCTTACCTTCATTTTCCACGTCAAAATAAGGAAAGTCAGACAAATATTTAGACTGTGGAGCCACGCAGAGGTAATCTAGTGAAAAGCTGGTTTTGCATTATTTCTAGTTAAACTAAGCCTGAGTAAGCTAGGCAAATAAACGTCAATGTATTATTTAAATTTGTCTTTTGACTGCACTGAGATTGATTGTCGTCATGTGAGCATCCTGCATCAAGACACAGTGGTTTAGCAAGGTGCCTTTTCATGAGTCACAGTAACCAGCAATTTTAGTTAGCCTTCTCCTGCTCTGACTTGTGCACAGTGGCCTGAGCTACTGTGTTGTAGTGTGAAAGAGGACATAGACATGGTGAGTTGCAACAGCTCAGTTGACAGATGGTTTAATGTATTACTATGTTAACGCAATCATTTGCAGCTATGTGAACACATCTGCAGTGATCTGTGTAGAGTAAACCAACTTGCTTTAGCATCCTGTTACTTTATAGGCCTATCTTGCACGAAACGGATGCTGCTTTATCAAGCACACAGGCCTTCAGACAGAAAGAAGATCATTAATGAAAAATGAATTTAATTCACATTCACAATAAAGGTGGATAAAGGATTCTAACAGAAATAGTGCTTCAGAGTCAGTAATTTATGTAATTTTCAGTTGCTATCTTATCACCTACCATAAATGTTATTTATAATAATAATATAAATGAGCCTGTTAGGGGAAAAAGAAAAAGCCTGATCAGGGAAAAAAAAGTAAAGAGTATTAGCTAGCAATTAAATCCATCTTCCTAAAAGGCTAATCAGGGGACAGCTATCACTAAAACCATCCTATGCAGATACTTCCATGTAATACTGGTTTTCCTAAGGCTGTGACATTTAAAAAAAAAAAGAAGTAAAATAAATCTACATGTATGGCCAACGGCTTGGGCATGTCTCTTCTCACATTAATCTGCCATACTTGAGGTTAAATGCATATGGTAACATTTGTAACATATATGTTAATACACAGAAAGTATATGTTCCATTTACTGTTTGGCCTCAGTTGTATCTGCATTTATGTTTATGAATTTATTTGTTCAGTCTCTTTATTTATTTATTATTGAGGCATGGCAGCTTTTAGTTAAGTATAAATGAAACAATGAAGTTGTCTCCAAGTTGGACACTTGCCAGCATAGATTAGTTTTATGGCTTATTATCACTGGGTATACTATGTTTATAATATTACAGCTGTTCCTATAACTGCTTTGTCCTTTCATAAATACAATACTATTTTCCTGATTTTAAAGTAACTGGTGACAAAGGTACCAGTCTAATTTGGCAGGAAGTCAGCTTGCTAAAATAAGTGATAGAATGAGCTGCTGTGGGCTTTATTTGTATTGGTCTGTATAATCTTTAATCACCTTTAAAAAAAAAGTGAGCAACTAAGCAAAAGTCTTTGGTTTGGCTGACACTCCTCAGCCTTATAAATGAGATCAAAGAGGGTATTAGGAAAGAAAATAAATTAATATTTTCTGCCCCCTGAAATGTTCTATTCATCTTGTATTGGTAGTAAGGAGGAATAGAAATCTTGAATCAATTGGTTAATTAGAAAGATTTAGATGAAGTATTTTGTCAATATGTAGATGTATTTTGGAGAGGGAGAGATTGTTTCAGTTCTCATTTGAAATGGGACAGTTGAGAGAGCCATTCTGTAAATCTCCAGGTAATCAACTGCAAAAGAATTAAACCCTCAAATTCAATAATGCTAATCATTCCTCTTTACAATTATTTTTCACCTTAGACATATTGGAGTAATTCTGAGCTCCAATTTTTCTTGTTTAGTCTTACTCTATCTCCTAACACTAAAATCGTACAGAAGAGCAGCCATACAGCAGGAGATCCTCTTCTACTCATGGTGGATCATGTGTGGTCTTTTACCTGCCCCTGTTGGTTTGCCAAGCACCGGTAAATCCCTGCTGTTTTTTGCGTGGCAGTTCCCAGAGCAGGGCAGCCACCCAGGCTGGTATTCATCTGCCACCTCTGGGACTGAGATGCCATCACAGACATGGCCTGCACTTGTGGTATGCTGCATCCCAAAATGTTCTGTGTGGCTAGACCTATTTATGAGGCAGGATTAAACTTTGCAGAGTTATTTTGTCTTTCCAAACAACAGTTACTGACTTCAGAACATAAAGACAGAAGGATTCTCTCCCTGGTTTTGCTCACAGTCTTAATTTCTTATTCATGGTATTTTTTACTCATGTTTAGTTCATGCCAACACAATTTTCTGGGTTGTTTAAGGGAGAAGTTTGAGAAAGAAATAAAATGAAGACTTTGTTTCAACAAGTATGAAAAAATGAAGCAAGTTTAAAATCTATACCGCTTTAGCAGTAAGCATACATTTACTTACTTGTATCTTAGCTTCAGCATGCTGTTTGGAACTATAAAACTGTTTCTGAAGACCTGTGAACTGCAGAATCAGGTTGAAGGAGAGAAGACTGCTAGCTAGCATAAGTGAGAAGCTGTAATCAGTAATGTAGCAAGTAAAAAATGAATCATAAAACATCACCTGGTATTTCACGGTTGTATTAGAGAAAAAATTTCTTCAATAGAAATTAATATAGAGTGAAAATGTCAGAAAAGGGCTGTATCATTTAGCAATGACTCCCTGCATACAGTATAGATCCAGAGCAGACACGAGTTTCCCTTATAAGCCTCATGATTTCCAAAGAGTGTAAAAAATATAACAAAAAAATGAATGCCCTGAATACTAAAACCAGCAGGGCTGGGAAGTATTCTGTGCAATATTAAGAGGTGTATAATATTGCAGTTCAAGCAGTTACTAATACAATGTGCTCTAAAAAATGGTCTTTCAGACCTACTGGAAGACTGAAGTTTTCTCTGTTTGTTTACTTCCTACCAAATCACTCAAAATCTGAAATCTGACAACCAAACTCAGTTTTAGAAATACTTTCTCCCCAAGCAGTGGCATTGGCTTCCACAAGAGTTTTAGTAGAAGAGAAAGATACAGCAGAGCAAGGCAAATTCTGGTTCTAAGCAATAATCACTGGTTGTTTAGACACTTGGAAATTTATCTACCACATACGGAACTGTGATAGAGAGAAAATGCAGCCTTGAGATTTAGTGTTTTCAGTGTTGTCTTAGATTCACAGACAGCAGGAGATGTGTTCATTTATATTTTTCATTCAGAAAGTATTTGTTTATGAAATGGCAAAATAATGTGAATACACAGTTGCCAGGAGGAGGAAAGATATGGGTAACATATCTCTTCTGTCTTGGCTCTATTCAGGGACATCTGTGACTTCACAGACGGATCAGCCTTCAAAAAAAATGTCTCCTGAAATAACTTTGCGGCACCCTCTTACCATGTTCCTTGATAACAGCATATGTGTGAAAATCAGTCTGATTTTTTTTTTTGTATAAACATGAAAAGTCATTTAGAAAAATATGAAAATATCACTGTAAATTTCAGTACTTAAATACTACCCAATAACTCTGCTTCTATGCACATATATTTCCATAGATGCATAGTCTGAAGCCTGTGACTAATCATAATGAGTTCAATTGTATGCTTATGGCATTAAGGACTCTTTACATCTGGGAATTTGAATTATTCTAGGAATAATTTAATAATTCTTCTTTCTTAAACTGTATGCAAACTTTTTACATGCTCCTGAGTCGTCATGTGTAGAAAAAAAAAGAAGCTATAGAGGTGATCCACAATTTATGAGCCTTTGAAACACTTGAGGGAGTTCCCCCTCAATTTACTGCAGAAACAGCTGTTATTCAGCTGTGAGATTTGGAGTTGTGGAAATTGTGGAAGAAAGGAAAAGTATTCATTCCCAGTATATTAAAAAAAAAAAAGAAAAGATGCTTTGGATCAAAATTCCTAGCTGAGTTTCTGGATTCCTAATGTCCTGAGAGAGTTATTTTCATATTAATTGTAATATGCAAGCATATTGCTTGCACATGATAGTGATTTATGGTAATTGGAATACTGATGGGAAAAAATTCTTTTAGAGCACCTGTGAAATTATGGACTGCATGCACAAGCATCCCAAGTATTTGCCTGAGAGATTTTTCTTCCACAGCTGTGAGATTTGGGCATCGTTATTTAGATATAAATTGAGAGCTTCTTTCAAAAGGTGAGCAGGTACTTGGTAGTTCATTGGACAACTGATGCAAATAATTGCTCAACAGTGTAAATAAGGAGCTTACAATCTGCTTGTATTTTGTTATTTATTAGTACTTCTTATAATTTATTGGTCTTGTTTCAAATGGTGAAGTTAAAAGTGAAATGAGTTTCTTTTTAGAACAAGGAAGAAATACAGCACCATATGTTGTGCCAATGGAACTCTATCTGATATAGTGCTAATACATTCCTTTCAAGGCTTCCAGACATTTTACAACATTTTTAGCACCAATTTCTGCAGTAATGACTAACTTCTGCAGGACAGAAAATGACATTCCTTGAGAGGATATGAAATGATCAAGAGGGGAAAGAGCCAACAGTATCCAAGAAGCTATTGAGTTAGCAGGATTTTAATGCCAGAACAATTAATACGCTATGAGTAATAAATCAACTGGAACAATATATAATAAGCAGAAAACATTATTGTGGTCTTTCTATAATATTGAAAATGTAAACACTACATGTCAGCAAATAGTGTATGCTAGTTTGTATCAAAACATGGATTTTCACCTGTATGTTTTTTGGCTGATATAATTGGAACCATTGAAGAGCGATTCTAGTTTCAGTGGGAGGAATTATGAGCCTAGAGTATAAACAGACGGACTGAAACAAAGCTCACTGAAATGCCTCCAGTAAAGCCCCCTGTAATCAATCAGTTTCTTGACTTTGGCAGTCTTTTAATCAATGTTTTAATGTGAGGAACCGTCGTATATAAAGACAAATGAGTAAGCTGACACTAGAGTAAGGGGAGAATTGTTTTTTGTTTTTTTTTTTTTTTTTTTTTTTTTTTATTTCTAGCAATTGAGATTTTTTTAAAAAAGACTGTGAAAGTGTTCATGTAATGACTTTTGTATAGGTTTTTTCTTATACTTCAATTATCTTGTGCCTGTTTTACAAATGGGTAAAAGACAAGAAGTAATTGAACCCATGATCAAACAGAAAATGTATTATTTTTTTTTGCCCCTACAAACATTTATTTCCATGTTCTGTATTTTTAATAGTATTGATTAGTTAGACATATTTATGTTTTCTTTCACTTGGTGGCCATTCTCCAGAGCAAGGATCTGAGAATCTCTTAAGACCAAGGTCTAACATGGTCAATTTGAAAGGAGTCTTTTTAGTGTATTGAGCTGAAGCTCAGTCAGGAAAGACTCTGATCATTCTTCAGTTCTGCTGATTCCCAAAGATGGTGTTTATACTTTGTGGGCTTGGGCTTTAAAATAGATGCAATTTATGTTGCTTGGAAGTGGGACTGGCTTCACAATGATGAAGGTAACAAATATTTTCAGGGACTACTCCCCCCTACCCTTGTAAATAGCTCCATGGTTCCTTGAACAAAATTAATGTAAAGGTGAGTGTTGGAATGAAAATTATTACAGAAAAGCATTTTGGTTAAGCTCATTTAATACACTGGTATGCCTATAACATTAATAGTATCTTTTTTTTTTTTTTTTTCTGTTTGTTCCAACAATAAAGGAATCATCTACATGCTGCTGGTCATATCTGTGTTCTTAAAGATGCTTTCATGTATGAAAGTGCAACTGAAATAGCAAATCTAACCTGCACAGACAAGTTTGATGCAGCTCTGGCCATTCATCTCTATAAAGCAGGCAGACTTCTGCAAGGTAATGCCCTTTCTATTTTGCAATAAAAATACCTCTTAAAAAGGTACTGAAAGAGAAGAGAATGAATACACACAGTTATAAATGGCTAAAAATGTATAAAACCACATGTAATACAGTTATTCTGTTTATCCACTTCAACAGATGTTCAGAAATGCTGAAAGTCTTTCTCTGCAGGAGATATGATCCAGAGAGGAGAGAACTAAATAAACGTATTTTTAAAGCACGTAGTGCATTTCATAATTAAGTACTTTAACTACATTAAGATAAGAGCGTTATATTAACATTAAGATACTTTCAGCAAATGTGTTCTTTCAGAGGACAATGGCTTGGCTAAGTATAGCTGAGGTCAAATAGAAGAAAGCAGAGAAGCTAATTTGATTTTTCTGCTCAAAAATGAGTCAGGGTTTTTGGACATGAAATAACTTTGAGATGTCATTCATGTCAGCTACACTGTAGGAGACAGGATGTTATCAGACAAATAATAACATTTTCTATTGTATCTAGCCATTTAGAACAAAATTTTAGCCTGCCATTAATTATGCACCAGAAGCACTGGCTTTCAAAATGACAGACACTGTCACCTACTGAAATAGCAAGTGTGTATCTGTGTTTGAGATCACATTCATATTATACAAATCTGTTCACTTGGACAAAGGTACATAATTTGATACTTTCATCAGATCTCAGCATAAGTTGTGTTGTACTAGTTTTCAGACTGCAGAAGTCCTCCCACAATTTGTGCCGGTGGGTTTTCAGAAAGGCTGAATTATTGTCTGCCATAATTGCATGTCTTTTGTTACAGTGGGGCTCTGATTTTAGTAGGGATGCTAGAGTAGAAATAAAAAATAATTTTGTAAGATGATCTGTTCTAACATATGTATTCAGAATGTAGAAGATGATTGTTTTGTGACAAGACCTGGAGTTATTTTGGAGGAGGCTTATGGAAGGTCTTAGAACCCTCTTCTGCGCTTTTTTTTTTTTTTTTTTCCCCAAAGGAACAAAAAATAAGTTTAGATTCTAAATTTTTACTGTAAATCTTCAATGCTGTTTTGACTTGCATAGCCTTGCCTGAGTGCTGTTGCTATTAGATTTTCAAAATTCCACAAATCCTACAAAACCTGATACTTCAATGGTTTTCAAAAGCTCAGTAATTTAAATAAATCAGTGACACTGTTCCAAAAAGCATCTGCAATAAGTAAAAGAAAAAATAAACCAGAAAGCTGTGAAAAGCAAGACAGTAAGTTTTATGATTGTTGGGATGATCCTAGTCAAAGTGTAAAAGTTATTGTAGGCTTCTTGAAGGAGAGAAGTGATTCAGAGGACGTTCCTTATTCTTGTGACATTTAATCTTTCCATACCCTGTATTAAGAAATACTTTAAAGAAATTTAGTCATTATAGTCATACTACTATTATTACCCTATTACCATCTTTTGGGCCTTGTCTTGGAAACTTTGTTTGGGGATGTATGATGAACACATGTATTAGATCACATAATTATTTAATTTTTATTTATTAGAAAAGCTATATATATTGTATTTTATTACAGAAAGTCTCTTGAAGATTAGTGCTGTGGTGCTTTCATAATGCACATTAATTCTCTTCACAAACATTAGAGTATAATATCTAAAAATACCAAAGAAAGTCTTTTAAGTAGCCAGAATGGCAGTGAAACTTATTTTTTTTCTGTTTGTTCTTTCATGTAGTAGTGAACAAATTAGCAATGCTAATAAATCCTTATCTTACAGCTTACTTAGCTTTCAAATGTAAATGTGAAATTTGCGAGGTTTTAACCATGAATTTTGATTAACCTATAATTTCCCCCCAACCCCAAGACACTGTGGGTCACTACAGAAAGCGCGACCAATAGTTTCCACAGCCATGAATGTTCAAGGTCAGTTAATCTCTCAAAAGGAAGAACCTCCATCAACAGTGTAATCTTCTGTGCTCTGCTCTTTGGTCCAGTGCTGAGGACTGTGTTGTGTACTGAGTCCTTGATCTCTTTCCCCTTCCATCCAACAGCAAAAGGGAAAAAACAATGCATATTTTCTTGATACACAGTGCCTAGTGGCAATACAGACTAACTGCTTATTTGTCTTTGCAGTCAGAAAAAAACCTTGATTTCATCTGTTGCAGGTAAAAGAAATCCTGCCATTAACGTAACCAATTCTGTGGATTTTGCAGATTTTTAGACTGTTTTACTGGAAATTGTTTCTTTTGCAGAACTGCATTTGGAATTTAAAACTATGTTCTGCTTGTAGTAATTAGCCACCATGAGTCTGTTATTTGTTAGCTTAATGTGGTGTAAAACTGACCACTTAATTGTTTTCAGTGCTGAAACAATCAACACTAAACATTATTGTCTGCTGTCTTGATTAGTTTAGGGGAGAACATTATTAGTGACTTGTCAGTTACTAAAAATAACCTGACTCCAAGGAAATAAATACTATTAGAAAGGAATCATACGCTGCTATTGGCTTTTGTATTTTCATCTAAGTAGCTGTTGGCCTTCACCATTTAAGTCCAGCTGCTGTTAGTGTGGAAGTGCTGTTCTACTCTGTTTTGGTGGCTTTACCGCTGTGCAAATATGAATTTGTTGCGATACTATGTGTCAAAACTAGGCTTTTACGAGACTGCAGGCACCACTGCATAGGATACGTGTGCTTTTGTTGATACTCTGAAGTTCGAATGTTGGTAAGACGGTCACCCAAACGGGTGTATCAGAATGCTTGGAGGGCAGTGAATGAGTGGCTGAAGCTAGATACCTGGGACCAAACTTTGCAGCAATGCGTCTTATTAAAATGCAAATACCATTTAAAGTATATATGCTGTTTGGTGGGCTGCCAACTGTAAAAATTAATTGATTGTTTTTACAAAGAATGGAAAAAGCAAAGCTTTTACTTACAGATGTGATACAGAATTATCAATATACTTTTTACTCTTAAGGTCTTCTCATCATTATCTTGAAACATTGGTCAACTTCTCATAGTAGTCATTGCTTTGCAGGTAGCAGAATTCCTTTTGGAATCATCTTTGGTGGGACAGATGTAAATGAAGATATCAAATGTAAAGAGAAGCATTGGGTAATGGGAGCTGTGCTAGAAGAAGCCAGGTAAAAGCATATGTGGAAGGTTGATGACAGGAAATTGCATTATGAAATAGTAGATCTGTTAGGAACTGTTCCATAAATGCTTGGGATCACTGGGAGGTGTGTAGGCTAGCAGACAAATGACAGACTACTTGAAATTCCTATGATCTCTACATATTATTTTATGATTCAGTAATGGATGTGGAAGAGTTTCTTCATAAAATATAGTCTGTATGCAGTCTATTTGTTTTCCATGTCCTCTGTTACAATCCTTTTATCGTATTTGTCCATGTAAGAGTTGGCAGGGAGAGTGCTGAAACTTGGTCTTCTGGGTTGTGAATTTTCAAAAAGACTCAAATCCCATTAAGAGCTAATGAAGTCTATTCTCTTGCTAACTAATCCTGTGCTTTGTCTACTGAATCATAACTGTTTTCTAGGATAATAGAACTATGGATGTGATGAGGATATAAAGTTCTAAGGCAGGTTAAAGAAATTAGAATAATAGCAAGAGTAGTAAACCTGGGATTTGGCAGCATACTGCTTTATAGAATAATCTACTTTATGGGTTGAAATTAGAAAGACAACCTTTGATGGTTAGTACCATTGTAGACTGTAGCAACTTGACTGTGGTTTGTTTGACATGTTTGTAATGGATACGATTTTATGTAATCAAGTTTTAATTTCTTACTAAAATTATTTTAGACTGTTTATATGTACAGAGATTCATGTAAAGAAATGCACGTCTAAGTATCTTCAACAATATCAGTACAAACCTCATTTGTACAGACTATCCTGACCACAAAATGACTATATAAATACATAATTAGTGATATATAAATAGTGAATCTGTATAGTGAGGGTGGTTAATGGTGATTTAGTGGTGGAGGTATGATTATGTAAATAGCAAATCTTTGTTAGCTGAGGAGGTTTGAATATTCTTATTCAATCTTCCTGTAGTAATATTATTAACCAAAACAAGGTTGGATCCTGTTTGCCAGGATCCTGTGCCAGAAGTACCAAATGTTGCTGCAAGCTTGTTTTTTTAAAAACCTCTGTTTCTTAATAAATTCTGGTTTATGTTACTTATATTCAAACTTATAAAATATTTTGTATTGGAACTAACATATTTTATGCATTAAATGCTATCTATACAAACAGACCAAGGTGCCCAGCAGTTTGACTTAAGTGAAACAACTGCAAATAAGTGGTGTCAGTTGTGCTGCATCACAGAATCAAACCTATTCTTGGAGGCCTTGCGTCTAGCTTGTTGAAACAGTGGCTGATTGAAAAGCAGCTGACTCAAATATAAAGAGCTTTTGTTCTTTTTTTTTTTCCTGCTAATGTGATCCTTTCTCTAGATACATGAACAAATTAGAGACTGAGAAAAGTTTTTAAGCAAACTCTCTCAATCTTTTAGGTGAAATGACAAGAGAGTAGTTTCAGGGTGTTTTAAAGTCCAGAAAAGTTCTGGTGATGTGTCAGTGTAGTCATTGATAGTAATTCAAGAACTGATCAGAAATCAGAGAAAATTACTAAAAAATAGTTTTTGCAGCATTTCTCATTGTTTCAAGATCCCCAGAAAAGAAGTTTCCTTCTGCCTGGTCTGTTTTCAGCAGTGTTTGATCATGTCCGTGGTGGGCCACTAAACCCTTTTCTTATTGGAAAATAAAGCATTTTATGGATGTAAATTCTTCAATGGATAAAATTAATTGAATAGCTTAAATCTTATCAAGTCAGCGGCTAAGTCTGTCACTTTGTGTGCAGCCAGTGTAATAGCCCAGTGATAGCAGAGATGGGTCTACTGCTACCTCTGTGACCCACCCTTCTTGTGCCAGGGTTGGATTGCCTTCTGAACAAGTTAACTTAATGGCTTGAAATTGGCCCCTTTTTGCCCCTGGGCTACTTTTCTACCACTTTAATGAGAGAAGTTAACTTTTGGAAGGATTTTTTTCTTTTTCTTGATGACAGTAAGCTGCTCCAGCAGGCCATTCAGCCTCATGGAACTATATTGTGACTGGTGACTTGAGTACTCTGAAGAGTCATCACTCTAGAATTGAGCTCTGCGTAAGCAAAAGGGGTCCCTGAGTGTACGAGGTGTGATAAAATTTAAGCATCTGGAACATCTTACCAAATCCAGTGGTACTGCTTGCATACTTCAGCAGAGTTGAAATATTGCTGAACAGAGCTTTCTCAGAATACCATCTCTGTTTGTCCCATTGGTCCAGCTAAGACGGATAACTACACTGGGTCAGGTATGGCAGTATGGATTTTGGTTCTTGTCAGCAATGAGAAAATGCATGCAGAATTTGCAGCAGGCTTATATCTTGTAGTTTTATCTTTCCTAATACCACTGTGTGTTCTAACTTAATGCTGGCAGAGAGAGGCTGTTCTGTCTATAATGCCCTCTAAAATGTGGTAGGTAAAGAGATTTTAAAGACAGTACTTAATCAAAATGATTGAAAAATCATTAGGGCATGTTCTTACATTTTGGTGTGACTTGCAGTTGAAAAGCAACTTAAGGCCCCATTCAAGAGAATTTATATACATGTTTACTTTTGTTATCAAATAATCAGAAGTTATTCTTTAAACAGGTCAAAGGAAGAGAAAAGATATGTTGGTTAAATTTCTGCACTGTTCAAAATGAAAATTATATAAAAACAGAATTTATGAGAATGTTCACTTGATCCAGTTCTGTGTTTAAAATATGATTTGTCACAAATATACCTCATATAGCATATGCAAAATCTGTGCTTTACTGAATTATTTTTCTAAATAATAATTAAGTTAGGATCTTGAAGTGTAGTTTAATAGCTTGGATTTCCTATGAAATTTCCTCTTCTCCAGTGTTATCACTAGCATTATTCATTGCATAGTTATTAAAAGAAACATTGATTATTTTTTTCCCTTTATCGATTGCAGAGTTCTAAGCAGAAATTACCATGAATTGTAGATTACTTGTCCGGTACAATATAACACCACATTCCATAAAGCAAAGTATTGAACACTGTCTAGCTTTATAATGAGTGTTTCATTTTTAATCGCATTCCTTTAAATGGTGGTTGTACTCCTCTAGAGTCCTTTTTTTCTATTGAGCAGTATTTTGTAGACCTAGGAGCAACAGTTTTTTCTGCTTGTTAATGTGATGTATTGAAAGCATAATTGCAAAAACTGGAAAGGGAGCATGTGCAACTTGACAAAACAAGCATTTGCAAGGGCTTTAATAACCTTAAAGCTGTCAAGTTGTATATGTGAAATACATTGTAGTACCATAAAGAAGATACTACAAAACAAATGTATGGAAATAAGTTTTATTTCAACAAATGAAAGTAGGAGTCATAATTCAGCATTTATCTAACTTCTAATGAATTATTATCATTTCATTTCCTCAAATTATAACATAATATGTCCAAGTGAAATGCACTACTCTGGTTGTGACTTAGCAATTTGTTTCACTTCTGACCATTGAGATGTCTTAGGGTTGGCTCAGGACAAAAAGCATTACATTAATTCTGTGAAAAAGAAACACCAAATCATGTTTAATATGTGACAACCTCTGTTTTATATTCAATATCTATAAAAGCAATTAAAAAAACCCCAAAAACTTTGCTGAGTTGACATGTTCTGTCTCATATGAAGGTGTTCAAACATTTCTGTTCCACAGGACTGATAGTCTCCATTTGTTGTTCTATTTAACACTAAAGTTCTGTTTAAAAATGGAACAGTCAAAGCATGTGTTTATATTCATCACAACTTAAAAACTACATTAAAGCCCGGCATGTTCTTAAGATCTCTTCTGAACAGGGATTTTTTATTTACTCTTAACTCCATAAAAATATCTCATATGACTTCTTGGTATTACACCAAGCTCCCAGTAAGAATAACTTGTTTATCTGCTGTGTTTGGAAATCAGACTTCTGTGGCTGAAGTCTCTCTGTAACGAGATGCCCAAAAATGAAAACTGTTCATACTGATGCTGCTTTAAATGATCTCTGACATAACTCTTCTGTTATGTGGAATGATTGTGTGCTACTTCCATTTCTCAAAGGCATGTAAGTGTAAGTCCAGATGAGCCATTATAAACAGCCATAAGAGAAAAGGTGAAGTAGTTTAGAAATAGACTTCTCCCTCCAAGATGAAAACTCTAGCCATTAAGTTATTCCAGTACAATTTTGTTTGCTTGTTCTTACTTGGCTTTATGATTTATATGCATTACAGAGAAGGAGTTTATATGCCATTCTACTGTTCATTCATTTAAATGCCCTTCTCATAACAAAAAGCCTTAGCCAGAAAACAGTCAAAATAACCTTCTGTCAGTATTATATCTGCCAGTGTAGTGGTCACTTTGCCTGAAACAATGATTATGGTAAATCTCATGTCTGTACAGCCAACTCTTCCCCTTTTATTAAAAAAGAGTACCAGGTATCTCACTTGGCACTGCAAATTTCATCTCCACTGCAGATGCTGAGAATTCAGAGCTACAGAGATGAATATCCCAAGCCTGTGAGATTCCAAACTTAAAGCCTAGTCACTGGATCATCTTCCTTCTTTTTTAGTTTATTTAATTTTTCCAGGAGAATAACATTTTGGTCTCTTAGATACTTGTTTCTCATTGACAGCTTTGACTACTTAGAAATAAGGAGAGGACATTGGGAAAAGGTTTTTAAAAAAACACGTCTGCTCATTTGAATTAATTGCAATCAGTTGCAAATAGTGGGACTGGGTATCATCAAATAATTGTAGTATGAAATTAACTGGACTTGAGATCCAGTCTTACCTACCCTTCTGGCTGTGAAGAGGGCTATTGCAATTTACAGTGAGGTAGAAACAGGAAATGCTAATTCACTACTGCAGCTGTATATATATTAATCTAAATGAATGAACCGATGTTGCCATTATTGCTTTTTATCTTACTTTAAAAAAAATTCCTCACTTAACCTTAGAGCTCTTGGGGAGTTATAAAGTCTGAAGAGATACCATTTTTTACCTTTTTTTTTCCTGCTAAAACAAATAGAAAGCCTGCTTTCTTTCTGTCTTTCCATCTATAATAATTTTTATAAGCCTCTGCTCTTTGTTCTTATAAAGATATTTTTTTTTCTGAAGCACTGTTCTGTTTTTATATTTAAACACTTTAAGCAGATGATCCCAACTATTTTTGTCCATTTAACTAGGTTTGCAGTGGCTTTCACAATGAAAATGAAGGAGCTGGCAGCAGCAGAGTGGGTATGTTTACGTGATGATGGTGATGCTTATAGTATTATCAACTATGTATTCTCCTAAAATGTTTTCTAAATAATGCTGGGGAATTTTAATAATCTTCATATTCTCTATTCCTGTTTATTCCTGAAAGCATTTGATATTTATGTATTTTGACAGGTCACATAGATCTGGCATTTAAAAGCTGTTTAGTATTTGAAAAGAGTATACAGCCGTTTAGGATGTACTTCTCTGTAACATTTAAAACTAATCATTGTTATCGAGTCTCTTCTGATGCTGTATGCATATATTGTTTCTTTTCGCATCATTTCATAAACTTTATGTTGCCAAGATTCCCTAAACAGCTTTGCTTACAATGTAATAATTTGAAAGAATAATTTGAAAATACTTGTTTTGTCAACAGTGGAAATAGAATTAACTTCTTAAGGTGAACTGCAGAGCTAGAATTGAAGTTATTCTAAGTCCAGCAATACGTGATATACAGCCCTGTGACCAGGCTGTGAGGGTTATGTAGCACACAAATAGTGCTTGACTTTCTTAAAACACATCTCACCTTCTGAAAATAATACAAAACACAATGTGTTGAATGATACATGGTAAAAAAAAAGAACAAAATTGTTTTAATCCAACAGTGTAATGCCTAAATACATTTGGCAATGTATTCCAAGGAGATACTTTGCCAGTTCTCTTTCTTTAGTAGGTACCATTTGCTGTATTGCAAGTCTACTTCAAACATTCAGGGCAATTATTTTTAGTATCTGATGCTCCTGTTTGAAAATAGACTGAGTCAACCCTTAGGTGGTTGAGTTGATGGCAGACTGCCAGTGGAGAAAACTGAGACAAATCCTTGATGCAGGCAGTCCTCAGTTCTTGTTTCTCAAGACCAGTGTAAGACAACAAAGAGCTGCCAGTTTTTTGAGTCCAGGGAGTGCTGCACTGATGACCTGTGGAAAGCTCCACACCAGAAAGCAGGGCTTGCTGCTGATCCAGCTTGATAGCCCAGCTGATTTTCTGTGCAAGGCTAGCTTTCAGGCTGACCTGTTGGTTAAAGACTTGTGCTGGGCTACAGTGAGCTGGGTTGAGCACCAGATCCAGAAAAGGGTGAGCAGTAACTATTTGATGGACAGTAAGGGGCAACATACTGGGATAAAAAGGCCAAAGCAGGACCCCCCTCTTCCAACTGCAGTGAGCTGTTAGCTCCACTCACCTCAGCTTGAGAAACACCAGCTAAAATTGAACAATAAATGCAAGAAGCAGCAACTAGCAGCTTGGTATCTCTTCAGTTCTAATTTGCATCATAATATGATCATTAATACACGCTTGCCTAAAAAAAAATCACTTAGAGGTGGAGCTTGCACAACAGATCAATTTAATATTCAGTACTTTGTTTCAGCATTTATTGTTTGTTTTTTTTAATCTTTAATTTTTTTGATATTTTAAAAAGCATTAAAAGGATACATGAGCAGACATAAGAGCTGGTATTTACATTAGAAATATAACTTGTTTTAAATAGTTACTACAATGAATTTCATTCTTGAGTAAATATGGAAGGGCACAGGTTCTGTCATAGATTATGCAAGAAAAAGACAAAAGTAACAGTATAATGAGGAGAAACAAACTTTGACATCTTTTTGAAATCAGCACCTCTAATTTTTTTAAGTAGTTAACTTTGACTTTACCTCAACACCTTTGTGCTCCAGGTGTGTGAGACTTACTCAGTGGTTTGGAGGTCTCTGGCAGACAGAAAATTGGAGGCAAGTCTGTGAAGTACTAAACTGAAATCCCACCTGCTGACCTGTGTCTTTAAAACTGGGGTTTTTAGTGTCTTGTTTTGTTTTTTTTGCCAGCTGTTACTTCAAATAAAGGGTGAGAGCAAATGCAACACATTTACTTTCAGTGAAGAATATGAATACATCTTTCCATACCTACGTCATATAATATTAACACTCTTTACATATTAACTCACATTAATGTGAACTGCATTATTCCTCTAACGTGTGCTTTATTACTTAGACAGTCAATTAAGAATCTAAATTATGAACATGTAAGCAATTTCACTGTGCTCAAGGGCTGTATCTTCCAACAAATTCTTTTCTATTGTATTGGATAATTTATCTTTAATTATGGAGTACATAATACAGTATTTGTAATAATCTGTATTCCAAGTGAGTTTGAAATTTTGTAAAGATCTTGTGCTTACAGTCAGTATTTTATTTCAGTAAAATAAAACTGGTGCATAAGAATTACCTAAACCAGTTTTATTAGCGTTGAATTTCATTTTTCCATTCTCCTCAAGACCATTTAAAATAAAGAACATAATAGAAAATTGATCTATAAAGTGTGAATACATCTATATGCCCCGTTACACAGCATTCCTGCTATTTTCTCCTTGATGATCCAAGCCCTGGCAGGATTATATTTACTCACCGTAAGACATTAAAGGTCCAGCAGAGCACGAAACCAGATGCTTAATTTAAGCTTATTTTTGAGACGTAGTGGTTTTAGGAAACTAAAAGCCTATCTTCACCCACCAGAGTTTGAGGCAGAACTCAACAGCATGGCAGCTGTGGAGGCAAGGCTGGCTTAATCTGCCCTCTGCCCCACCTGCTTTTTGCCACTTTCTATTGTGTTGCATCTATGTCCTAGCACTGAATTTCAGCAATCCCACTTGTCCTGACGGTTTAAATTCTGAAGTTGGCCTCCAGCTTGCAATGCTGTCTGCATTGTTTGCAAGGCTTTTTTTTAGGATTGGAAGATCCAATATATTTTAAAATGCTACTTATCCATAGGTAAGAGAAGAACCAAGAGCTGTTAAGTAGTAAAATTACCTATTAAACAATTTTTTTATCTTATTTTTAAATGCTTTGAATGCTAAAGTTCATATAGCTTTTGAAAGGTAAACTCCATAGAATATCCTTAGTCTTCTACTGTAGCATATACAGTGTTATTCCCACCTCCTTATTTATGTGTGGATTTGCTGTTTGTTCGTGTAGTTTTTGTGACTGTTAATTCACTCTGCTGAGAAACCACCTCCTTCCCATCTGTGAACCTGTTCTTGATGACTGTTCACTTTTTTATGATCTCTTTCCTGCCCGTTTCTTTTTCCAGTTAATTTTCAACAACTGAAATAGACTGTTGTGACTTGGCAGTGGACTGGAGGGGCAGTCACATAGGAGTGATAGGGGAAAACCCAGATGTTTCCAAGTTAAAAAAAAAATAGAAAAAATTAGTTTCCTTGGCTTCTTATTTCCTGAGCTGAGTGGCTCAGGAATTGGTTGTTTAACAGCTTCTGCATTAATTCTTTTTCTCCTAATACAAGTTCTCTTCCTGCCTGCAAGTCGTCATCCCACAAGAGGGATTTCACAGTCTGCTAGTGATGGGGTAGGGTGGGAGAGGAGAAGGAAAGACTAATGCACAGCTTTATCACACACGATACACTGGTATATGTGAAGCTCTGCCCTGGTTAACTCTGGCTCCATTATTCCAACAACTTTCCCTGTTAAGAGGCAAGTCTGTGTAGCAATATGTTGCTTGAAGACTTGAGCGGTGTATTAGCAGTGTATCCCACCATTCAATACGGGAATGGTTGGAGGGGCAATCTAGTCGTCCTTTTCCTATCTGCATATCGGAAAGAGCCATGACAGGCAAATAGTGACTCAGAGAATTGTGGCCTGCTAGGACTGTGCCTCCTATGGAATGAAATTGGCACTGAAAAGGAGGTAAGTTATAGTCTCAAGATAGCAAAGACTGGCGATATAAAGAAAGTTGCTCGTTTCTGGATGCTATGATACTAAAGTAAGCAATGGCATTATTGGAACTGCTTGAAAGGTTATAATTTCAAACAGAAACATTCAAGGTTATATAGAGCAAATCTATTGGAGATTACAGCAATTGAGTAATACCCTCCCTTAGCTTACTCCTTTACAGGCACTGCAGCCAGTGCTTTTAGAACAGCTAGAGCTGCACGCAAAGCTTTGCACAAAACCTTTGAGCTCAAAAAACTCTGCTTTTGTTCTGGAGAGAATTGTTGGGTTTTGAGTTTTGGGATTTTTTTCAATGTGGAAGGAATATTTTGACGTTTTCATGAAAAAAAAATGTACTCCGCAATTTGTGACTTGAGTTATAGAAAGATATTGAAATAAGAAATTGCTTAATTAATCACTTAAATACCTAGCATAGTCGTACTTCAGGAGTAACTTTGGAAATGTAGTGATTATCTCTTTTGCTATGTAATTTTACTAAATAATTTCTTATGCAATTTTTATTTAGAAATATTCTGTAATAAGTACTAATGCTCATTTTTCTTGTATAGAGAAGTCTACATATGTTTGACAGCAATTTTTTAAAAGGCTAGAGGTAAATGTGGTTTGTTTCATGCCTGATGTGTTTAAAAATTCAATTATGGATAAACATAGAGTGTAGTTTCAAAACCAGCTATAATTTTTCTTTCAAAACTAATTTTTTTTTTTAAACAAAGGCTATCCTGTAGTTGAAAATCTTTATTGTCTAGGGAAATAGGTTAATGATTATAAGAAAGGATACAGATATAAAAGAAAAATTATGTTTGTACTAACTTGGTAATTATGTTCATTCCAAAATTGATACATTAATACTGTAAATGTTCATAGTAAATATATTTACATTGCTGACTTGGCTTTTGGTGTCACTTACATGTATCTTTCTAATAGTCTGTTTTGATTTTTAATAATCAAAAGAAAATCCTGTTGTTGTGCATTTTGTTAGATTAGTTGGGTTTTTTGAAGATTGAACAGAGCTTTTATGGTGATCTATGAAAGTTACTTTTCTTCTCCTTTTCTTTAAAGCCAGATGCTAGGAAGAAAATGTATGTCCAAACACAAGGTAAGAGTTCTGAAACATCGACTAAGGCATTCAATTTATTTGATTTGTGTTCAGTACCTGTATGTTTATGTATCTGTCTTCTTTACCCTGGAAATGGGTATGAGGGTTGAAGACCTGGCTCCACTGAAGTTGAGCTTTTTGCCATTGACATTAATTGAGGCAGTATTTTAGTCTCCTAGCCTAGATTCTCAAAATATTTGGGGCTTTAAAGAATTAAAATAATTTCCTGGATGCCTTACAGTAGGAATCCGAAAGATACAGTGACAGCTGAGGGAACACTGAGCTTTCTCCAAAGTATACTCAAGTTTTGATTATTCTGTGAAACTCCAAATTCCTTTAAATGCTTTGAGTTCCCAGCATAATGACACCCAACAAGTATCTAATTCAAACAATTATTACTTAAGTGAGTAGTCTAGGGAACATTCAACTCAGCATTTTGGATGTGATTACTTAAGCGACAGCTTCTGATTTTATCTAAGAATAACTGTCTACAGATTCCAAAATTAATTGCTTTTTGTATGTTTCACTTTCAAAGAAAATAAAATTATTTTCGAGACTGTTATTTTGAAATAACTCATATTGAGGTCTGTGTAGCTCATATTTAATCTATATCTAAGCCCCTTGTGAGGTAAGAGTTAACTAAGAGATTAGATAAATTAATAAAATAGTTTCATTAGTAAAATAATTAATCTTTAATGTAAGGCAAAACAAATAAATTAATATCCAGTTTAGATTAATATTTAATTTTGATATAAATTTAATTTTCTTTCTTTGCCTTACATTAAGGACTTGGGTCCCAGATGACCTGTATCTGTTTTGGAATAATATGTCCCTCAGATATAATATTATCGCTTATATAAATTTCAGAAGGCCAAATTAAGTGTGATGTAAGTGAGCTTAATTCCCTGGGTTACTAAACAAGCTCATACACTGTGTGATTGTGCAAAATTTTCAATTTTATTCCAATCTTATGACTGTGGCAGGATTGTGCAGAAAACCTGACATTGTCATGAGAAAAGGTTGCAATGGGAACAACTGTGAATGGAATTCAGTGTCCTTGGCAGAAATAATGTTTTCTTAGGGCAAGACTTCAAGAATCAGAGTTCCAACATGCAGGGACCAATCAAACATGTTGCATTGCTTTTTTTTATTTCCAACACAGGAATTAAGACTACCCCTAGTGAAACATTTGACTGGTATAGATTTCTACAAAATGCAGGTAAAACTCACTTACTTTTCTGTATTCACTATATTTATTCTAGATAGATGTCAATGGTGAAAGAAATTTAGAATGTGAATGTTAACTGATTATGTAATAAAATGACAATGATAGGAAAAATTAAAAACTCTGCTATTAGATTCAGGCAGAATATCAATCAGATTAGTCTGGTTACTTAACTACCCAGACTGCATCTGCATTTCTGGTCTGTTCAGGGATGAATTACACCAAAAGATAAAATGGTCGTGACATATGGGTCAGTGTCCCTTAGAAGGTAAGTTAGACCAAAGCACCAACAGCTGCACGTGCTGTGCTTTACAGCCACGTGATAGTAACTGTGGCTGTCTTTTGCAGAAGAGCAGGTGAGGTGAAGAAGTGGTGAGGAAAGGAAATAGGTGGTGCTGTTTTATTATTTGGTCTTGATCTAGAGCCTGTCTCTGTTTTCAGCAAAGTAATGGCATGTAAGGCAGATGACCTAATTTAAAGTCACCTAATCTTGGAGATGCTTTAATTGTTCCAACTGTTTCCCCAAAAGAAGAATTTGTAGGCATTTTACTGTGGTAAAAATAGTTCAGTATTTTATTCATCAGCCTGATCTCTGATAGTACAGCTGTTCCCTCTGTTACAAATGAGTCCTCACTAGTCAATTGCTCTATCACATCAGTAAATGTGTGCCATTATTCAAAACTGGTGTCCGATTTTAAATTGAGCATTGTGAGGTTATTTTGTTCTCAGTAAATCACGGCACACAAGCACAGCACCACTAAGATTAATAATTTTCTGAAGTGAAATGATTTGTCACTTGCTAGCACAGCCTTAGTGTTGACTGAGTCTCATGTCCAACCATTTTATGATTAAAAGAGCAGTCACCAGATTGAGGAGGGGGAAGCTCCCCCTAAAGTGCATTTCATCTAATATATTAGAGGCTGTTTTTTGCCTAATGTGTACTAATGCAAAAGTGAAAAATAATTCATAATGTACATGAAAAGCAAACTAAAATTTTATTCTAACATCTGTGCCTGTTAAATAATAACTTGAAAACTGGCATCAGATTATTCAGTGTTGTTTTTGATGACTGTTTCATCTCCTTTGTCTTACCAGTCTTGTCTCTATGTCCATCTCTGGTGGCAGCCTATAATTTCCACTTCTTTTAATATTGCACATGGAGGCAGGCTTTTTGGTTGTACCTTTGCACTTAGCCACAGACTAATTAGGAGTTCCATCTGCATTATTTTTCTGGGGATTTTTAAATTCTACGAAACTTGGAGCAATCAGTAGAATACAATGAGAAATAGAAGGCAGTTTTGCTCAGAAGAATATCATTTTGATAGTATGGGCTTGCACAATGAAGTGCACTTGAAAAGATCGCTAGATTTTATGCAGATAAAACTGCAATCTTGTTCACCTCATGGCATTTATGATTTTTTTTAAAGACTTTTTTTATTAAGTTCTATTCCATATCTTAAGGCATTTAATGATCTTCTGAGAATTACTTCTCCAGAAAACTCTTGCCTGTATCTTTAGCAGTATCCTTGAACATTTGTCAAATTCAGAATTCCCAGGATTGAATGCAAGGAGACAGCGCATGCGATACAATGCAAATTATAATAAAGGTGTTAAACATCCTTGGTGATCAGGCCATACGTTGTCAAGCTATTCTTTAAAATGAAATAGGGTCTTCAGAATATTTGAAGAGGCTTCTTATGAATATTCTTTGTACTGTTTTGTTTTGGGTTTTTTTTTTCAGTCATAGAAAAACCTTTATATTTGACTCATGTGAAATATAACACCAGTCTATAACTAGTCTCTTTAAATCAGTTTAATGGCTTAAAAAATAATTAAATGGTAGATTTAAGTGAGTAGCAGAATGCATCAAAAACATTTTACCATGGGAGACACCCTCTCCCCCCCAGCCCTGACATGTGAGTGGTGTTAAACCAAAATCTAAGGAATACCAGCTTTTCCTACATTTTATTTGATAGTTCAGGTCACTAACATAAATAGCAATTACTAATACAAACTGAAGCAGTGCTATGAAAGGTTTTTTTGTTGTTGGTATTATGGGTGCAGTACAACCTCAGTACAAAAACCATGACACTGTTTTTTCTGTAGTCTCAGCAGCAGACCTGAGAGTTGCAGAGGTGATATTTGTGTTGTATTAGTGCGCTTGCTCCTAACTGCTGTATTTTCAGTGGCTGGCTGTTAAAACATTTATTGGCTAGATCTACAAATAGCTTTTAAAGTTAATTTGCATTATGGTTACATTCAGTGTTGTAGAGTTTGTCTTACGTGGATGAGAGACTGTAAGCAACAGCAGTCAAACCAAAAAGCTGAACCAAGTGCAGATTTCAGCACAGACTCCAAGAAGACAATGTTTTCAGTATATTTAGTGACTCAGACTATTTGGGGAAGTATTACAGCCTGTGTCAGTCTGGAGGTCAGAGCAGATGATCACAGTGTATTTCTCTGACCATACAATACAGGAATCTGTACACAGCATAATCAGTTTTGCTGGCAATTTTAGATGCCTATCTATAGACTCGAGAGAGACAATGAGTGTTCAGGCTTTTGCTGTAAATTGATGGACAGAAAATGACAAGATGGTCTAAGTAAATGCTGAGACCGATCCCTAACAACTTAGCTCAAGGGTGGAGTGTAGCTACTTCAGATCACAGGCAGTCTTGATGTCATTGTACTGCGATGAAAGGCTCCTTTTGATTTCAGTGGAATGTGGCTGAAGCTTGTAAGATGTAAACCCTAATAAACACTTCTACATCATGTGATTAGAAGATGCAGAAAACTAACAAAGTCTGTACTAATGAAATGAGAAAGCTTGTTTACCCAACAGATAAGACAAAAAACTGGTTTCCTGGAGGGTGACATAGAGTCATAAGATCAGATGCTTATTGCACTATCAAATATACTTTTGTAGTTTGATTTTTCTACTCTCAGATAATTTCTGCTTCATAGCACAGCTATTTTCAGAACTTGAAAAGTTTACGTAACCTGTCACGACATAGACAGGGTTTTTCAGAGGCACTATATTTTCCTAAAGCTTGCTGGAAAAAAAAAGAGACCCATATAAGAAGGACTAAATACTAAAGTTTGTGCAGATATATAGCTGACTATAGAAATAACAATATGATAGCAGCAGTAAACTGTGTTCCTCAATAGATCTGAGAGCATAGAGGTTTTCTGTTGTACAATCTGTTAGAAATAATGAGAAAAAGGAAAAAAAGGATTGCTGGAGAATTTTGCAGTCTAATTTTTCTGGATTAGTAGCCTGCCCCGGGAAGTTAACAGGTTTATTCTGTTTTCTTCACAGGCATGTCAGCAACTCTAGCAATTATTCACTATAGAATATGAACAGCAGTATAAACACTTTGGATATAGTTATTACCTCTACTTCTCCTTAATTTCTTAGAAACAAATTGCTTTGTAAGATAAAAGCTCAACTTCACAAAGCATTAAAAATGTTTGAAATCTGCAGGTGGTTAAGTATGTTGCTGAAATAAGACCTAATTGGGCTAATAACTGCCAAAGAGTTGTGTCATCAGTGACTTCAGTTACAGAATCTTCTGACTCAGTATAAAGTAAGATGGCATGTTGAAGCTGTACTGCAGTAGGACACCACCATGGCAAACAAGCTGGAAAACTTAGCTGGTCTGAGCAGCCGGTGTTTAATACTTGACTTGTGCAAGAGACACAGAATCAAACTCTTGATGCCAAGAGATGAAAAGAGCTAATGTATGGTATTTCTGCTGTGTGTAGGGAGATGAACGTAAAGAATAACTACAAATTGAAAGACTTAAAGTATCAAAAATACATGCCAGAGTTGGACAGATTTGTCTATGTTTCAAACTCTAGAAAATAAAATAACTATCTTAGAGATTGAAATCTCAACAATAAACCTATGGATTTCCTTTACTAGGATATCGGTTAATACTTTCAGTGCACAGGAGGTGTATAGATAAACAATTTTCAAGAGGAGTGGAAGACCTGCTGTGGTTCGAAGTGAACACAAAGAAAAATGAGAAAGGTTATTCACCCTCACCATCTTGTTGTAGCTTAGATTTTGTTTCTGAGCAAACCCAAAAACGGATGACCAAGCCCAAATAATATGGAATTGGTATTTTTCTCTAAAGGTCCATAGAACACAACTGTGAACTTGAAATCAGGGGCTGGAAAATTAATCTTAAAATCTTTGATTCTCCTTGACTTACTATTAACAAGAAATGTTTTGACTGCAGACTGGTTTTATGTTACCGAACAGTCTTTTTATCCTAAATCATAACCTATAAGTCCAATATTGATATACCTGATAGAATATATTTAACCTCTAGTACAAATTGGATTTTAAGGTTTTTAAGTTGTAAAGGAATGAACGCATTTTAAGAACTTTGGCTTTGTGAGGTTGTTGGTTCAGGTCTAAAATAATAACTTTGAATGTTGTTTTTTTTTCTGCTTTTCTCTAGAGTTTTCAAAAACACACTACAAAAGCACAGTAAGGGCTTTTTAATAAAGAAAATAAAAATGTTTTGCCCATTTGAGAAAGTGGTGAGCAAATGGCCCACTAAAGATGCAAGCTAACATTTGATATTACTTATTCATATAGAGGCCTGCAGCTTTTCAGTAAGATTAAAGATTTGCAGTAATTCACTTATTTTTACTGTACATCTATGATTGCTATACTTTTTTCCTGATATTACCTAGAGGGACAGAGCTAAGTGAATCTGCTCTTTCAATATCCTTTTAGGTGACATTTGTACTCATTCAAGCCTTTCTGAAGGAAAACTGATGCTTCAGAAATGATTTAGGCCTTTGTGTTAGCTGTCTCAGCTTGTTTTCTATCCTGGCATCTAAGTACAGATTTTCATAAAGGCCGAAGTGTAAACCATCAGAGTGTGTCATAATAGTAAAATAGTTGATGAGACAAACAGTTACACAATTTCAGATGAGGAACAAACAAGAAACCAATGAAATCTTAAAAATCAACTGCTTATTTCCAGTGTTGCATTATAAAAATGTTTTCCACTCTTAATATACTCCATTCTCTCATTCTTTCTTGCAACTGAAGACTTCAAAACAGTTTACCAAAAGTTAAACCCATTGCCATTGCTTTATGTCAAGCAATTACTAAACTTGCTTGCAGATGAATAGGCAAGTCTAGATGGTCAAGTCTAGATTTGACAAATTTCTTTAGGCCATGCCATGACTCAGAATCATAGCCAGCAGGAGAACATGAATCCTGAGTATTAATCACATTTCATCTATTAGCCAATATGTTTTGTGCAAGGTTCCAATACTATCAACAATTACGCTGGCACAGCAGTTGGATACCCTTTTGATCATACAGTTCCATCCTGAAATTTAAGTGTCAGTGCTACATTGCTGTGTTTCAATTTTGAGCAGCAGAACACCACCTCTGCTCCATCATGGAAAAGGAGTTGCATGACAGTGGGAGTTCCATGTCAGTCTTAATCTTTCACTGTGTCTGTCTCATTTCAGCTCACCTGCAGTTCATTTGTTACCATCCTCATGGTCCTCTGTGCCATATCAGGACAGCATACCGTCAAGCTGAGGAGAGGAATGAGTTTTTCATAATCCTGTCAATCACTGTTCTTGTTTTGACCTCTCACATCTTGCTAAACAGGTGACCTGCTAAGCGGGCTCAAGGCTAGCTGTGGCCGCTCTGCAGCTGTTTTTCATAGATAAAGCCAATGTAACAAATCAGACTACAGCCATAAACAAATACTGACAATACATGTGTAAAGGAGCATCTCTTACTGACATTAAACAATTACTTCTGACACTAAAGGAGAGGTTGATTACAGTGACGAGACTTGACTTGCATTAGGTGTGTAGTGATTCTGAAGGGTGGCTGGGAGACATGGACCATGCAGTCTTTTTGTTACTGCCGGTGATTATGTACAAATCTTTCCCTTTTGTATTCTCTTTGCAAATCAAACAGAAGGATGTGTGTGCTAGGGGATAATGAAACACATTGTGCTGCTTCAAATCTTTGCTTTTGTAACACTAACAGAAGTGAGGAGAAATAGACATTCTTTTTGTTATTTGGGTGTTTGCATGTCATTCAAACGAGTGACATAGTGAATGTATCAAAAGCGCAAATCAGTTGGTTGTGCCATATTGATGTATTTCCATTTCAGAACTGAATCACACGAGGCAGTTATATCTTATTACAGATTAAGAAGCCTGTCTGGGAAAGGCAGAATGGTAGCAGAACTTCATATACTGAAAGTTATGTTTAAGCTCAAGGAAAATAAAAAAAAAAAAATGTTGTCTTTCAAATACCAGTTTCACCCAACTGATGGCTATAGCTGGAAAATGTGGCCATTGCAATTATTCTCTTAATATGTTCCACATTTCAGCATTCTTGTAAGGGCAAAGCATACTAAAATAATTGCTTTATTGTATAAATGGCTACCTTTTTTGTTTTACACAGCAGTGGTGCTAGCAAGGATTGAGAAAGCAACAGGTGGGAAAACACTGATTCAGGAATCATCTTGATGTGTGATTTTAACCATTTTCAGTGAATGAGCAGACAAGATACACAAGTACTGTTGTAGTTTGATATTAAGTAGACAGAGTGAGTAAACTCCCAGCACTAAGCAGTGGCAGTGATGCGCTGGTAATGCAATCCTTTCAGGAATGCCTTTATATGCTGCTTAAGTGGCTAGAGTGGGGAATGTCTGCCTGTAAAAATGAATTAGGTGATGGCTAAGATCTACAGCATACAAGAAAATAAAACTACAACTGATTCTCGCTTCACTAAAGTGAGTGGCAGAGGCAATCCTTTTTAGACTATCCATTCTACAACAGCTTCTAGAGATGCCATGTAGGACCCAGTCTGTAGTCCAGTTTAGCTAATATCTGCTCTTTGGAGAAAAGTGCATGAAATGTCATGTTAGACAAGTAGGGCTTTGTGAAGCTGCATGAAGGGGATAGTCTGCAGTGAGAGTTCAGTGTTGTAAATGTCTTCTCAAAATAATAAAGTTCAAATAAGCAGGCTTTTTTCATTAGTAAATATTATTTTAAGTATTTTCACTAGTGAAATAATTAGGCTGTTATTGATGTGATTGTTGGGAAAAGTACTTTTAAATGCCACAGGAACTGAATGGCATAATCCAAATTACAAAGTACAATTACTGTCTGTGGGGCAGTAATTTCTTTCAGGTACATGGAACAGAACAACAGTCGGGACTGTCCAGAGTTGTCTGTTAGTGCTTCTCATTGTCAGAGCACTTTAAACCCTTATTTAATAAAATGAAAAGACTGAAAGCTATAAGATGGAAACAATAATATGTTAAGAGATAAAAAGAAGCAGTTTTTTCAAGAATAGCAGATGCTGATTAGGGTACTGTCATAGCAGGAGTGCAATAATTCTGTAATCTCTATGTGAGAACAAGGAGACCTGACTTCTCACTGTAGTCTGAGCTTTCAGTGCTGACTTTAAATTTGTTCCAAAATACCCTGAGCTGAACATTGATAGGTGGGAATTCATAATTTAAAATGAATATTTGTGCCATATGGATAGTTAAAATGCAATCTGAATTTTTGCTGACACTTTCTAATAATTTGTTTTGTGTGAATTTATGCCATGAGTTGAAACCACTGCTGCATGTCTTAAATGCAAACAGCGTTAATGGCCCATTGCACCAGAAGAATGGCTTTTTCTATCCAAATGTTTGTGTAATATAAATTACAAATTATTTGTTGGTCCAATAACCAGTAAAATATTACTTACCATGTCTGCTGCAACCACTCTTCACGGCTCAAGCTGTTTAAATGAAACAGACTCAGTGGTGAGGGGAGACCTTATCACTCTCTGCAGCTCTCTGAAAGGAGGATGTAGTGAGGTTGAGGTCCGTCTCTTCTTGCAAATAACAAGTGATAGGACAAGAGGAAATGGCCTGAAGTTGCACCGGGAGA
Source organism: Pedionomus torquatus (assembly GCA_013398155.1). Classification (NCBI taxonomy): domain Eukaryota; kingdom Metazoa; phylum Chordata; class Aves; order Charadriiformes; family Pedionomidae; genus Pedionomus; species Pedionomus torquatus. The sequence continues at coordinate 29,618 of VZRU01014264.1, forward strand.
TGTTTAGATTGGATATTAGAAAAAAATTCTTCACTGAAAAGGCTATCAAATGTTGGAACAGGCTGCCCATTGAGGTGGGCATCACCATCCCTGGAGGTATTTAAAAGATGGGTAGATGTGGTGCTGAGGGACATGGTTTAGTGGTGGTTTTGGCAGTGTTAGGTTAATTATTGGACTCTGTGATCCTTAAGTTCCCTTCCAACTAGATGATTCTGTGAATCCTGTGAGAGAGAGTATTTAAAAGTAAATTTTAATTTTCAAAGCAATAGCACTTGACTATAACGTGAATCACCACTCTTTTAATTCTCCCTCCCTGACAAAGTAGAGGTTTGATGCAGAGCACGTGTCAATTCTGTTCCTTGAAGTGAGGGGAGATATTCCTGGCATATTTCTTCCAGGACCTGGAGCAGACCCTGCATGCTTATGAACACTGTGAGGAACTGTAAGCTGGTACCAAATTTGTGGGATCTTAAATTACAAAATGCAGCAAGTCAGTGATGCTGCATAAGCAGCTGAGTTGTTTCTGCAGCTGGTGGAGAGAGGAAGAAGGAGGGAGGAGGAGGCCTCAGAGAAGGGTGCTCTGCCATGTTGAGTAGCAACAGATCATCCTGCCACCACACCTGTCCTGTTGCCTTCCTCTGTTAATCATAAATCCCACAGATAGTCATGACCATGCAGCACAGCCCTCCTGGTAGCTGTGTGACATACCCCAGTGTGGGACCTGTGCATTGATGTCCCACAGCTTGATGCTAAAAAGCAGCAGTTTGAAGCTCCTTGTTGAACTGCCTGGTGTTAGATAATACGTGCCATCCATCTTTGCCACGAGCTCAATAAATAGGTGAACTGAAGGACAGTAAACTGATTTGTTCAGTAGAGTGAATCAAACGTAAACATTTCAACCCCTCTAGTGTTTATTAAATTATGTTGTTATGTGTGTTCATTCAGCAATTTGTGAATTATGTTGTTTCATCATAAACACATTTTACCAAAGTTCATCACATAGTGACCCTTCTCCATTAGTATGTTCTGAATTAATTGTGCTGTCATAAAGCCAATGGCAACTGCACTATCATACATCAGATCTTTTTTTTTCCATTAGAGCCTACAAAATTATTCTTTATGGGTTGTTGCTATCTATTTGCAAGAGAGATTTTGAGTGTAAAAGTTTCCATGTTGAGATTTTTTTCCCCAAATTATTTTTCATTTGTGTTTCTTAGCAATAAGGTTAAAATAAATGCTTTGCAATAATTTCTAGTTAATTATTCTGTAGCAGCCTGGCATATTAGGGATAAATAATTGTGAGACATTTACCTGATCTTTTATAAGAAAAAATGTCAGATGCAGAGCTCTAATCCCTACAGCCATTAACTAACTAAATATCACAATATCCTTGACACAGGCATTAATGTTAATGGATGCATTTTTTTCCTTTTTATGGGGGAAAAATTAAGAAACACACTGATTTGTGTAGTTGCCCCATCAGCCCAAGCTGGATTCCGGTGTTCAAGAACCACTTGCCATTTCTTCAAATCCTGCACTTTTACTGCCTCTGGAAATAACCTCCTATGCCCTATAAAATGATGTGCATGATTAAGTTCTCCATTGAGTTGATTTGAGGACTGATGTGAGAGCAAGAAATGGGGGAAAAAATACTGGAGATTTTTCAGAATCTACCCTATTATTGCTTTTACCACTGTGTATGTTCATTTATGAAACAATTTGAGCGTTCAGCTATTTTATCTGCATTCAGACTTTTAAAAATTATTTGTTACAGACATTCCTACAGAAACAGACAGTTTATATGTGTTTCTTTTGATATGCGGTCTTCGAAGAGTCAAAGATCCTCTGTATTTAGTAAATGTATTTTCAGGTAGGTACCTGCTATTTGAATACTCTTGTTTTGTCCCTGGATTCAGATGCATTTCTTTTAATGTTTCTAAGTTTGGCATAAGCTGTTTTATTCATTGCAGAAAACTTCATAATATATTTACATTCTGAAAGAAAAAATGTTCATGTAACCATTGATCTGTTCAACACATTTTTTCCGTACTACGTCTTTTCCAGCCTGCTGGGAATAACAAGGCTTTAAAATCAAAGCAATATTTGATGATTTTACTTGCTGGGAAAACTGTTTTGCTGTTACATTCAGTATTAATGGGAGACAAAAGAAGAGCTCACCTACTTCAAAATAACTTTTTAATAATCTTACTGTCCCATTGCTATTACACCAATTTGCATGTGTGCTAATTAATATAATTGAAGTTACAAGAAAATTTTACCACCCATCATTATGGCCATTACAGCTCAGTACTGTAAACCAGGCTGAAGTTTGCTCATAATCACGTAGTTGAATGTTTTGCCATGTTCTGTGTGTGTCTGTGAAAGTCTCAGATATTCCAAGTTGGAAATTTAGGCTCTGCTATTCAGTTTACTTTTCTAAGTCTTTACCACCTTGTCACACTTAGTAACAGATGTAGTTTATTAAAGTCAAGTAACTGGTTTGTTCTATTCTGGTATTGGAAGAGCGGCAGATTTCTCTTACATGCACAGTAAGTATTAATTGTAATGGGTGCAGCTGCTTCCACGCATTTCTTTACACAGGGGGAAAGATTCATTTTGTCTTAGTGGCCAGAGTCACTGCATTCTATAGAGTATTGTTCTCTTGAGAGTATTCAAAATTAATATCTGAGCTTAGTTAAATAGGCCTTGAATCATATGAGATTGCATGAAGCAGAAATGCTAAATACTAACTTTCAGATATTCTAATCTGAATTCTGAGTAAATGTAAGGACTGAGCATGAAATCGGGCACACATTTAGTCTTTTAAGTAGTAATACAATATTTGCCTACTTCTTTGTTCATGCAGCTCCTTACATTGATTTTAGAGAAAGAGTTAGATAAAAAATTAGTAATTTTGATTCATAAAAAAGATGTTCCTCTTCTTTTGTAGATTGGCACAGAAAGGACCCAAGTGTCCATCTCTGCATAATTGGTCCCGCAGTAAGTTGTTATAATTTTTATTTCGTTTGTATGTTTATTCCTAAATAGTTCCAGTTACTCGTATCTGAGATACTGCACTAATTCTTTCCAAACTGAACCTAAGTCAGAGGACTTCTAGCTGTAACAGAGATAAGGTACGAACCCAGCAGTTGTAAAGGCTGTTCACAGCAGGTCTGAATGGTGGAAGTGGAAGCGATTCCAGTGCTCCAACTTCCAAAGTACAGGGTTCTGCTATCAGCTGAAAGGTCTCTTTACTCAGCGTGTATTGGATTTTGCATTGCAGAAGGGAAAGAAGCTAAGAGGGCTTTCCTGATTGGAAAATGCACTGAGGTAGCCCACGTGTGTTCAGTTAGATTTTTTATTAATGTGAACTGTTAGCAATAGAAATAAAATAGCATACAGCAGCTGAAGATTTGTTTTACATATATTGATTTTGTTTGCTTGTTTAGGAGGCTTAGGCTAGTTTTTATAAAGGGCTTTTGCAGCTGGATTACTATAATTTTATGTTTAGCTCAAGCACATGACTTGATAATGCTTTTCATCTACTATGCTCTCTTAGAGCAAAATTTCTAGTGTTTCATTTGACTACAGAATCAACTTTTGAAGACAAAAAGTATAAAAATATTTGGATTTTAAGATTGCTTTCTGCTTTTTAAACCTGTGGAATAGTACAAAATTTTTAGAGAATCAAAAAGTACTAATGTAAATAAGATATTTCAGGTGCCTATTTCAACATGAATAATTTATAAATATTTTGAAAGGCAACAGTTGCCATTTAGATTATTTTTTTTTAGTAAGTATTGTTAATGAGAATTTTTAATACTGTGAAAGAGATATCACATGCTTATCATCCCTGGTCTTACATCTTCTGTTCATGTGGAGGATTGTGTCTTTGTTTCATTCCATTTAGATTTTGATGCCATTTCTGGTGTTCTCAAGTGGTACAAAATTAACGGTTGTCAGCAGGTGCAAAACGATGTCAGGTTTCTGTCTGACACCAGAGAGCAAGGATAGTCTGGTGAAGTCTGTTGCACATTTAGAGTCTGAATGCACTAGAGCCTGGGATGCAGAAACCTGGGAGGGAAGGAGACTAAAATAAATAAGACCAGAAACTGAGTTATTCTTATATGTCCACATTTGGGATGAAACTTAGAGATGTATCATCCTGTCCAGATGAATTGCATGTGTTTTAGTAAAAGTGCTGGCCAATATTGGCATTTTCACGTCTCTCCCCTAAAGTCTTAGCTAACTTCTTTAAGCAATTTGGAAGTTACAAGTTCTAATTCTCTCTTTACAGCAGGGTCAGTCAGTTAGATGGCAGCTCTTACCTTTAGATAAAATGTACAATTTGGTTGCCCTCTCAAAATGTTGTGAGTTTGCAATGGTTTGCTTTTCATGAAACACTAGCTCCTGAAAGAGAGTCCTCTCAAAATGTTGTGAGTTTGCAATGGTTTGCTTTTCATGAAACACCAGCTCCTGAAAGAGTTCAAAATCAAAACTACCACAGTCATTATTAATCTTTAAGTTGTGGAGAAAGGTTTGAAAATGTGGGCTTATGAAGCATGAAACCAGAAAAACTATTGAACTCTCCTAACCCCACCCCATTTTTAAACCAAGTAGCATGATTTCTGAGGAATTAACAAGACTAAACTTTGAAGAGGGAAGCATGCACCATGTTAGCCAAGTCTGAGCCTCTTCTGAAGACTTAAAAGGGAGTAAAGAGTTGCATAGATTTTCTGCCAGTCCTTTCTTTTCTAATTGTCTCTTAATACTTCATGTTTGAGTATCTACTATTGTTTCCAGTTATTTCCACTTTGAGATCTCATTTCACCTGCAGAAATGGAGGCCTTTGGAAAGGAACAGTCCATGAGCATGTAAATGTTCTTTTGATTTCTGTTAAAATGCAGTGCTGAAAAACTGCAAAACCACAAAATGCATGGTTGATTTCAGAACCATGAGAGGAAGATAAATATTTCCCAAATGCCCTACCTAAATATTTGCTAGCACAATGCTTCCTGTGAACCAGATCCTCAACAGTAGCGACCAGACTGTAAATAGGTTGAGGGAGAGGGGGAAAGATGCTTCTGAACCACCAAAACACTTCTAAGCCTGCACAAAATGAAGTTCACTCCCACAGCTTCCTACAGCACTCCATGGGGACCAGGGAGACTGTCCTGCTGCTTCTGTTTCTGATACGTTGCCTTTGCCAAGGGAACGTATTTTATGCTAAATCAACAAAACTAATGGCAGGTCTTTCTCAAAAGAAACCAGTTGTGCTACATGTATATCCATAGCAGCTGAGGTCTTGAAAAGGCAAACTGTAGCCTTAATCTAGCCAGTGGAAAAGGTAAGAGGAGGCAGCTGTGTCCTATGAAACAGACTTGCTGATATTAAAAAGGTACTAAAAGCTTCACTGTTTCATCTGGGTAATCTGTTCATATACCTCTGTCTCATCTCTGATTTTTCTTCACACAAACCTGAAAACTTGCAGGCAGTTTGTTTTATAAGACAATAAACAGTTTCTGAATGAGCAAATAACTATTTTTCCTTTTTTCTCATTCGGTTTTTTCCTTTGTAAATTTGGGGACACAGGTTATTATTTTAAAAAGACATTTTTACATTTTTATTTTATCTGCTTTTTTTTTCCACACTGATACACAAAATGATTTGAAAGTGAACTGGTGTGGAAAGCAAATCTAGAGCAGGTGTAATGAAGCTGTGCTTTAGAACCAAAAGATGCACTTGCTGCCTCCAGTGAGGATTTGAAGCATTTTAGTCATCTTTTTAAATTTGCTTCACTTTTTCATAAGCTAACATCTTTACAGTAAGCTGCTAGAAATAACCCTGTGGCAGTACGTAGGTGGGATCAAGGACTGAACCTCCTTAAAACATTTTAAAACATATTTCTCTGTTTCTCCCATAATAATAAAATATTGCTAAAGGATGAAAATAAATTGCAGCTCTATTAGTATTTAGCTGTACTTTTCTCAATCATATTACTTCTCAAACCACAAAATCTTGAAAATCAGTACCATTGTCTGTGAAACAAGTCGTGTTTAGTGTGAATATTAAAAAACCCACACACTAAGATTACATTCATTAAGAATATGAAGAGCAAAGGCCCACATACTGCTTTGTGCTTTGCTTCTGTGAGACCGTAATCTTTTCCCTGCATTTGTTATGCATGATTGTCTCAAATGGTGCAATCTAAGTAATGTTGCAGGATTGGGTCCTTTTTCACTTTTCGTTTTGTTCGTTTTTATAAGGAAATTCGAAACAATAGCTAATTTCAGCAGCTCTATATCCCAAGAATAGAAGCTTATGCAACTAAAAACTTTAAGGCCCCAAAACTTCTGTCCAGCTGTTGGGTGATCTCTTGAAGCCCACTTTGTATCCTCTATGTATTTCTTAATTGCACTTGTAGACAGTACAGAATGTTGCTGTGTTTGTTATGCTGCTGCTTCCTATTGACAGCTATTTTTCCTCTGTCCAACCTCTTCCCAAGCCCATTGAGGCAGTTTTGAATAACTGCCTCCACGGATGGAGGGAGCCATCGGGTCACGTAGCCAGTCTCTTTATAATGGATGGCTGTTATCTACTGTGTTTTCTGGGCTGGTTCTAATATGAAACAGCTGTTGACACACTTAAACTAAGCAGCTAGAGGAAGACTAATTACCTGCTCCAGAATATCCTAGAGCACAGTAATTAGGAAAATCAGATCAGAGACAAAGATACTATTTTAAATTCTTTATCCTGCTGAGGAATGTGAAATTCTGCCAGCTACATCCTGTATAGGTGTCCTATTCACTAAGATACTTCCTAGAAGGTAAGAGCTACTGCTTCTATTAGGCTGACAACTTTTCTAATCTATTGTTTGCTTGTTCTTCAAGAAAAAAGTCCCTGAAAATTAAACATTTTTTTAGAAATGGTGAAATGAGCTGTTCCAAAATGTCTTTAAAAGGTTATATATTTCTCTTTTAGACCTGAAGTTTTATTAATTCAGATCCTACTTGCCAACTTGTTTCAGCTGAATTAAAACCGTATCTTTTACAAGTTATTATTATCCCAAATAGCAGCAGTAGAGCTCCATGTTAAGCCAGAAGACACTGAATTTCCTTAAGCATTTGGTAGAAATGGAAAAGATGATGCAGAGTGGCTAAGTTTAGTGTGTTCCTGAGGATCTTATATTTTTGGTGCATTTGGTGCAGGCAGATTGTGTTGCATTGCAGACAGCAGTTGTGTTTTCAGTTGTAGGGGAAGCTTGGTCTTGCTGAGCCTATTCAACGATCGATCAGATCAAAATTGTGATGTGGGGTCACCTGCTGCTCTGAATAAAGCCAATTCCTTTCACAGTGATACTGTCAAAACCCCACAAACCTGAGCAATTGAGAAAATTTTTCCTATCCATATTGTGTGTGCTTGCAGATACAGCTTTTCACCCTCAAGTATTCAAGGTGATATTCTGTCAAAACTTTAAATGTACAAAGACCAGTTTTTCCCTGCAAAGTCTAGTGGGCCACAGTATTATATTATAACAAAGACGTTTCTGGACCATTGCTTCTATCTGAGTTTTTATATTTTTATATAATGGCAATTTAATATAGTGTGTTTATAGATTTTTTTAGATTTTGGTTGTGGTAGGCCCTGTGTTTAACAAGCATCTTCATCTTTGTCGATTGTTTGGAATGTGACTGTTCTGCACTGCCGAACATGTCTCAGGTGTTCCTTTGCCTTTCAGCAGAGTAGAACTTCCCTAATGGCGTGTCTGGTCCTGTGAGGTGTGGTTCCCAGCTATGTGGCCGCCCCCCTTTCCACGTGTCATCTCATCTGTTCTGGTGAACGCAACAGATGATCATACAATGCAAGCTGCTTCCCTCTGATTTCTGCTAAATTGATGAAATTTGCAGTTTTCTTAAAGCTTTTCCTCTGGATGAGTGATTTTTTTAACAAAAGATTATAGGTAACTGATGATCAAATTTGCCTGCTGTGTTGATAGCTAACAAAAAACTCTCTGATGACAAACACTCTACTTGTAGAAGAACTGGATCATGGAGACATTTTGGGTGGAAGTCACATTCTTTTCAGTAGCTTTTTCTGAGACTGTGCTAAGTTCCTAGGCATCCTGCCATAGTCAGTTGGCTTTGGAAGCATTCACATCTTTTAGATTCATTTCCAACTTACTGAACAGCTTATGTTGTATCTAATCTCTAGTACATCGAGCCTGTGGTTAGATAACTGTGTCCCCTCAGGTTTCTAAATGTAGCTCAGGGGGATTGATTCTCTAAGTGATTGCTACACCCATCCTGAAAGTAATACTTTAACTTTTACATATTCAGGCCAGGCTTCTTGGAATATCTACCCATAGAAGAATACGGCTTAAAGGATTGTTTTGTTTATGAGGCAGATGGCAATTTGTTGGCTTCCACGAGTATAGATGGGATAGCAATTAATATCTTACAAATTTTATGAGTCACAGGCAATAGTTTTTCTCATCCTTCTAAAGGCAGAAGAGCAAAAGACCATATCCCACTGCTCATTAAATCACCTACAAATACTTCAGTGATTTTAATGGAAATGGTATAGTTCCTCATGAGAGGAACTCAGCATCAAAATAGTACTTTGGGGGAAAAGCTGAAATGATATTTATACAGAAATAGCAATTGTGAAGTTCAGTATGAAATACCCAAGGAACCTGTGACATGACATACTCATTTAGTGTATGGATATGTATCATACTCTCTTGCCAGGATCGGGTAGTGCTCCAGGAAAGGACACTTGATTTCCCCCGATGCTGTTACCAAAACTACTTTTATAAGTAGTTATGCAAGCTGTTAATTTCTTGCATTCAGTAGGAATTGATGGAAGAGTGATTCGCTTGCATCTTTTAATTTATGAAGACCTGTTTTCATGAAATAATTAATCTTGTGTTCAAAGTACACGGTCATAGTTATAAAACAAATCCTGACTTTTTTTCAAAGGAGTTTTATAAAGTGCTTTGTGAGTGTTCTCTACCTCTTAATGTGAAAAGCCCTACACAACCCAAAATATTAACATGCATTTAAAAAAAACCCAACATATTATTCGCAGTACTTAACACTGTTGCATGCTGTGCAAGCTATCATAAATTAATCGAATACAGTCATTCAGCCTTAATAAAAAAAAGTCTAGTTCTGTTCTTCATGTCTAGTTAAGGATTTCCAAGTTCCATCCATTTCTTTTAATCACATTAAATGAAAATAGCAGACATAGTTAAGACTTCGTTAATAAACCTACTGGAGCTATTTGTCTAGCTTAGACAACTTTTTAATAGTTCTAGCATGACTTCATGATATTTTTCAGAATTTTCAGAATTTTGTCAGAATTTCAGATTTTTGTGTTTATTGGTTTTCAAACAAATGCTTCTGTCAGTGCATAACTTCTATCTGACTGTCTCAGTTTACGTGTGGATTGCTTCCTGTGTTAACTAAAGCCTGAAAAGTTCCTTTCCTTCCCCATACACAAAGGGACAGAAAAATTGCTTGGCACCTCAGTGCATTGCTCCTCACTCAAACAGTAAGTTGTCATATCGGTCATATGAATCATGTTAACCCTAGCAGAGTCATCTGAAAACAGTCATTCACGTTAAATAGATCTAGCTCTAATTAGAACCTGCAGCCAGAGGGATATCAGGGGAGAATAAATGGAACCTCTCCTTTAGGAACAGCAGCCTAAAGCTAAGCTGCATCAGGGCAGCCACTTAAAGGCTTAGAGTGGAGCAGTCAATTCACGCTCTGCTTTGCTGTGCTCTTGCTCTCTAGTTGGACATTCCAAATGCCAATCACTCACCAGAGCATTTGTCTGAAGTGTCAAATGTAACCATTAAGTTATAGATCTATGCTTTGATTTTGAAGCTCAACACATTCATGCATTTAAATATTTTAGTAAAAAAAATATGCTAAAGTTTATTTCTCTTTTCTGGTATTTCAAACATAAACTGTAGCACTAAAGTAGCACCATATACCTGTGTGTATATTCCTTTCTAGGTTGATCCACTTTTTGCAAGTGAAATTAAAGAAAAAGTTAACAGGTAAGAAGTCAATGATAGGCATCATATCTGCTCCAAGTGAAAGCATTTGGCTGACCAGCTTTTAAAGCATGTGTGTAAATGCTCTTGTGTATATACAAATGCACTTCCATGCACAGCTGTCTCTGATTATTTGGCATGTAACATTCTGAGACTTGGTATTCTACACATTTTAAATTTTAGAATAACCAGGAGATCTCTTCATGTGTTGTGGTAAATCACATCTGATTCAGTGTGATTTATATTTGTTATTCTTTTGGGTCTTTTCATTTTTTCTGGATCATCCAGAATCATCCTGGATTTGCATGCATTCTGTTGGTGGGTAAATGAGTAGATGGACAAGATAACCCTGTATAGCTTTTTTCTGTCCCTAGTTTATATGCTTCCTGATTGAAAGCTATAAATGTTAGAAATGAGATTTTTTTTGTCTTTAGAACTTAGAATTGTCTGACTTGGAAAGAACAACCATATTAGCTCTGATTGATAATAGCTGATAATAAAATCTACATAAACTGTGTTTTTCAATTCCATTTTTTGATCAAGAGATAGTGTTTTTTGTTTTATGTCAGGTTATTCATGGGAAACAGGACTTTTGTAATCATACATTTATACTCCAGTTGATATAATTATTTATCTCTTACAGAAGTCAGATGTTACTGCACAAGCATAAAAGCAATGTTTAACAAAGTCTAGTTGATAGGGAGCTAGTCAGGATGTCAAATGCACTTGTGCTTCCACCTGGTTTAGTAATCTCATGTTGAGGTTAAAGAGGCGGGAGCAGATTCATCAAGCGGAGAAGATGCTGGCTTTTCAGAAATAGTCACAAGTCTTAAAGATGTCACTCACTTCACCTGAGACTGAACACCTAATTACCCTATTTTTCTACCCTTCACCCTTGGTTTGATTGGCTTTTGTTAATCTGAGGAAGGTGACAGCAGTAGAAATGTAAGCCTTCAGAAGAGAAGAGTGCTTATAATAAAAGGGAAAGCCAAAGAGATCTTTCAGAACAGCATTCCATCCCCAAAAGCCACTATCTGAAAAGTCAACATCTCCTGCAGCTGACCATTCTGATGATCGCTCTCTGTTTCCCAAAGTATTTAAACTGTGTTTTTCATAAATCACTGTATGCATCTTCCCTATATTACGCAAATTCTTTAAGGGAAAATTGCACCCCTGTCCACTGAACTCAGCTCCTTCATTTATGAGACTGATTGTGGTTAACAAAGCATGGTGCTTAGTGATCAACTATAAAACTTCAGAACAACGGATAATGAAGTGGCAGACAGCAATGCATATTATATTGAGTTTATAACCGCATTTATAGATAGAAAGCAAACGGGAACATGTAAAGTAGTTTGCCCATGGGCAATTAAGTGGTTGTTAGCATCAGAATCATGCCTGAACAGCTCTGACTACCTTCCATCATTGCCCTAAGTTTTAGGAAGAATTGTGAGAGCACATTCTTAGGAGCAGTCCTATTTGTGTGCATTTTATTTCTAGGGCACCTGGAGTACATTTATTACAGGAGATACCACAAGATGATCTCCACGCTGCTATGAAAAGGTGCTTTGCTGTGGTGAATAGCTCCATTTCAGAGGGGATGTCTGCAGCAATTCTGGAGGTAATTCCATCTTAGCGGTAAGGTTTTTCAGTGAGGTTACAGTGAATCTGAAATCACCTTTTATCACTGGAAATGTGTGTCAACAATTTATATCCAAGTTTCAAAACTGGTGGAGACAAAACTAAAATATTTCTTTTTGCAAGTGCCAGTAATTAAGGTTTCCTTCCCTTGAACTGACAGCTTTTTATGCTTTGTCTATTTATTTTTTAAATGACAGAATGTAATTTTGTCAATCTTGTTAAATTAACAATACAGACCTGAGATAAAAGAATCATTCTGATTTACTGGGGTTGTCACTATTCTTGATTCAACATCTACTTCCTTATAATGTTGCTAGAATAGACTTCCATTTATTTTTACATCCTTTCAAAAAGCAATCTAAGAGCTGTATTTGGTTATTTAATTCTGAAATGATTAATCAATGAATGACATGCTTCTTTTTTTTTTTTTTTCCATCAGTATTGAAAATTAATAACCAGGTTTATTTCATACCTGTCAAAGTAGGGCACTGCTTAGTATCAAATGCCTTCTAGGAAAAGAATGAATGTACTTAAAGTGTAAGTTCTTCGGGCAGATGCCATTTACTATTCCATTTTCTTTGGTGACTTGGGGTGACCTCAGAAGATCATAGAAACTATTACATTATTTGTATTAAAGAATCTCTTATTTCTGTTTCTAATGAGTTCTGTTTCTAACTTTGCATTTCCAGCATGCTTTTCTTCCAAGCTGAAAGTCCTTCATAAGTAAGAACTAAGTGAGCATTTGAAGAATTAGGAAAGTTAGGTGATGGCAAGATAGCAAGTAAGTGTTTCCTTTCTGAAATGCCAGTGCTCAGAGGTGGAAACAAATGCTGTTTCACAGCAACAATACTCTATAAACAACAATTACTACAGACTGTGACATTTCCAAAGTTAGCAGTGTGGCAAACTAGACAAATTTTGTATGTTCGGTAGTTGAGATGAAATGGAGTGTACCAACACAGCCCCAATTAAGTCAGTGACACAGAGAAGTAAAAGTTAAGTAGCTGTCACCTCATCCTCACCAGTTACATGTTCCGTTCAGGGTCGCATGACAGTTGACCACAAATCAATGTGATTTACTTCCCAAGAGTGTCAGTGAGATGGGTGGGAGGGTGTGGGTGGGGAGAGAAACAAACCAGAAACACAGCGTCTGCAGCAGAAGTGCAAGTGTGCCAGGTAGAGTGATGGGACAATTGATGCAGTTTTCACCAAAATTTTCCAATCAGATTTGAGCAGTTAAAAGGTGCTTTCCTTAGCTTTTATCAGGAGAAGGAGTAATCTTGCAAGTTCAGTGTCTTAACAAATATGTGGTAACTCAAAGCAGAAGGATAATGCTAGTTTACTTTAGAGGTAACACTGTGTCTGCTTCAGGAATTACTGATTTTTTTTTTTTTCTCTTCTCTTTTGATGTTACAATTTTGGTAGGTTTTGAGTTTGATAACTATAAGCTGAATCAACAAGGAAAGTTGGGATTTTTTTTTTTTCCAAGCTCTTCTTTGAATGTCTGAACTACTCAGTTATCCTACAGGGCTATTAAATAGTCAAATACCACCTGTGGTGGAAAGCTGTCCCTTTAAGTTTCTGCTACGCAGTTATGTTCAGTGATTTATTCCCAATTAATATCCAGACCTGTCAAAAAACCAAAACAAAAACCTCCTCCAACAATTGTTTTTCACACTGAAAATTGCTACATGAACAGAATAGTAAATACATCCTTTTGTATTTCTCTTCTTTCTCTAAGAATGAGAAGACTATCCTGGCAAAAGAGTGTTTTGTGCAGGTTGTCTTTATATACGCTTGCAAAGTTAGCTTCCTCCATTTGGATGTGTTGGGTTTTTTTACGTCAGAAAAAGGTATTTATTAGATTGAATCATCAAGAAGTTTTTTAATTTTTCATTCTTAATTGATTTTTATATATATAGTAGATTAGTTACTATTACTTTTTTATCTTACGTGCAGCTGTGCACGTCATGTCCTAGGCTAGTCTAATGATTGATACAGTTAATTCTACTGAAAACACTGCTAAAAACAAAGTTAATAAACGTTTAACTACTTTTAAATCTTAATCTGTCTTTATCTGAGTTTGACCAGTAAATGTGCTAAAATAAACTGGCAAATGACCACAGTGGAAAAATTAAATTCTAAGTGTGAGACTTGACCTCTGGTAGGCTGTCAGCTATTTCCCTGTACAAGAGAACTTTTTCATAAAAGAATGAGAAAAAGATCCTGTTCTCCTTTCTCCTGTTATTACATTGGTGGAATAATTTCAAACCTAATGGTCAGCTTTGGTCTGTGCTCATGTATAATCATGTGAAAATAAGATGTAGTTTCAAATATTCCTCAGTGGAATATTTCCTCCTGGAACCCTCACTTCCTACCTTGCTCTTCTACCAGAAATCACAAGTACAAGGAGAGATTCAGTGCATGAGAAAACACATGAACTTTTGTGCTGTCAGACTTCACATTTTACCAATACCCATTTCATTTTATACCAGTACACCAGGTTGTGAGCAGCTAACTGAAATACCTCCTATAGTTTCTCCAGTAAGAAGCTTCTGCAGTGGTGCTGCCTCTTGAACTGCTTGGCCAGGGACAGTGCTGCTGTGGAGCTCTGCTTTCACAGTCCTATATTCAGTTGAGAAGTATGAGTGATATAGGAGCTGGTGGCTACTCTCCTTTTGTAGTATGTGTTGTGTTGTCACACCTACTCTATACAGTAATCTAAGAATGGTTATAGAGAACTGTAAAAAGGCAAAATATTTTTGTTTGATATTGTTTTTGATTTATTGATTTTGATAATTTTTTTTATATATTGTTTAATATTTATTATAGAAAGGAAAGTCTAATAGATATGGCACAAGTGTTGTGAGACAACAGCTCCACTCCCAGCTGAGTCAGGATTTTCTAGAAGCAGAATTAGGTCTTTAGGTATCTCTTGAGAAACTACCTGAAGGTTGTCCTTTTTACCACCTCTCACCTGTTGGAATTCTGAAGTTATAAGGGTTTTGATACTGTATGTTTGTTTACTAGACAGTTGTACAGTGGGATTTGGTGACATGCTCATAAAATATCCTACTGAAAAAATACCTCTCTCAGAGGAAGTGTCAATCTAATCAAGTCCCCGCTTGAGTTGGCCAGCAGTAAGAAGGGCCATCTGTTAAGATCTTGTTAAATTAATAAGGAAAAAACCTATGTATAAAAATCTTTTTGTCCTAGGCTGGGGAAAACATCTTGCTTGAATTTGGAAATGCAACTTCCATTCTCTTGAAAGTTCAAAATTTAATAAAGTCATGAATCCATAAACAGTATTTTAGTATGAGATAAATATATAATAGGTAAATGAGATGAAGATCATATGTGTTTCTACTTGCCTTAAAGTATGAAAGAACTAGAAACCATAACTAACGGCCAATGTCATCTAGTACTGATATCTCAGAGATTTTGCCGTAACAGATCTATGTTCTCTTTGGCATTCAAAAAAGGGAAAACAAGAATAACATTATAAGAGCCATTTAAAATATGTCTCTTCCTCAGAAAGCTCAGGAGTTCTGCATGTTCCTGGGCATGTGATGGTGACACAGGTATTGCTACTGGAAGAATTCGTGTGTTCTATATATAATTGGAAAGAAAAAGGTTTTGACTCCAGCACCATTTCATCACTCTTTCTGTGCTCTCAATAGTATTCCAACTGTTGTAAAAATCATTAGATTTTTTTTTGGTTTTACAAAAAACTAAAACCAATTAAAAAAATTCGTCACAGAAAAGGGAAATGGCCAGTCTCTGTTCTGCCCTACAGGGCAAAATCTGATCTTAAACAGCATGTGAAGTACAGGCCTAGAAGCGATGTTGTAGAGCAGTAAAATTGAAGAGGGGCCAACAAAAAGATGCATAGGCAAAAAAAGAGGGACAATCAAGAAGACAAAATAGTAAATAAAACTTGTATTTACTCTCTAAGCCCTAGACTGCTGGTTAGAAATGCTTATTGTGTAATATGCTTCTGAAGTTGAAATTTACACCCTGCATCCTTATGAAATAGCATTAAAACATATTTGCAGTCAGAATAATGTAAGAAAACAGATGGCCAACGGACTAAAGTGTTATTGTATTATTTGTGGAAGCTAGGTCAACAAATTATACATTATTTTCAACAATGCAAATTATTCTTTTTACTGCTTAAAAATAGACTAAGTATCTATATTAAATTCTAAGCCTCTTCATGTAGTAATTATTTACAGCCCAATCCATTTGTTTAAGGCTGGTTGGTATAAAGCCAGACCCTCATCTTATGTACTTGGCCATCTGTTCTGTCTTTCAGTAGCTATAATTCATTGGTACCTATGTGGTTTTTGGGACCTGAAAGTTTTCTTATGTAGCAGTTAATGCTCTCCAACTCTATGAGACAGAACAAATATCTTTCCCTTCAGAGTACAGAAATTACAGAAAATGAAGCATAAACTTTGTGATCAACTTCAATGAGTCATCAACTATGTAGCATTCAGGAATAGAAGTGAATGAACATTTCTTGTGACAATGTTTATTAAAAATGCGCACTACAGTCCAGTCCCGTCTGCAGTACAGCTGCTTGGCCAGCCTCTGCAACTACACCGTTAGGGCCAGTCCGGCACAGAACTGGCATGGGGCACTCTCACCCACATATTTGATGATCACTGTTGATGTGCAGCTCAATGGCACAGTGTCCACTACTCACTGCATCTGCCATGCTTGTATTCAAACTGCTCTTTGTCTTGCAGGTAACTAGTTGGGATAGCGGCCCTTCCAACTGTCAGTCCTGGGGTGGTTGTGCTGCATTTATGTGTTTTCTTCCTTATGGTTCTCTTTCCCTTGAGTGGGCAATTGCTTGTTTGGAAAGAAGCCAGACCTGAAGTACTCTTACACTTTTGTTTTTAAAAAGGAGAAATGCAGAGGGGTGAGGAGAGGGCCGTAGGCAGGTGACAGTGAATGCTGGCACACTTCGCTGCCACTATCAAGCTCTTGTTTTTCAGTTCTGAAGTTCAAGTAAAATATCTTCATTGCCTGTTCATTGAATGGGTTTGAATGAGGTCAGCCGCCAGCAGAGTGAACACAAGGGCATTTAAGCCTGTCAATAGGAAAGCCTGAAAAAGAGCTGAATCAGAAATTCTGTCTCTCTTTGAGGTGTCAATGCTTCTGTGGAAATGAGGTGTTAAGATGATAGTTGGGTAATTAGAACGGAACTTCCTCAGCCTGCAGACTCAAAACCAGTCAGGTGGAGTGGGGCACTGGTATCTCTCATTTCCTGTGTGAACTTTGAAGTTCTATGAACTTTGCTGTGCTGATAAGTAGATACTGTCATCGTATGTTTTTGTAAATCTACCTTTGGAAAACAGATTTGTTTTGTTTAACAGTGAAGTCAGAGCAAATGGCAAAATAATTTGTAGATGACCAGAATCTTTACTTCCTCTCACCAAAATGACTTTTTCTTCTAATAATATTTTTTAAAAAGCTGTATCTCAACAGCTTTAGATGCTTAGAAGTTTGGTCTTTATATTTTTATATTTCCCATTTATTTATTTTGATTTGTGTTCACTTCATTAATCTATTTGTCTGAATTGCCTCCAGCTGACCCAACAGTTTCTGATACAATGTGTAAAATAGGTTATTTCATTAAGGGTTACTATTATCTTTAGAGCTAACTGCTGCAAAGCAGATGTTTGTGCCAGAAGGACTGTAGAATTTGTATGTCTACAGTAAATTCATCTGCAGTGGTGACTTAAACAGGGTTTCTCTTGGATATTTTAAGCTGTTAAGACACGTTGCTAAATCACAGCAGTCCCTCACTGTTCAAAGCATAATTGGTTCTGTGCATTAGCAGCCCAGGTATTTTTTGTCTTCAGTTTTTTTCCAGACTGTAAAAAAGCATGGTTTGGAGCTTTGTTTTCCTGCTATGTAGACTGAAGCAAAATTGCTCCCCATCCGGGAGTGTAATGGCAGTAATTAAAAACACATTCACTTTGAAGTGACAGGGAACCACTATGAAACACAGTGATGTGAAACATGAAGATTTGGGGGAGTGAATTTCTTTCTCTTGTTTGACACTGTGATAATTGTACAATGTAAGTGCTTCTGGTTTTACAGTCAGTGCATCTCAAGACTTCCAAATTCATCAATAGTAATTAAATATTCAGATCAGAGTATGCATGTGTAACAGAATTGAGTGACTAGGGTTTGCACACTAGTTACTTGAAAATCTAAGCTGTATTTTTAAAAGTCGCCAGGTGTTAGGTTGCTTGGAAATGGTTCACTGGCTTTGAATGGATGCTGTACTCTGCTCCCAATTCTGCAGGCAGTCTGGAATGTTACCGCATTCAGACACCACACTTCCTTTCTTTTTTTTATCTATATATCTACATGCACACACACATATAAATAAACGAATAAATACTTCAACCAACCAGCCTGTAATTTCTGTGGAATCAAATCCTACTTCTTCAGAGGTATTCCTTGGTCTCTGAGGAGTCTCATACCAATAGCTCTATAGATAACATTTTGAAAGCATAATGTGTTCTGAAAGCATAACCTTTTCTCTCCCCTCCTTGGTATAGTTCAGGCAGAAGCTGCATCACTGCATGCTTCCCTGCAATCCCTTGAACACTCAAAGTCCAAGACAGTCTATAGTAACAGATGCTGCCGAAAGAAAAACTCCTTCCAGAGTCCTATATGACCTATAGGAATCAGGACGGAGAAGAAAGACCCTGGTGGTTTCCACAGTCATCTCTCCAGTTCTGCACACATTGTAGAAAATCTGAGAAAAGTGCATTTTAATGAAACAAGAGAACCGATTTGTTGAGGAGAACTGGATTTTTGTGCCATGAACTAATTTCATCTGCACACAATAACCGTTGGAGTTCCAATGCCAACCTTTGATCTGAACCTTAATTTTTTCTTCTTCAAGCCTGCCATATGTCAGAGCTTCCAGTGGCAAACAAACTGCATACTTTGTGGTGGAAATACAAATAAAGGCCATCCACTGACTTTCTGGATTGATTGCTTCTGATAGTGTGTTCAAAGTTGCAAGAATAACAAAAATATAAACAAAATGTTTTAGAGAAATTCCATGCAGGCCAACACCTTATATGTGGTATTTTTCAGCTGAAAAATTGGAGAGATTGGAAAGAAGTTTGGTTTGTTGTTTCTGCTTTTTGTTTTAAAATTGTCATCATTAACATCCCCAAATCCCGGAATCCTAATAAGCTATTGTTTCCTTTCTCTATACTCCTCTAGGCAATGGATTTAGATATTCCAGTGCTGGCACGGAACATTCCTGGAAATGCAGCAATAATAAAACATAAGGAAACGGGACTGCTATTTTCAGATCCCCAGGTAAGAAAACAGCAAATCCTTAGACCTTTCCCATCCAAAGATTAGGTTTGTTTTCCATTACATGCTTGCGTCTCTGGAAACTTGGCTCTTACTCTCAGCAATTTTTCTCAGATTCTTCTAAAAAATTGGGTATTAGATTGCCTCTCTTGAAGATCTCCTGTTGTCTTGCATTCACTTTGCAGTTCGCTAAACTTTTACTAGGTGTCAGCCTTGCTGAATGTTTCTCCAGCCTGTGCTGCTTCAGCGCCTGCCATCTGAGGGGGGCTCCCTTCTCAGAGACTTGCTGCACTTCAGTTTGAAGGTTCCATAAGCAAACCCTGGAAGAGATGCTATGCACAAGTCTTACCTCCCTTCAAGTACTAGCTGAAATATGAACTCGTATTAGGCAAGCAGTAGCTACGCAAAAGAGAACTATAAAAGTGAAATTTTAGATAATACACCATCTATAATTTCTAGCAGTAAGTATTAATATAAAGCATTATTAGGTCAAAGATACTGCTCAGACAGAAAATAATTATTGAATAAAATTAATCAAAGTATTAGAATGGAGTTTCTGTGAACATAAATAAGAGTGGGGAGAGAGGGAACAGTGCCCATATTTAAATGCTGGAAATTTTCATTTTGGTTTATTTTTCTGCATCTTTGCTGTTATGTAATTGTACACGTTGTGGAAGATGACTTTCAGACACAGATTTCCTTAGTGGTTTTATCCAACTCAAGTTTTAAAATGCCTTGCTGGAATAGTCCATTTGACAATTTTGCAAATTGAAAACGTATCTCATTTATTTACTTCAAGGAGTGTGTGATTAATGCATCCTATTAAGGTGTGTTTCAGGAAGGTGAATTCTCTGGATTAGTTTTGGAGGCTTTTTTAATAGAAAAATTCTCGCAGCTCATGATTTGGTTGTTTGGGGGTTTTATTTCTGGCATAGTCAATGATTCCAAAGGTTTCTACAGAAAAAAATAAATTGTTTACTTCTGGAATTTACTTTGTTGTGAAAGTATTCCCTCTTATTGCAATATCCTTTAGAAATGGGGTACTTCCAGGCTACTGGAAGCTGAGATGTAAAGCTATTTATAAAGTTATTTGTACATGTATTCCCTGCAAAAAGCCCATTGACTTTCATATGCTTCTTCAAAACTTCAAGGATATATGATTATGTTGAACACAGACCGATGCCTCTCCTGATATTAATTCTGATACATTCTGTTGTTTCCCTCAACATGCTCATTATATTTGGCTTGGAATTCAAATACATTATTCATATCAGACCAAATTAGCTTCATCATACTTCCTCGTAAGAAGCCTCTTCTGTGATCTCTAAGCATCTTACATTCCAAGTGTTCACCTGGAATCAAATAAGAAAAAAAATATTTTTTTGAAGATTAATTAAAAATATGCTATCTGTTTCCTTACTTAGAGGCAAGTGCAATTTTAAGCACAGTAGTCCCAGTATCGGTGACTCTGTACAAATGGCTGAAGACTAGCATCACAGGCTGTAAATATGTCTGGAATGCTAGAATGCTTAGTTTCTGCCTGAGCAACGTGCTGTGCCAAACATCAGAACACCCCCTATTCTGCTGCTGCTTGTTGACCCCCTTTCTGCTGTTATTCTATCTCAGCAGTCCATAGTATTTTTTAAGTGAAGATGTTAACTTGCATTACCATGTTAACTATCATGCTTTGAGGTGATATTTGTACCGGAATCACTAACGTTTGTGTAGGTACCCTATCTTAGAAAGGCAAGTAATATCCCTGCTTTCTCTGTAAAACAGCAATCATATCTCATGTAATAAAAGCCATTTTATACTGTCACTGGTGTCAAACTATCAAAATTTGCAGATGGGTCAAGAAAATATTTGTTTGCAGGATAATACTCTAATCCCACTGCGGAGTTGTTGAAAAACTTCTTCTTGCAGAGATGAGCTCAGGAATGCCAATCAGCATCACTCACGCTTTCAGAGATAAAGTAACCGTTTACTCTTGTTCCTTATCTCCCAAACCATATCAAATACAGTTCTTAAACCACTGTACACAGTCTATCAGAGGTTGAGACCAAAGAAATGTAATTAAATTCGAACACATGCAGTTCAAGGTATCCCTCATATTTTCATTGTTGGAGGAAGGAACCGTCTGCCTGTGACACTTTAATACTGCCTTAGAAGATTCAATCTGACAATAGGGATGGGAAAGCATATGTTCTGGTAAGAACTTTTCTGGGGTTTTTGTTACTCTTGAGTACTTTGACATCTTAAATAACAGGTAAACTATTTTCTGCTGTAACCCCAATTGCATCAGGCTAGTTAGGGAAAATGCTTTTAATCGTATGGGGAGATTGGTATTGTATTCAGATGCTTGGGAAGGTCTGTCTGTCTTGAAGACTCTGGGCAATAAAGGTTTTTAAGAAAATGTCAAAGAAATGTTTATTGCTAAGTTTAGTGGATCCTATCTGGTTGTGATGATACAGACTGTATCATAGGTCAAGAGTAGAAAGCATTGCCTATTTTCAAGTTGTTACTGATCTGGGGAGGGAAAGCTTTACAGTATGGTTAGCTAGATATGAGCAATTGTGTCTGGTGTCCAGACTATTTTATCTTTTGAAAGCTAAATTAGAGGGGTATAAATTGACTGTTCCACAATGAGAAGCATTTTAAATTGTGAATGCTTTTGGTTTTCTTCTTTTATTCTTGCTGAAAGTGAGCTTTTATGGCCTTCAGGAAAGTAGGAAATTTTGTGCATAATTGTAGTCATCATTAACCGTTTGCACAGAGGCTGAGGCTTCTTGGCTGGAAGTGAAAGCCTTGCCAGTCACCAAAGACAGTACTCAGATGGAAACAGTTAATGTAAAAGTGAAAGCTATGAAATGTTTTGTCCTTGATAATAAATCATCTGTGCATATTACTTTTAAATCATGGTTTGATCCTGCTGCTGCTTGAATTTGCAAGTTTATGGAATATTTGACACTGAGTTAATAGGACCTGAAAGAAAAAAAAAAAAAGATAAGTGAGAGATAAGAATAGCCAGCACCTTTGGAGCAATAAATAACACAAAGGTAACTTAAAGGGAAGACACGGTTATTCACATCCTAAGTTTCAAAATTATATGTTCATAATCTGTAAAAGCTCACTGAAGGGGCTAAATAAACAAAGGAGGTAAATAAACTTCAAAGTCAGTAAGAGAGAGGACAAACATAAACAGAATCTGAGACCTGGAAAGACTACTGCCAGCAGAGAAACTTCTGAAGTGGTCAGAGGGAAGCGCAGCTCGGCTGAGAACAGGCAGCAATATGTTGGTCGTACATTGGTCTGCTCTGCCAAACATGAGGCAATGCCGTGGGGCTTCAAGCCAGAATATTGGCCAAGTTATTTGGCCTTTGAACCTTCACACTGGATAGACTAATTTGCAATTTTTGGCAGTGCCAGCAGTGACTGTTTATACTCCCCTAGAAATTCTGGCCCATTGCCCTCTGAAGTAGCCAGATGTGCCAGCTAGCTTCTGAGCGTTGCCTGCCACTAGGTAGATCTGTTGCAGTTCTAAATATATGTATGTCATTTGCCTTCCCTGGGGTGATTCTCTGTTGTTTAAGAATCATGTACTTTTATCTGCTGAAGCTGATATGAAATGGTTTAATTGCAGACTTACTTTCATTATATAAATAATACATTAACCATGCATCTTATTTTCATTATGTGTGAGCTGCGACACTGGTGTAGTTCTTGTGGTGACTGAAGGAATATTCATTGTTTTTCCTCGGTGCACTCATTTTCTAGCTTTCTCTCCCAGATACTTGTATTTCTGGTCTCTGAAAGAGAATTTCTTTCAGATACTATATGGGGAAGCTGACATTTCCTTTAAAAGATGATTGGTCAATTTACCAGCAGAAAAATGTATTATGTATGTTGTTGTTGAAAAATGCCTGTGTGAAGTAAAATACTACCCATGAAAAAGGGAACATGTAATATAAATTCTGAATGTACATAAGATGATCTCACCTGTTTTTTCTGGGTTGTGACTAACTGCAAAGGTTCAGCTTTTACAGTGTATTTTTCTGTCACATGTATAGTAATTATACCCATTTTTGTATGTGAATAAAAGGCTTATTAGAAATATGGATGTTCCCCAAGTAGTAAGTTCATTTTGGCTGCTGAAGTGCATACCCTTATGTTTAATAATTGAAAAGGAATTTGTGAATTTTGCCATTCTTTCACCAAAAGTGAAGTTTATTTCACTTCACCAACAAAAGATGTGAGTGTATCGATACAGCATAACAGCAGTTAAAGATACATGTTAGCAACCATAAGTAGTTTTTGTATATCATAGGCTTCTAGAAAAGAAAAAACTTAATGTTTGATTTTCTGAAAGAGCTCAGAGTTCTGAATGTCTGCATTCTGTAAGCCCATGCTTCAGACTTAGCACAAAACTGCAACTGAAATGCAAGTCAGTTGTAGTTAAGGGAGACACCTGAAAAATGAAGTTATTGCTATCTAAAGCTGAGCATCAAAAACCGAAAACAAGCTAAGCCAGCTGCTCGAAGGGTATGAGGCAAAACCCAGATAAGTCATAGTGAATCTTCCCATTGGCTTCCAGTCAGATTGCAAGTGACTTGTAGGTGGTCACATTTGATTAGTAGAAGAAGTAGGGATAAAGCTGAGAAGTCCTTATTCTCTGTCTCCTGGTATTTTTCCATTTGCTATTTCTCCTTCTTGCAGTTTCTCAACTTTTATGCTTTGGACTCAGTTTGGCTTTTTCTGGAATTATCCCCAGCATTAAGTATTGTAGCTGTGAATAAGGATCTAATTTCTATCATTTACATGTTTCCCAAGTTTTTGTCCTCTATATCCACATTTTAAAAGAATGCTAATAGGGCTACCTGTCAAGAAATGTTACATTGCTACTTCTGTTCTTAGGTAATTTACATAAATTATTTTTAAACATTACTTTAAATAAAATCCTCCACAGGAGCATAAAATTAAAGTTGGAATGTAGTTCAGTGTGAACGGTATTTATTACTGTGATTATGCAGGCAATTGGATGAAGCCGGCATAAGTCACGTAAGACTTTCCCACCTTCCCTGTTCTGTATTCTTGGCAGATACGGAGGAAGGAGAAGAACATGTGTCTAAAGTTGGAGTCGTTGGCTGTATTTGAGCCTCTGATAGACGCAGCCTCAGGATATTCTCTAGCCCAGCCTCACCTGTCTTCTTTAGGGACTCTCTCCCAAGCAGCCAGGTCGGTGCGACCACAGGGGTCCCAAGTGAGGAACGGAATACACTAGTTAAATTAGCCCATACCCAAATGCAAGGTAGTTGTGGATGGAAAGCGGGGTGGGTACAAAGCACATGGCACTCATGGCTATGTCAGAAGCTGCTCTTTCAGTGCTGTATGGACAGAGCAAAGATTGCAAGCATTACTGATTTTATGTAAAATAAGAGGTTATTGTTAATACGTGTGTATGAAAATCATCATTCTATTACCTAGTTACAAACCTGTCCAACAAAACTGATATGCATCTCTGATTATTTAAATATCGTGGCAGTAAAGCATGTATTGATAGTTTGTCTTGTTAGTGAGAGTCAAAGGAGTCTTTATAACGTGTACAATGTCATCTCACGTATCAGTGTTTCCCAGGGGTCATGTTACAGTTCTGTATTATGCATAGCCATCACTTGCATTACAACAGCAACATTGATTCTGTGGTAACCAAAGATTTTATATCTGTGTAGGTATTTATATACGCTGTGTACTTGGGCTCTTAAATATAGTTTGCTAGTTAACCTAGTGTTGATATGAACTCTGGTCTTACTTATGATGTTTCCTTTCATAGCTGACAGATGGTGTAAAAAAATCTATCTCCTTTCTCCCATCCTTCTTGTTCCCCACATCCCCATGCAGTGATCTTCACTACCAACTGTCTAGTAATGCATTACCTTGGTTTTCCATTGACAAAATAACTATCTGCTTTTTTGAGCTAAACCAAGACATTATTTTGCAAAGATCTGAGCACATTTGTAATCAAGCTGAAGTATTGGAAGTTGTCTCTTGATAGAAAATTAGACCAGCTACTCAGAATAGATTAGTTCAGACATCAAATCTCCTTTCACATGTTTGAAGTTCATAATTTCACTTTCCTAGAACTAAATTAGAGAGGCAGGGGACCAGGCAAAAGAATAGCTGTAATCTGTGAGGTCTAGTATCTCACCTAGTAAATTTAAAGGAAATTCATATATGGCTTTTTTGGTGAGCATGTTGAGCTAACACTACTGTAACTGCCCAGATGCAACTGCTCTGGAAGGAAGAGCTGCATGACTGCTCTTATCTTTATACTACGAATATATTTATGTGGTGAATTTTTCAGTCTTACCATAAAATTAACTAAAGATGTCAAAGTAGCAATGAGATATATGTTCAATCAAGCATCTGATGTCAGTTGTCCTCCATGCAGGAGGCCAGGAGAATAATTTATAACCAGCCTGGTTTTCTAACACTTGGTTAGGCAAACAATTTTTGTGTCATTAAATTTGTTGCTCATACTTGTCTGAATGCTCCGTCTTTGATTTCAAATGTCTTGGTTGGTGGGCTGCATAAAGTAATATATAAATTAATTATTTATTGATCATTGCATATAATTGATCGTAAAATATCGATAATATTGATCATTGCATATAAATAACTTGAAAAATTACTTTGAATGGCTTCACGTATTGGCTCACAGCTGAAGTGCTTTACCAAAACCAAGATACAGGTACAAGCTATTTCAGTATCATTAGAACTTACCTCTAATTTATTCTTTTCTTTATCTTTTTTAGGAGTTTGTTGTGCTGTCCAAGAGTTTGATGAAGGACCCCATTATGGAAAGAGAAATTGTAGCAAGGGCCAAAGAGTATGTGAAGAAACATCATTCATGGGAAAGTGAAAGAAAAGCCTATCAGGATCTTGTCCTAAAACTCCAGTGAATTGCAACACTACAGTTGATACCCAGCAGTCTATGTAGAACACTTTAATGATGGATATGTAGTTAGATTTGGGTTTCTCTTGGTTCTTTTCAGAAGAGATAGTAAGACATACGTTATTATTCTATTCAAACATACCAACATCACAGGAGTTGCCTGCTACTTCAAACTGTTAAATTTATCTAATTTAACACACTGTCTCTAGTGTACCAGTTCATCTCAGACGGGTATCATTTTGTAAAATCACACAGGAGAAATATACTCAATTTTTGTTGTAAGGCCTCAAAGGGAGGATGATTTTTTGTACACAGTGGAGCACTTCACCACATAGTTTACATCAAGTGTTCTGATCATGTTGCATCCTAACCAAACTGCAGTAGCACTTTTCTTTCCAAATACAGCAATGTGAATGTATTCAGGTCTATGTGTCACACACATACATGTTCATAAAGCCAAGATTAGTTATGTAAACAGAGTATAAAAATATTAAGATGAAATTTTCATGAGACTGAAAGATCAACATATCTGTTGACTGCATAGTGATGGGGCAGGGGGGAAGGGGCAAAACCCAAATGGAATGTTGATATTGGGGAAAGTGAAAAGTATAGGGTGTTTTGTATTGCCCTTGAAGTACCTGAATTACTTTCAGGTAAGATGACATGGCCAAACAGTCCTATCTTGCATTCTCTCTTGGGTCCTGGGACTGGAGCCGGAAGGTTGGCACAGCACCTGACAGCTGTACGTGGCTTCACATTCCAGAACTGTAGAGCACTGCCCGCAGCAGCAAAATGTGCTTGCAGGCAGAGATGCTTTGTTACAAAAACTACCTCTTAGTTTCCCAGTTTCTTTGGTACCTCTCTGATTTACTTATTTACTGTATTACTTATAAAAGCTGTAAAAAGGGATGAAGGGAGGTGGGGAAAGGTATTTTCAATTTACTGTGTATTTTGGTACTGTTTGTGCTCGTTTGTGGCTTGCAGGATATATTGTAATATCGTGCAGCAAGCTATTTAAAAGTGACGCTTATTTGTGCTTGAAGTCCATACTAATCTTCCCTGCCAGGCCAGTGATTATGGGCATATCTTTGAGTCAATAATTGGTCATCAAAGGACTTGCATTTGTAGAAGAAAAAGAAAAAGAAAAATTTGTAGGAAAAAAAGAAAAAGGGTTGTATTTTTAACTGCTTGTTATTAGAAAATGCTATTTGCTTTGTATGGGCTTGATCCTGCCCCAGTGGGAACCAGTGAGATGTTTTCTATTGATTTGAATGGCTGTTTGTGTCAGACTTGTCTTTGTAATAATGAAGTTCACTGTGTATTTTAAGCTTTCCTCTTCAGTTTTGGTCTTTTGCAACTGTTGGGACAGTAAACAAGAAAGTAACTTAAATGCTGTATATTGACTTCTCAAGAACTTCCCCCCTTTCATCATAACGGGCTTCTGCTCAGCGTTCCCTTCCATAACACAATCCTCAAGGGTAAAGCTGGCCTGATTTGAAGTCCAAGAATTGCTACATTCCCTGTTGAGCACATTTTTCCTAATTATTTCTGGCGTGTCCTTTGACATGCCGGGATGTAAGTACATCTGTGCTAGTTCTAAGCATAAAAGCCACCAGCCACCATCTACCTCTGAACACTTTCTAAAAGTGCAACATATTCAGCCTGCTGGGTTTTCCCTGCTGTCTCAGGAGGAGTCATCGTTCTTTGGCCATCGACATTACCAGTGAGAAGTGAGGCCTCTTGGGGCATTGCCGTGTCTCTTGACCACAGCAAATCTATATACTACAGGAAGAACCCCTACAGCGTGAATTTTTCAGCATGTCATATGTGGTATGGGGCATTTATAGGAAATAGGGGGAAAAAAGACAATTTGTAGCTGAGATGACTACAGGGAGTCCTGCTCCTCTCAGAACATCTCACATATCTACTCTGCCGGTGTATCGCTGATAAGCTGCTTGTTTGGCTTTGCTCCTTAGCCATTCCCATGCTCAGCTTCCTATAGTATTGGTTGTCTTCTGAGAAATACAGATTATTAAAGTAAATAAACAAATACATCATGTGGGATAGAAGGCTAAGAATTGAACTAACGGTAAATAATTAGTAATAGTAATGATTAGAACGCTTTTTCTGAAGTGTGATACATTTACTACCGAGCTTCAAGCAACTAAATACATTCATCTGGAATTTGCACTATTTCCAGCAAAACAAAAACATGCTCAAGTGAGAAATTCTGCGACACCCTCAGCATGCAATTAACATATGATTTTTCAGGCTGTATTTAATCTATAAATATGAAGTCTGCATCTGGGAAACAGCATGCTCATTTGCATGTGATAACAATACCAGAAGCACAAACAACCCTTCTGCAATACATGCATTAAGGAAAAAAAAAACAAAACCCAACCAAAATAGTGGTGAGCTCAGCCCTCAGGACTGTTTTACAGTCATCAGCTGAGGCAGCATTCATCAATCAAGGGCATTCAGCTTTGATATCATTTATCACATGGGCTTGTGTTCTGCAACATGAAGCCTGTCTATTAAGGCTAAAAGGTTGGGGCAACAACTGCTAGGGAATTTCATCATAATAAATTGCTATTGAATTTCTGTTTTAAATTTCATCCAGTCTTATGTTCCAGGCCTATAAATATTCAATGAGTCTTGTAAAGTCCTTGTAAAGAAAATATTAGACCCATGCAAGCAATTTTAGGTACAATTATCTTTCAAGAAACTTCACTCAAATGATTTTTAGATTTAAGAATAATCCTTTTGTTGTCCTGCAGCCCTAATTATAGTATTTATCTTCCCCCTTCAATGCCCCATTTCTTTTCCTAGCAGCTTTTTAAGCAAAGCACACCTCGATGAGATACAGATACAGCTCCAAAAATAGCACTTGTTCTGTTTGCAGGAAAAACCTGCATTGTGCATTTACCCCATGGCTAATTCTGTCTTTCAAGACCTTGAAATGTACTGTTAATTAATCCAATTACATGCATTTTATTTTGCAATTAATTCTGCCATTGAATCCACAGGAACTGAATGAAAGCAGTGGACCTGTACAATGGGTACTACTATGCTGTTTCCTTTCTTGGCACGATTACTTCAGAAGTAGAGACAATTTGGTAGTGTGTGGCAAAACCCAGCTAGAGCCTGTGGTGTGTGGAAGGAGAGCTTCCTGAATTAGGATTTCATTATAATTAGCTCTAAAGCATACATACTCCAATTTTTAGAGTTAGTTTCTACAGTCCTGTTACCAGCGTAACCAGCCTATGCCCTAAGAACACTGATAGGGCAGTAAGTCTTCCCATTTATGTCTGCTCCCAGACCAAAATTAGTGTTGGGCTTAAACCAGTAAGGCTTTCCCAGCTCTTACCTCCACAGTCTTGGTTTTGCTGTTCTCCCCAGCAAATGGCGCCAGCACCGCACGCCCCTCTGCGCCTGCCCGCCAGGGAGAGCACTGACAGGCACCTGCTCTTACCCCTTACAAAGGCTTGCAGTGGGAAGCAAGGGGTGTATGGGGGGTGTCTTTGCTTCCGAGCACGAACACAGAATTCCCCAGACTCTTGTCCTTTGCCAACAGTGCATTCACCAGCTGGTGCTGAACCCCGGCCTTTGGAAAACAGATCATACTGAGCTGAATTAGCTTATCTTCCCAATAAGCAGCCTGCCTTAGAGATGGGCTATGCACTGTGCATGGAGGGAAATAATGTAGTCTGATAGAATTGGGGAAAGGATTTAGATATATATCTCTAAGGATTTAAAGAAAACAAAAGTTAAACTTTTCTCTTTGGATTCATTACAGCTCACTTTAGAACTACTTAGTGTAGTCCCGACGTCAGACATAATGAACGAACCAAAAAAGCAGTGGAGGAAGGAACCAGGGTGTGACTGTAAGAATATTAGCACCTTCTCTCAATGGTTTAAAGAAGACTATATCTGATGAGACTTAGCTCCAAAAAGGATGTGGCATTTAGAGCATTAACATTTTAAATTTGGCTTTTGCACATGGCAGAAGTTGACTATTATGATTATCAGGGCTGCCAAAGTTTGCAGGACTCCTGTGTGTTCAGCCGTGATGGCTTTGGTTGCTTGGCTGAGTCAATAGCTTAATTCAGAGCCCTTTGGGATGTCACTTTGGGTTACAGAGCCCCTTGGGGTGCCGCTTGCAGTCTGATGCTGACCTCTGTGCCTTCAGGTCCTAACAGAACCTCAGCGCTCCAAATTAGCAAAAGGTAGTAGCTTGGTGATTGCGGGGAAATTAGCTTTGATGGTTTGCTTTTAACTTTTTTGACATATCCAGCCTTAAAGACAACTGTTAAAAGAAACAGCTAAATTATATAGTGGAAGCTTTAAACATATTTGTGGCCTTTCAGCCAATCATTTACCATCAACGTAGCCTGAGTATTAAGCCACCCAAACAGCCGCAACTGCTACCTGTATGTTTAATGAATGCACAAGCACGTCAGACCTTTTTGCAACGTATTTTTCTCCTGTCTATTGGGCTCGTAACCAGTTCTGTCCCTTTCTCCCCTCAGTCTTTTTAATCTTTTGGTCAAGAACCATTCCACATGAAAATAAAGAAAGAGTTTTGTCAACGGCTTGTCAGAGGAGATGGGTGCTTCCATGTGGAAATCAATCATTTAATGGCTCAGTGGGAGCTGAGCATTTTTTTTCATTAAGTTGTCCAAAGTAATTTCATCACTCCAGAATTTATTTCACTTCCACCCTCCTCTGGCTGGTTTGTCCAAGCCCAGTTGCTTTAATGTTTGAAACTTAAACCCTGTTTAAGAGCAGGTCCCTACAGCCTGAGCTGCAATTGCCTGGTATCTCCTCGCACATTTCCCAGTGTTCCTAGATGCCTTGGACCTTTAATTCTGCCTGACACAGCCAGAGGAAAGGCCTGAGCTTCCAAAGTCTTAATTGCATTTAGAATTCTAGAGTACAAGATCTACTATAAAACAAAAGCTTCATGGGCACCAATATAAGCACAAACTGTAAGATAAACCCAGGATTTCTGATTTTTTTTTAAAAGCAATGTGCATTTTTTAAAAAAGGTAAATAATTTTTATGTGAAGTCTAATCCTCTTTAAATGAACCATATTTTCATCAAATAACTATATCATTGTTCCTATGACTATCTAATTTTAGGTATTAAATATTGAGGGCACTTGAAATCTTTCATCTTTCCACAAATGTAGGCCAGCATTTGTGGTGTCCAATCCCTGAAAAATTGTTCTAGAAATTCAATTCCCCTAGAGCATTACCATTAAGCTAATTTGAAACATTTGTTTAAAATTAAACAATACATTTTAATAGGAACAGCAGAGAGCATCTGGCTACTGAGATATCATAATTGTGGATACCTAACCTGGAAAAGCATTTAACACACACACGCACACACCCCCAAGCACCCTTTAACCCTTCCTATTTCATCAGCAAGTCGCAGCATGGCTTTTATAATATTTTAGTATGCTTCTGACATTGCAGCTTCCCAGCTTCTGTACTTCAGCACAAATCTTCTTAACACAGAAGTCCAGCTATAACTATACCCTTACTAGACAGAGGTCACTTAGTCCATTTATCTAGTTCAATCAAGTTACATCAGCCATCGAAAGTAAATGCCCCCGTAGTGCTTCAAAAAATTATGCCCACCATTGAAAAGTTGCGCTGTTATTTTAGTGGCTTTAATGAAGTGAAATGAGTTACAGAATCTTTAATTTAACTTGAGTAATATAGCAAAAGCTTATATGCTTCAGCATGGCCTTTGCCATCTCTTACAGCTTCCTAGCGTCTTTCCTAACTTTTTTCTTTTAGAAATATGCTTAAGAAAGAAGTCACCTGAACTCACATTAAAAATACCCAAAAAATTCCTGCTTAACGTGTACACTTTGCATCACCCACTCTGGTGTATGCCTGAGCCAGCGAAATAAATTGCAGCGCTGAGCCTGGCTCAGGGCTTCTGAGGCTGGAGGAGGCTGCGGGGCAGCTGCCCGGCTGTCAGCACAACACTGTCCCAGGCTGCAGCAGGAATAAGAAACACTAATGGCTGGAACTATTGGCTCTGCAATCCCTATTTACGTACCTGGTCTAATCCAGCAACAACAACAGTTACTTGAAGAGCAAGGTGAGGCTGTAAAGGTAACACACTAATGAAGCATAGGAACATAGAAACATAGAATGGGCAGAGTTGGAAGGGACCTTAAAGATCATCAAGTTCCAACCCCCCTGCCATGGGCATGGACACCTCGCACTAGTGGATTGCCCAAAACCCCACCCAGCCTGGCCTTGAACACTCCCAGTGATGGGACAAGTAATGCTCTCAAATATTGGTGCAAAGTGTTAGCACTTCTGTCCCTATTTAGAAACCAGAGAGCCAGACTGACACCATCGCGGCGTTACCTCTTGCTCCTTGAACAGCATCAGCAACTGTTGGATTACAAGGTGCTGTCTGACGGGAATAAAGGTATTAAAGGCTGGCTTACACTTTGTCATGCTGTTTAAAATAAGTTTGTCTTGGCCAAGTATTTGTGACAATACAGCTGTTTACTGACTGCACTGGCAAGTCAGGCAAAAAAAGGGACCTTGCTTTCTGTATGAAAGTATAGCAAAGTAATGGTAGCATTGGGGAAACATAATACCCATCCTCTGAAATAGGAGAATATTAGTATTACATGTTCTGAATATTCATCATCTTTTAATACTAGTTCACCCTCTTTTTGATCTCAGTATGACCCTAGTAATGATTCTCTTCAGAAGAGGTTTTTTTAAAGTCTTTCACAAAGCCTGTAGCTCATCTTCAGTTTTGTATTTACTGTTTCTTACCAATTACATCTCTCACTGTTGTAGCTTTGGGAATGCTGCAAGGTATCCCTGGAGTATTATGCATCTAGTTACCTACTGAATCTTCTATCCCTTTCAGTTACTTTTCTTTCTTAATGAGATAATTTTTCTGTCCCCTCCACTCTAAAAACATGCATGTCATTTGTTTGAATAAACCATCAGGTTGTGTTTAAGCTTGCACGGAGGGAAGTCTCCCAGCCATCACTGTTAAGGCAACGTGGCTCACACTGAAGCTGCTTCTGGCCTTTTATCCCATCAATTGCCAAGCTCAGATTTTTGCCAAGAGGCAACTCGGCAGCAAGACCGAGTCACCTCACCTGGCTCAGATGTGGGATGCCCTTTGCAGCAGTGGCCCAGAGCACAGGCACTCCGCACTGCTGAGAGGTGGGAGCAGTGGGCATACGGGGAAAAGGATACATGACATGGGAAAGTCAGTCAAAATAGAAACAAAAGAAGAGGTGTATCTTCAACCCTTCTCGCTGCTGCGCAGGGGAAGAAGTTTTGATGGATTATTATTGATGTCTTTCAAGAAGTTTGCATTTGTTTTGAGGGTAAGACCAATTTTTAGAGTTATAATTCCCTTCTCCAGCAGGGGAGGCTGCAAACTAAGGACTTTTGTTTGGTTGGTTTTTTTGTTCTTTAGAAGAAAGGTACCTTTTAGACTCTGTTCTTTGAAGCTGGGATCTCCTGAGGACTGATGGCCGCACGTGCCTCCACGGGTCACTGTAGGAGCTCCAGCCTGCAAATACTGTTGAAGCACTTGCTTGCGTTTTGCCAGTGCAATGCAATATTGTTCTAAATGTCACATCAGGAGACAACGGAGCAGATTGGGGGATTGAACTATCATGTGGAAGGGAACATATCACACAGCAAGCCATTCACTGGACTGGAATAAATTCTCTGGTCCTGGACTGGGATCTCCCTGCAGCCCAGTGAACCACAGTGGTGGGATTTTTGTTGGGCCTGAATGCAAATACTGTTTAATAAGAACAAGGTTGAGACTGCTGAGCCCAACTGTTTTCATCCCATTGAAACAAAGCTTCATCATGCAGCTTATGGTTTATAAACATTAACAACAGGTAACTTTTAATTGAAGAAAAGCTTGTTTCCTGAATTGGAGTAAACCAAGTTTTTACTTAAAGCAGAAAAAAAAAAACGTGGCTTGATCTCAAATCTCACAGAGACCTGTATCCATCCCTAGCTTTGCAGGTATGTAAGAGTTGGTATATATTTATTGGGATCTTTCTGAGGTGTCAGACTGGATCACCAGGTGTAAAATGCATTTCTGCTCCACTACAGTTGCCACTCAAACAACATGTGCAGGCAAGGACTTCCATTACTGTGTCTTGATATTGGAAGATTTCCGGGAAGACAGAAATTTAATCATAAGAAGCGAAAAAAAGACAGAAAGCCTGGAGATGAAACAGGTATTTTCATGATGCTCTTTCAGAAGCTGTCACATGAGAGCGATGATGTTCTCTCCAGCATCTTCTTTCTTTTGCGTGTAAATGCATGTCTCCCTGTTCCCATCTATTCTTGGTAAGGCCAAAAGTCCCCCAGAGCACTGTAATTATCTCCGTCAGAAATGTCAGAAGAGTTTCCAGCTGAAATAGGTGTCTGCCCAGAACAGGAGAATCAGGTACCTCCTCATGTGCATTGGGGAGGGATTGAAACCACGTTCCTGCACAAAGTTTTCAGGTGAAGATTTAGGCTGCACTGGTGGGAGAGATTTGTGTAGCATCTCTGCTTCAGAAAATAAGAGCAAGCAAGTTATATTATCCCTCTGGGCTTTAACTTCAAACCATTAAGGATTGAGCAGGATGAACTGATTTTATATAAAATGTGGTTGCTTCACCTGTTGGAAGGGACAAAAATAGATGAGCCCCCTTAATGTCAACGCAATAACGAGGATAAGCAGGTGATGCTTTCCTCTTTGGTTATTGCCAGTTTTCCCTGCAACACATTCCAGGGTTAGAGCCTCCTGCCTAGTAGTCTGGAATAAGTGGGGCTTTACTTTTAACAAGAAGTCACATTTTGATATGGTAGTGTTAAAATTCAATTACATTAAATTTTAAGTGTGACCGAGCATCTGTATACACAAGAAGTGAGAACTACATGTTCAACAACATATGTCAACTGGCACTATCTTGTTAGAAAATGTAAAAAAGAAAAAAAAATTAATGAGAATAAGCATTGCAAAGATATTTTGGAAGGACATTAATGGCTTAAACTTTGAGTTCAGAGTTGGGGAATGCACAATACCAAATAGAGAGCAGGGTACAAGCAGTACCATTGTGTGTTTCTTCGCTTCAAAGTGCCAGGGCCTGATTTTCAGTGGAAACCCCATCTCACACCGATTTTAAGAACATTGGCTGCATGGTACAGCTCTGAAATCAGGCCTTCGTGTGCATCCCAGCACTAACTAATGCATTAAAACTGCAGATTTTAAAATGTTCCATCACTTTAGTTCCCCTGTATTTTTCAAGACTGTTGAGGAGAATGCACTATCATTTATTTGTGACAACACTTGGCACGTAAACCCAGAGCGAAAGGCTCCATCTCTGGCCTTGGATACAGCGACTGCCTCCGCGGAGCAGGGGATAACCATGGGCTGGTACAAAAGCTGCAACTACCCATTCACTGAGGAAGCAGATTAGCACCCTAAGCCACCGAATAATTTCCATTGTATATATACGCAACTGCGTGAGCAAAATATCCATGTTTTGCAGCATATTATGCTCCATTATTTCTGAATACAATCGTTCTCTTGGCATTAGTACTAAATGAATAGTGAATTCATTTCATCTGAAAGACTAAACAAATAAGCACTAACAATGAGAATAAATCAGATTGCTGCAGTACTTTCAAGTAGCTGGTAAAAATAATATTTTAATCAAATAACTCAGCTGTAACTGCCAGGAACTACTGGGAAGGTTAAGGCTGTGGCTCAGTATCCTAATGAGAAAACACACAGAATTATTCAAAACACGCAATTTCATCCCCACTGCTTGACTCAGATTAAAAGCAGCGGATGGCAATATGAGTTTCTATCCCTACCACCAAATAGAAGCCACCAACAAAACAAAGGTTAATGGAATATTCTGAGAGACAAGCCATTTGGCAGGAATGCTAACATATAGCAATGCTATATAAAAATAACTATGGCCAGACTGGAGTGGTTTGCTCCAAAATTAAGAATCTTTGTCCAAAATAAAGAATAAGAATTTAAGATTCCAAACTAGCACTTGTGAGGTGTGAGTACAGCTCTTGGCTACAGCACGACTGCCTGGTGTGGCCAAGCTCAGGCAGGAGATGACGGTCTCTGTTTGATGGGAACGCTGCGAAGCAAGAGTAACGCGAAAGTCAGAGCTGCGTGAAGACGATGATGCTGGAAACCAAAGGGAGCGCTGCAGGTAGCACCATTTGGATGCGCTCTGGAGTAGCTAAAATTAGAATTTAGTGCTGAAGGATTTAGCACTCACTGAAGTCTGTAGGAAGCGTACTTCAGTGAACTCCGTGTCAGGCCTTTTCATGGGCAATGAGCAATATATTATTTGAAACGTATTCTCAGTTAACCTCAGTGAAATGAGAAATAACGTGACTGCAGTCCGTGCACTTGCATTAGATTAAAACCAGTCCTTAGCATGCCTTGGATACAGCATGGGTCCTGTTCAAAGGAATTAGAGCTGAAAAGAGCTGAGGACATTATTTTTTGCCTTTTTTTTTTTTTTCCACAGACAACCTTACCAAGAGACTGCCATGTTATTTTTTTGAGACTAGAAGAAAGCCCCATGGTCATCTAATGCAAGATCCTGGAGAGCAGAGACCTGCCTTCCTACGCCCAGCCTAGTGGCAGCACCTGAACCAGAACATTGCTTCCAGAAAATCGTCTGAAACCACCAGCGATAAACTCAGTGCAGACCTTGGTGACTTGACCATAAAAAAGCTTGCTTCTGCTCTGCATTTGTACAGCTCCAGCCTCATACCCAGACGGTCATGTCTTTGCCTATGGCTTTAAGAGTCTGTTCAAATTTATGTTCATCACATAAGTACTTACAGGCTGTGATCAAACCACCACATAAGCTTCCTTTGATACACGGCACGGATCGTGCTCTTTGACTCTCTCATTCTCTGTGAGATGTTTTCTTGTCTTTTAATCATTCCTCTCTCTGACTTGTCTCCAGATCCAGAGCCAGTGTGACTGGGAAGCAATGGCTGGAGCAGAGAGGAAGACCAAGTCCTACACTTCTGAAAATGTTTCACTTCTAACTCATTTTTGCTGCCCAGTATCTGCTAGAGGCTGAAAAATTCAGCACAGCCATGCAGACTAGACAGGTCTGTTGAGATCAGCTTTAGGAGCTGCTGAAGGACCGGACACTGATTCCACCTCTGCTTTCCAAGCTCCAGCCCCAGCAGACGGGGCCATTAGCTCCTCACTCCATGCATGTTCATGAGGTCCACTTTCCAAGCAGCTGCTTGGGACCAAGATCTCTCTCCAGGTCATCAGTGCACGGCTGCTAACCTGAATGTTGCAGCTCCAAAACCAAGAAGGGAATTAGCTTTACAAAAGGTTGTAAGAACACAAAACCTGTCCATCTGTGAAGAAGACCACAGCCCTGCTCTGCATCTCTGGAAACGGGATCCACAGGGGTGCTGCTAGAGACCTTTTAAGCCTGTTTAACAACCTGAACAACCTTTGCTAGAAAACATCTGATGCCAACTAGACTAAAAGTAAACTTATCAAAAGGACACAGTACTAAAAGCTGCTTTTGATTGTGGACATCAGCACAGGGTTAGATGGCACCACTAGCAGTGATGAATGCTGCAGCTTCAGAGGTAAAAAGGACTAAACCACTAAACTACCAACTCTCTCGGCAGTTTTTAAAAAAAGAGAAGACAGATTTGATAAAATGGTGGGCAAGAGACCAGTTGAAAGCCTTGCACTTCGCTGTAATAATAGAAAGAAAATATTCCCCAAATCAAACTGCCTTGCATCTGAATCAGACATTTGCAATTAAAAGAATAATTGGCAGGAAAAGCTAGTGCTAATGTCTCCTGGCTGCATTCCCCACACCCTCACAGCTCTGCGGAGGGGCTGGATGTGCCCCTGACACTGCCTGGCCCAGCCTGAGGTCTCCCCCCCTGTGTGCCTGGCCAGCTCTCACCACCTGACCCAGAGAAAAATCAACTCTGCTGTCCTCTCTAGGCCTCACCAGGCCCATTACTCAGTGCGGGGTGTGGGGCTGTGGGATCAGCCATTTGCTACGGTGGTGCTGGCGGCGGCTTGGAGCACAAAGGTGAAAGATGCTCCGGGCACAAATCTGCAAGATCATGGCTCAGTGAGGATGAAAACAGCATCTGCAGCTGCACCAGCTCAGGAGGGCCAGGGAGCCCTCGTAAAATGTGTAAGAAACCAGGTTGATGAGCGGGGAGCTCACACCTTCCTCACTGAGCTGACACTTGTGGGCTCAGGTCCAGGCTGGGTTTACCTGGCGGGGTTGGTTTTGGTTTGCTTCCTTTCTGCAGTGATGAGTACTGCTGGGGAGAAGGGTATATGCCCACGACATTATTGTTGCCCTCCCTTTTGTCCCATCAGGTATCTGTAAGCTTTGACTGGAAATGGGTGGGAGGGCGGTGCCAGGCAGCCTGCAGGAAGGCTTAGCTGCAGCCAGCCAGCATACAGCTCGTGAGGCCTTGAAAAAACAAGTAGTCAGTATATACAGTAATATTGTATACACTAAAAACTGGAAAAGAATTCATGTGTCACTAATTAAAATAATTGTCACCACAGAAAAAAAGCTCTGTGGAATATTACTCTGTAAGGACTTTGATGGGAAACAGTGTTTATATGACAGGTAAGTCAGAAGCGGAGTTTTGTCCCGTGAACCTCTGCTTTCCAGTAAAATCTTTAATTGACTTCTACATAAAGATTATGAATGACTCAAAAACTGGTTTATGCTGCAACCAGTGAAGTGTTCTTTTTTCCCTTCCACACCAAATATTTTAATGTCAATCTATTAACATAACAAATTGCCCACTGGAAATAGGGCTGCCTTTGGAGGCTGGGAGCACTGGCTGTCTGCCTTATGAGCCCTTTCCCAGTCCCTCTATGGTAATTTAAATTGAAGTAAACTAATATGTGGATGATTAATTCACTTACCAAAAAAGCATAAAATAGTAATTTTAATCCCCCACCTCTATTATTTCCACAAGAAAAAGTTATTTTGAACAGTTGCAAATGAAGCCTTTTGAGTCTAGCTTTACCTAATTAAGGTTATTTAAAAGGCAAAAAACTCCCACCCCAACTCTCCAAAGATTCTCATAAGACATTACCAAAATCAAAGCATTTTGTTTTATATTGAATATTCATTTCCATAAGTAAAAACTTAAAAAAACTCCCGCAACTAACCACCCAGTAAATCAAAACTTTATGAGCTGAAACTTCCCCTGCTTTGTTCAGCTGAAACAGCACCTGGGCCAGCCTGCCTTTCACATTTTGGTGCCTCATGCAGCTCAAGAGCTCTGCTCTGACAGTAACCAATATGAATAAAGAAACGATGATCTTCAAGGTCCTTTCCAACTCTAACCATTCTATGATTCTATGAAAGGAACAAAAAAATAGGTGGAAATTATTACTGCCTTGCTTCTTGCTCTCTCTTGGCAAAAGCAACTGTGATTGTGTCAGATTCCTCCTGAATCTGACAGTCTGAGATGCTGAAACATCTCAATTAAGAGAGTCTCCAAAAAAACTGGAAGAGAAACCCTAAGATGCTTTCATATATTGTATGTATCACATTGTAGTAGAGGTCCAAAGGTGACCGTGATTCTCATCTCCAGCCCTTGCAAGGGAGGTTCTCGGTTCTCTCATCAGCACCCTGAGCCGTCCCCAACTGGAGCTGCCAGTGACCACTGAACCACAAGTGCCGGGGGGCCAGGCACAACTTCAGGGGACTCTAGGAAAATGGCAAGCCCCAAGCTCTTCCTGCCAGCTAGGAAAAACCTGGCACCATCAAGAAGGCAAATAATTAGCAATAACCTTTAAAAGGAAGTTCCTGTTAATAACTGGTTTCCAAAAAGCTGTCAAAGCCTCCTGACTCAATGCAGTCAATGATTAAACACACAAGGTTTGGATATCAACCGTGCTCTGCATTTAGGGGCAAATATAGTCTAAACAGCCAAATAATCATGCTACTCTCTCAATACATACAAAATTTATGGTCACTGCAATATTTCAGCAAAGGCACTTTTTGAAGGAGGAACGGGCAGCAGAGCAATTAGGATGAAAAAGAGTTTTGGCTGCCTTTGGCTCAGCGGCTCTCATCTGTCACAGGAGGAAATTTATGCTGCTGCAGAAAGGCCACATTAAAAGGCTGGGAGGAGAGCAGGCACCCCCAGCTCTTGGGTGTTGCAGTGGCCAGAGGCTTCTCTGCAGTGCCAAAAGTACACAGTGGAGATGACGAGCCTTTATTAGTGCTACTATCACAGAAAATAATAAATACTCAAGTCTTTAGCTCTACCATCACCACAATTAGTTATTTCGGCCTCACATTTACATTAGTTATCACAAGGGTTTGTAGGTATATTGCACTAAGCATTTCTTAGGGCTGATGGTTTCCTCATCTCTGTGGCTCCTGCTTGACACCCACTGGCTCAAGTGCTACAGGACTTCAGAGTCTGACTCCTCCACTGAAGGTCTTTACTGCCAGGGGCAGTCCAGGAAAGCATATTTTCCAGCTGTAAAATTATAGCTAGTTGCTTCTAATTAGTTCAGATCTAGAATTACCTCCAGATTACTATTTATTTTCCAGTCCAGACAAATACATACCTTCCTTGGGTATTTTGGCTTTGGATGATAAACAGCAAAGATAAATATAAGAACAAATAGGTGAAACCTAATATCTGTTTATATATGGTAGGTAAACATAGAACTAACTCCACTACTCAAATAAGCTTAACTACATACTTGAAATGAAAAGCACGTGTGGTTGTAAAACCTAATCTGGAGACAAGGTTTTCGCTTTGTTCAAGACTTAATTGTCCTGAGTACGTACTGCCCATACCTGCCACCTGCAAATGATGAGTTTCAAGCTAGTTGTACTCTTTTTGGAGGGGAGGGAAGACAGAAGGAAATCCTGAGATCAGTAAGTCAAGTTAAATGATTCAGAGGTAGCCCCTTTTATAGCAAACAAATCTATTTCCCCACCTCCCCACACCCTATATTGTTGTCATTATATTATCTGTATGAGCCAGGCATTGGCAAGGAGATAGAAAAAAAAATATGACAGGACATTGTAAGAGAATTTAATGAAGTGGCTCCAAATATTGTATCAAAATAAATGAAGTGAATAATGCAAGAGCTCATTCCAGGTCCCTTCTACAACAATAACTATTGTGTGAGCAGCACATCTGAGGAGATGGGGCTGGCTGGCTGAATACAAAGGTGCCACTCCAGCACATTACAGAGCAGGGAACAATAGCCAGCCTGAATTGCTATATTTAATTTCAGTAATTCTTTGAGTCCAGATACTCAGGAAGAAAATAGCAGGTGGTAAAAGAGGAGGAGGAGGAGGAATTGTCAGTCCTTCTGGTCTCACTTAACTATTTTGCTTCCACTTAGGACAGAAGAAAACGGGCCGATTGCACACCTGCATCTTTGAACTCCTTGTAAGCCAAGGTGCCTTTTGCGTAGCTTGGTGACAGCCAACAGCAAGCAGAGCTGCTGGCCCCCTGCTAGGAGGAAGACACTTGCTTGGCACTTCCACTCACAAATTATCTGCCTTTTATGCAATAGCATGCAGTAGAAATGGCCCCAAGCCTGCCCCTGCAACATTTGCATCTGCAGTCTGGTCTGGGCCTGGCTCCAGGAGCAGCTACAACTGGCCTTACCTTCAGCCCTGGACCTGCACTGGGTTCGGTTTGACGGATCTTCTGGGTTTGCTGCACTCAGCAGAGACCCTAGAGCTTGGTGTAGCAGCAGGGGCCCTTGCTAGGGTCCTACTTTTGCAAATGTGGCTGCTTATTAGTATCCCCTTGCTTTGTACAGATAAGGGACTTTTATTTGGACACAGAACCAAGCACAAAGGTCCAGACAGTGACAGGTTCCCTGTTCTGAACTTACTGTGCTTTCCTGACACTGTCAATAGCGAGGGGACACTTGCTATTCTCTGGCTCTTTGCAAAATACCTTTTTATTTCCTCTCTTTATATGAAGATTCCTTCACACTAACAATACCTTCCTGGACACAGCATTGAGCACTCGGGTAATGCCCAGTGCTGTCAGTATGACTTCCCTTCAAACTTCTTTTAGCCCTTTCCCTAAGCTTTTTAGTGTTGGCATGGAAAGATGCTTCCCAGCTACCCCTGTATGGGCACAGGTGGGACAGCCAGGAACAGCACAGCACCCTTCCCCAGAAGCCACAGCAGCAGCAACACCAGCAACCAGGAGTCAGGGTAGAACAGGTTCCTACCATCGGTGAAAGCCAGGAACGGGACATCAGAAATCCAGGTGGGGAATCAGCAGCAAAAGCCATTACAACTGTTAGGTTTGCTTGCAAATGCTCCCTGCACCTCCGCTCCCATTTTGCCTGACTGTAGGGCTGGCAGAAAGAAAACAAGGTGTTGGCACCTTCCCACCCCCTCCCAGCTCTGCCACCCACGGCAGGCTCCGCAAGTGTCCTTCTCCACTCGGGAGACAGATCCTGCACCCATCAGTGCTGTCCATCAAGGCTCTCCTAACCCAACTGCAATCCACTGACAGCTTTACTTGCAAATTCCCTCTCTGCACAGCTCATGCTAAGAACCTTAATATTCCTGCAGATTCAGAAAGGGGATTTCCAACAAGCATTAGGAAAATTAAACTTCTCAAGAGCTGTCTCAATCTGACAAGCTATTTCTAGCTCTTCAAAGTACGGTAAGTGAAAATATTAAAATGGGGGTTGGGGGAGTTGTAGTAAGCAAATGATGAATTAAGGCTAGAAACGAGGACAGCCTAAGTCTACTTCGCATATACATAAGGCTTACATATATGTATATACACACAGAGAAATACATGAATATGTATTGTTTAAGGCTTCCTGCTGCTTTATAATAGAAAATTATAATC
The DNA here is from genome assembly GCA_013398155.1 of Pedionomus torquatus. Taxonomy (NCBI): domain Eukaryota; kingdom Metazoa; phylum Chordata; class Aves; order Charadriiformes; family Pedionomidae; genus Pedionomus; species Pedionomus torquatus. The sequence continues at coordinate 72,565 of VZRU01014264.1, forward strand.
TCTCACTGCTTGCTTCCATCCAAAGCCAAAGCAGCAGATAACACTAATGAGTGGGGCATTTCCCTCAGAGATTCATGCTTTGCAGCCACATTAAACACGCCCAAGCACCAGCCCTCTCGAGTAGCAGACTGGGAGCTCAAAATTAAACCAGCACCTTTTCCCTGAGTATATTTACTGTGACAGTGGGAGCTTGCTCCAGCCCAGGCTCTGCAGGGGCCAGCAGGAGGCAGGTGGGGACTGAGCTGGGGACACCGGGCTCCCTGCAAACCCTGCAAACCCTGCCACGCTCCTCACAGCCCATGGCTGCTTTCAGGGGTTGGCTGGGTGCTCTACAGGAGCAATGCTCAACAGCCAAGCACAGACCAACCTCCTTTCAGGGAGCCATCAAAATCAGCTCTACAGGCTGTTTACAGGTCATGAAGCCCAGAAATGGCAGTGTTTATTACTGTCCCCCTTCTCAACAGGTCAGGCTACAAAATGTCCCTCCTGTCCCAGCTTGGCTATGTCCCCTTCTGCTCCTTTCTTCCCCTCTCTGCTGCCTTCTCTTTTTCCATCACCTACAGAGCTTCTGAACCCACCCCAAATGAAGGGGAGGCTGTTTATAGCCCAGGCCATTGCTGGGGGGTGAGAAGCTGAACCAGGATTTCAAGATGTCACAGTGTGACTCTGAAGGAGGTGAGGGTGATGGATACTTTTAGGAGCAACGAAGTGGCCTAACTTAGCTGTTAGCAATTTTTTCTGCACTCTGCCATGCCTCTTGCTCCAAAAAAAACCTCACAATTTCCCCTGGCTTAAGGCCTGCTTTGAGTAATGATGCTCAGCTTGTCTGTCTGTCCTCCCTCCCCGCTGCTGCTTTGCAGCAACCATCCCCGTAGCCTCACAAATCATATTAAAATCAGGTTAGAAGAGTATCCTCTTCAATTACAGTCCATCACTGGTGCTTTAGGAGTGGGGCACACCAGCTTTGTACTAGACCAGGGGACAAAACAATTAGAAGAGCTGATTAAAATCCTATTGCTCTTCAGGGGCTGGCATGATTGTGAGGGCTATGTGGTGCAATGAAAAAAATCTAAGCTTGCACTCACAGCCTGCCAAAAATACCTCTTCAGCTGTAGGAACTGGGCTTGCAAAAGACACGGTGTTGAGGGTTGTATTAAGGTTACAGTCAAGGCTGTGTAGAGAGCTAGGTACAGAGCTAGAGCTCATCAATACTTTGGATTTTTCAATATTACAAAATATTTTGTGCTAAAACTTGGCAGCCTGATCCTACTTATTTAAGGGAAAAATACAAAAGGGACTGATTTGACCTTGGTGTCCTGAGTGGCAGAACAGAAGGGGATGGGATGCCAAACGCGAGAGCAGAGCTATTGATTAGGCCTGACTGATGAAAGAAAGCTGTAAAAGGTTATTAATGGCAGAGAAGCACAGTGATTTGAGTTTCTGCCTTGAAGACAACAGGATTGAAAAGGGAAGTCCGCAGTCAAAGGATCTGCTGAAGAAACAGGGAGGCATAAGATACATGTGTACTGATGGGAGGATCCCTCTGGGAACAGAGAACATGGGTACAGCTCATCCTGTTGGGGAGCATGCTGGCAGCAGCATCACCTTCCACCAAGGACCACGGCCTAGCTGTGCAGCAGAGTCCTGCAGCCTTTAGCCCAAGCAAATAATCCAGAAGGTGCAACAGAGAAAGGAGAGGCACGTGCATTATCATCAGTGCTGGGAGAATAAATAAAGCTCCTGCAGGCCAGTATAGTGCCTGCTGTTAAAACCATGCTTCTCTATTAACGCCCAGTGAGATACCCAAGATCTTGGGTAGCCTTGAATGCTCACATTGGCAGAGGTAGGTGGTGATACCTGTCAGTTCTGCAGTGGGGCCTTATGGCATAGCACAAGGGTGGAAGGAAGGGCGAGCTGCTCAGAGGAACTTCTGATTTTGATGGCTCCCTGAAAGGAGGTTGGTCTGTGCTTGGCTGTTGAGCATTGCCAGGCAGGGGTGCAGCTGGGGCTCCCAGGACCAATCCTGGCACTGTATAAGCAGGCTGAGATATAAACATGCAGGAGCAGTTGGGGAATAAGCTGTAGTGAAAATACATAGCTATCACTGGACCCGTGCTTCTGCTGAAGGCAGCTGGACACATCCAGCATGTGCTAAACTAAACAGTGTTTAACCTGGAGAGTACAGCCCCCTTATTCCTATCATTATTTCTCCTCCACTTTGTTCATCTCTGCTTACTAAACACAGTTAAATGTTGAAAATGGGATTCTTAGTCATCTTTGCAGTTTCCTATCATCAGAGCTGAGCAATGAAGCTCTTTGGATTGGTTTTTAGGTCATTAATATGTTAACTGACTGTAAGAATTTCTAATTTAATTACTAGGAATAAAGGTCTGAACATTAATAAGCAAAGTCCCTGTTACACTTCAAAGCTGCAACTTTCTGGTGCTGGTAATATTGGTTTGAGTTCTATCAGGTGCCACAGAATTTAGGTACCACATAGACAGTATCCAGCCACTGTCAGTGTGCTGGCACAGCATCAGCCAGTGTTAGAGAAGCCTCTGTGATTGCAGAAGGCGAAAATGCAACAGGAGGCCTCATTTGCACCCACTGAAACAAGGAGCAAACGAGTTCTCATAGATGGTGCAAACAAACGTGGTTCAGTAGTGATGTGTCCCTCCAGGCTCTGGGGGCTGTTTTAAGGAGACAGATGCAGGAACTTGTCGTATGTAATCTACCAGCCATCTTTACAGTATGACAGGAATTTCTTAATGAGCATTGGCAGTACATACAAACAGAGTAGCAGTGCTGCTTCTCCAGCCATTAATATTACATATGTGGGCTGCTTAATTTGCTGTTCCTTACAGAGCCAGAGCAGGAAGCCTGCATAATGAAGGATTTGTTGACAGAGGTCTTCATATCAAATCAGGAAAAAGGTAGAAAATGATCCAGTTTCAGGCATACTTGCCTGACTCCTGTAACCTTGGCCCTTCTAACACTCCTGATTATGGGCATGATGTACCAGGTGCTCTGCTCTTCTCAGGACCTTATTGCTGCCACTTTTGAATTTCATTTATTAAAGTTTTCACCAAGAAGCCAAGCAGCACAATAATACTAATTCCACAGAAGAGGCATTATTTATGCATGGAGAAGATAATGGCTCTTGGAGACCAAACACCCATTCAGAAAGGTGCTTAAACGTATACCTGGTGTTAAGTGCATAAGCAGCCTCTCCTGTGAGTTTTCAGAGAGAAGTGAACAGGAAGCAGAACACAAATCCTGTCTTCTCAGCACTTTGCAAGTGAGATCCTAACTTATTTTCACGTTCTTTTGGTCTCCTACCTGTCCCCAGGAGGCAGCTCGTTCTGGGGCCAGACACGGCAGTGAAGACTGGTTAGTCCTGCTACCCCTGTGTGGGGAGCTCAGATTGGCACCATGTGACTGTCCTGCAGGACACAAGCCTCTCCCACTTCAAACAGGTGCACTATCTTGTTATTCCTGATTTTATATGGAAGGTATTGTACTATAGGCAATAAGATGCGTCACTGCAGTGCTCTAACACTGTGCATGGATAGGACATGGTACAACAATAGACATACAGAAATATGTGACAGAGTTCCTGGGCTTTCAAGGACTAAATAAATTAATCTCTGAGAGGTTTTTTTTATAGCTCAAGGTATTTTCTAAACACAACATTTGGCAGAGATAGTTTCTTGCCTGTGCTAATTCCTCAGTGACATTTACTGGACTTCACTTAATCAATACACAGGTGAGTCCAACTGATACTGACTCCTAAGTGATGCATGTGAAAGACTCTTGTAAAGTTGTAGTACCTGAGTCCTTTAGCTCTTGCTAAGGGTCTTCCACAATGAAGCAGCCCCACAGACCACAGGGGAATGAGAGTGGGCAGGCTTGGAGAAGCTGAACACACATCGAGCTGAACTAAAGTGTCTCCAGTGTCCTCATTTCATTTACATCTCATTCATTACGGAAACGAGGTGTGAAAGTAGTTTCTAGAACTACTTAGTGAAGGCTGCACATCGATTTAATACTTATTCTGGTTTTTCAAGCCACTTACCTCCATAGAACTCTTGTTCTAAACCAATTATTTAGCTGCATTGCTCAGACTTCTAATTCACTGGTGCATCAATGCAGCTTGGCCTGCACTACTACATATTTAAGACCGCTGAAGGGGAAGCTTTTAAAATGAAGGAAGATAGTAAAGAACCAGCTTAACTTATTTATATAACAATCTAGTTTCTACTCCCGATTGTATTTATGTATAGACATAAATACTCTCTAAAAAGAGCCAAATCACATCAGATACATTTTCTTTTGTTAACATGCCTGTATCAGTCTATCAGCCTAGCTACTCACGTGAAAAAACTCAAGCACGAAAATAAGGAGGCAAAAAGAAGTAATTAATAAAGCTCACGGGAGACTGCTTGCTATCAGCAGGGCTCTTTAGCAGGCTCAAGACAATTCCAATAGGAACCACAGCTGCAAAACATTATGTATATGCAGCACCTAAGCACCATCACTGTTTTTACCATGGGGAACAGAGTTTAGCCCCCTTCATATGCCAAATGGGATTTGCATCCGATTGTCTGAAACATAAGCTTTCCCCTTTGAGATGCTTCACACAGCACAGAAGCTCTCAAAATTCTGGGTCCTGTGCCACGGGCACAACCACCGTCACCCCCTCCAGAGATAGATAGATAGATACATACAAAAATCTCTATAGGAAGTTGATTTATTCTGCTATTAGCAGATTAATTAAGAGTGTTTACGTGCATAGAGATGGCCACAATCCACTCTGGCTTCTCCTTGAGCAGAGCTCAGGATATGTGCTAACATGGGTGTGGGGGGAGTGAGGTCTCTTCCCAGTTTTGCCATAGATTTCCTGTTACTTTGGGCAAATCACTTAACCTTGGTGTTCTCCATGTCAATAAGGAATCCACCTTGCTCCGAGCTCTTTGAGATCTATGGACAAAGAACACTCTAAATGCTAGCTATTATTTATAGTATTGCCCTATGGATGATAGCAAGCTACAGCTGTTAGACACAGCAGGGACCTCTGAGCAAGTAGAAAGGCATAAATCTGAATGTCAGTATCCTTAGCATCGTAGCTGGCGGCTGTTTTGTCCTAGGAGAACATTTCAGTGGTTTGTGCTACCAGATGAACTCGCTGTTAGTTCCTCATGTTCCCCAGAGGCAGCTAACGCAGAAATCTGGATTTACCATAGCAGCTCATTGGTAAAGTGATTCTGACAGCCTGCTCCCAGCGTGGCCTGTACCTGCTCTTTCTGAAGGAGAAAGGCTGGCCATGCAGTGATGTTTTTGCAAGGCAACCCTGCATGCTTGCACACATCTCATCGGCACAGGCTGCTGGCTGAGGTTTGACCACTTTTAAACTGATGTCCACATGACCAAGGGTACGTCTCTGCGGACATGATGTAGTGATGTGCAAAAAGCACCCAAAATAGCTCCAGAATTGGAGGCAGGACTGTGGGCTAGAACAGTGCTGAACCTGCTGGGAGGCTACAGTGCTTTGCTATGGCACCAGGGCTGGTTCCCTCACCTGAGCGCTCGTTCAGAGCTAGTCTGGGCCCTGCTCTCTGCTGTCCTCGCTGCCGCACTTTGTCCTTGAGCTTGCATAGGACTGACAATCCAGGCCTTGATGAGAGGTGCTGAAAGAAAGCAAAGACCATCTGATGTCCAAGTATTTATCTCCAAAGTCTTGGGCACATTTGCCCTATTTACACTAACTTACTCTTTTAAAGTTTTCTTTGAAAGCATTTTGCCAAATGTGGATCTTCCCAATCACACCAAAATCAGAAATTCAGATATCAGGCTTTCAGGCTAGAAATATGCATGTGGATTTATTTGCAAATAGTTTCAAATCTTGGAAGGGTGACTTGGTGCAAATACATTTGTAGCATAACATGTTGTTGATCTTCTCCCCCCAGCACCACACAATGTAAAATGTTGTGACTAGATTGTGCCAAGAGCCTTAATTCACCGTTTCATCAAAGGAGAAGTCTCCATATTGTTGCCAGTCTCTTTTAGGGTAAAGGTTCTGACAGTGAAAGGAAAGAGGCATCCAGAGCAGGAAAAAAAGATGAAGCCACTAAAATGCAAATTTTATTCACAGTTGGCATGTTTATAAATATATATATATATTACATTCTTACAATCTACAGTACATTCTAAATATAGAGGGATTCAATCTAAGTGTTGGTGGGAGGGAGGGTGTGTATTAAACTGAGCAACCTAGATTCCATGATAGAAAGGACTTAATAATAAAAGAAGGGCAAGGACTCACTCTGGAAAATAAAGCAAAATGTGAAATATAAGCTGGACTTTAGTCAGTGCTTTGGCACTTTGCCACCGGTCATTGGAGACTGCTTTTGGACCTCACAAAGAACGTCATGGTTTTAGGGTTGGAGGGCACATCGGATTCAAAGGGTAATCACTGAAATCCTATCATATGTACATCCTTATCAGAGGAAAACAAAAGATAATCATCACCTCTAGGAGAAACAAATGTTATCTTCTGAGTTTAGCTGTTTGGGTTTCAATGTTGAATGTGAAGCACTCCTCTGTGACCTGTGAGTGCCCTCTAAACGTGCCGTGTAGGGGTCTGAAGAAGCATGAGCAGAAGGAACTGAACAACCTGACCTCTCCCAGGGAAAGGGACGGACAAAGGGGCAGTTGCTGTTGAAGTCAAAGTTCAGCACAAATTACACTTACCCAAGAGAGAGTGGCCAACTTTGGTAAATGACAGCATGTAAAGTAAGTACCAGTGTGGTATCAACAGTGTCTGTGCTCAGCAGGAGCACACTGTGGAGAAGCGAGCGTGCATGGAAGGGAAGGAAGAAGCCACACGCTTCCAAAGCTGACTGATGCTAGTAAGTGCCCTCAGGATACCAGATGGGGAGTCCTCCAGGGAAATGGCTGGGAATACAAATTTGAAACAGGACAATCAAATAAAGTGGGCTTTTAAAAATAGCTTGTTCTCTTAAACTTTCCAAAACAGATCTTCCTTTGTATCAGTGATATTCTGAGTAGAGATTATATCTTCTCCTATTTTACAAATTAAGAAATACTGAAAATTGGCTGGCAAAGTATATTACCTTGGCATCTACTTAAAAAGAGAGTTTCAGTTTTAACTGTATGTGTATATCCATTCTCAGTGCTTGGGAGGCAAACACGCTGGTTGATAAACAGCCCTGTTACTCCTTTTCCCCCTCCAGATTCTTTGGAAACTCATGACTTTTCAGCTCTGGGAGCTGCTTTGCTCACACTATTGGTTTTTGTCAGCTTTAAATTAATGTTCTTGGATGGATATTCTCTGCATGTGGCTTGAATGACTTGCTCTCTTTGTGGATCTATTTATTCTGAGACCAATTCTTTGCTTTTAAACAAAGCTTGCAATATTGAACAGTAGAGCTGTGCGAACTTTGTAATATCCAAACTGCGCAGGAGTTTGTTATATTTATTGATTTCCTGGGAAAGCTCAGAGAATGAGACCATATTATTTTGCTAAGTTTTTTTTTGTATTACCATGCATCAAAAAACCACATACATCTCTCACTTCCAGCTCTGAACACAGAGAAGACTTGAATTTTAAGAGCTGTCCAGGATCTCTGCTCTCCCAGCTGCTTTTGGGTGGCTTCTTGGGGCTCCTTCAAGTTATTATCCACCAGCTGATTCTTCTTATCAATACAAGATTTTGCCCCACTACCCAAAATTAAAGGCAGAAGGTGAGTGAAAAACAAACAACCAAACAAAAGTCTTTTGTGTTTCATTACACATTTTCATGTAATCTCTCCATATAGTTTTTAAGTTCTTTGCACTCCCCCAGGTCCATGTCCTGGCAGACCCATTTAATGTCATCCTCACTACTCATCAAGATTGAGTTGACAGTTGGACACCCTTCATCAGAGGAGATAGTGGTAAAAGTGGTGAATTTAACCCGTTTCCTCTTAGAGGTAGGAGAAGTAGTTGGTTCACTTTTCTGTTCTTTCCCTTCAGTGAATGTGGACTCAGTAGACTTGAAAGATTGTCCATTAATATTTTTGGCGGCATTTGTGTTGAGGAGATATTTGCTCTCTTCATAGTCCACTCCTCTGTCAATGGCTGTGATACGTTCATCTTGTTGGGATGAGAAATTTATGTGATTCTCCAGAAGTTCTGTCCTGTTGCTCAGCCCAACCCAGTCATGAGAGTGGCTCATGCCTTCTTGCTCTTCAAAGGGAACTTGTTTGTTTCTGTACTTTAAAGCAAAAGTGACACAATTGATAAGGAAGACCAGAATTGCCAGGCAAAAGACTCCCAGAAGAGCATACATTCCTATCTCCAGATCACTGAGGCCCCTAGGGGTCTGGAGTAGGTCATTCTCTTCCAAGTCTCCATTGTTTCTTGGCAGATCAACCTGTGCAGGGAAGCTCGTGAAGTCTATTGGGATGTTCTGCAAATGGCTGTCATCATCCAGGAGGCTTTCTCTGTCTTCTTTTTTACTTAAAATAGACCTTTGGGTGGTGGTCCCTCTGCCTTGCTCTTGGCCCACTGAGGAGCTGTAGTACCGACCATCGAGGCCAGCTTGTTCCTGCAAAGTGTTTTTCTGACGCCGGTCACTGGCATGATTTTCTAGGTGGACACCAGCACCCCTGTACTTACTGTCACTGATGTTAGGGTTGACATCACTCTGCCCGAACTTGACTTTAATGCTACCGCTTCCAACAGCTAGGATGCTCTTCCTTTTGGATTTCTGGCAGGATTCACTGATCACCATCTCTACTTTCACCAGTGTCCCCTGGCCTTCTGTCTCAGCAGCAATCACAGGCCACTTGAATTTGGGGTCATGGTGAATAGACACGACCTTCTCATCCAGAGATGTAGCTGACAAGGAGAAGTCTTTGGAGTCATAAATATCCAGAGGCATGACGGATCCATCACTGAACTGGATCCAGCAGCTGATGGCTGCTTCCTATAACATATAAAACAAATATACGCTCACTCAAAATAAACACTGAGGGACATATGTTCTGCCCTGGTCTATTCCCTCCTCCTCACAAGATCCATACACCATTTATAAACAGAAAAGAAATAAAAAGGGTGAGCAATAAAATTAATACCTTGCCAACATGTGAAAAGAAATACTAGTTTAAAACATTCATTGATAATAAGATTTGTTTCCCCGAAGGTGCTTAAAGGAGCTGTGTCCCCTGGGCTCTGGAGAATCTACTTCAGCACCATAATAAATTGCATGTCAGAAAGCATTACCAGTGACCGAGATCATTTACTGTTGTATATTTAAATGAAAAAAAAAAATTACATTATTTCTAAACTGCTTAAAATACAAAGTCTCCTCTTGTTACACACAACTCATGTTAAAAAATATCTAATACAGCAAGTAGGTTCATACATGGCTCCACACTTTCAGTCCTTGATTTTTGTCTCTCAAATTAAATAACTGTTCTGCAAAAGAAACCTATCAGTTGCCTCTTTAAGAAATACCCAGGGTAATTTTCATGCTTGTTAGCAATTAAAAGCAAGACAATAATGACGTTTAATCTTGTGTCACAGCAATGCAGATTGTATACTTTAGAGTGCATGGAGGTTTATGGAATGAAAGTGGGTCAGACCTGAGTACTAATTCTGTACTTGCAGATGTGTAATGTGGAACCTTGGGAACCTTGACTTTTGGCTTCTAACTTGAAACATTTTAAAATATTCTTATATTTCAGCAAACATGTGCTCACTCATTTCTGAAAATCGGGTCCTTTAAGAGCGCTCAATGGCTATGAAAAATTGCCATGTGATCTGAAAAAAATTTGGCATTAGCACACAAATCATTTACAGACAAAATACAGATTGCTCTCCTGGAATTTAATTCTTGCTTCTGATGGTCTGACTGGCTCTGTTTTGGGTGGTGGGATATTTACACCTTGTCAGACACTGGAGAATCCACACCAGAAAGACTCCTGTCTTGATGAGTGGATTCTTAGGTGTCTAAAATGTCATGAGCTCTCGTCTCGTAAGAGCTGGGATCATCTTGCTCGGAGGGAGAGTCTGACAGACAGACAAACACCCAACCAAAAGATTAGGCACCCCATTTGCTGAAAGTGTGATTACAGAAGTCTTGTTTCTTTAGAATAAGCAGTTTTTCAAACAGATGGCATTTACATTCTAACTCAACATACATACAGTGAATAAACATTTCTTTCTCTTTCAAGTTGTTTCTAGCATATTCACCTGTTCAGATCACGGAGAGTAAGCCTCTAGCCTTTTGGGATTGTATCGTGCGTAATCTACTGGCCTGATTGTGAAATCCTTACAGCCGAAAAGCTCCCCGTGTTTCAATGGGAGATTTGCTTCTGTCTCTATTTCAGGACAGAGCCCTAAGACTTTGCCGACACTGTCATAAATCCTGGCTTTGTGTTTATTAATCTTTGGATGTTTCTTGAAGGCCGCATAGAATTTATGTCATCAGCTCTCATCCTCCCACTGTGTTGCTTAAACCTGCATAATCATTTAATAATTTCGCCTTGCTTAGCTTATGGGGATTGTGCTCTGAAAATCATGTACTAAGCAATGGAAGGAATCAGATGCCTTTTGAAAGGGAGTCAGTCCTTGAAGGGTGGAGGGTGCACACCTTCCTTGCTGGTTTAATACCAACTCAGTGTTGTTCTGCCTGTATCCCCGCATCCAGAGAGGGACCCATTGAGACTCCATTTCTGGGAACTGGAAGGTCAGTGCTGAGCAGCATATTGGCACTAAATGCCATCACTCTCAGCTTTGGGGCTGATTTCAAGGCCATTTGTTTAACTCCCTGTATCACCAATGGATTAGCTCACTAGCCTTATTTCTAGCTGCCTGGCATTGATTTCTTAACTCCTGGAATACAACAGGAGGCTGATTTTTATCACCCTGTAAAGACAGCCGTTCTGCATTATTTCTCATCCTACATCCAAGGATAAGACCCTATGATGCATTAAAGTGTCTCAACAGTTGGCCAGATTTCAAACGTGCATGCCATGATCATTTACCTTTAAAGCTCAAAACATGTTTTAGCGCTAAGAACCCAGTGCATCCTTGATGCAAGTCCCACGTTGATGGATTTGAGTTAGAAAAAAAGTTTAAATTTCAAATGTAGACAGAAGCACAAGGACAAATATCAAGCAGGGACTGAAAGGGACAAAGTCCAAAAGTCCTTGGTAACTCTTGGTTCCCTAATAGAGGGACTAGGAATAACAGGCAAATAAAAATTAGTTTATGAAATCATGAATCAGGAAATGAGTCGATGCTGATTCACATTCTAGTAATGAATCAGAATGAAAGGGATGTTCACAGAAACGTTTACAGTAAGTAACTAAGGAAGAAGAGTTTGGCACCATGTAAAACACTTTCACATTTAAATACATGCTTAAAGAGTTGATTTGGTTGTCTGTGGTGGAAGGCTGAACTTGACAACCTGGCTGGCAATACCTCCTCTGATCTAGTAAGTACTGGATAGGATGGAAAGGGGTGTGTGTGTAAGGTGACCACTGTTGTTTAATGTAACACTTCATCGAGTTGCATGTGTTATTTATGGGATGCAGCTGTAACAGATGGAGTATGGCTGTCTGTAGACTGGGGTTGTGTAGACAGTGCCATTTTTGTGAGATCTTTGTTTTTCTGTTAGGGTTTTCTGTTTTCTGATGGCCTTCAGAAAACAGTACCTATAAGGAAAATGTTTTAGTAGCATATTATTAATAAAAATCTACTTGATTCCATCAGCTTATAATGTCGAGTACAGTGAATCAGAGTGGTGTCTTTCCACAGCACAATTACATGTGGGCAACAGTACCTGCTTTGGAGATTGGAGCAACTCTTGTGCTACTGCTGTAGCAAAGATGGCCTTGTTGCTTCCTGGACTGAGCTGCAGAGAAAGCGACAATCCAGTCACCAGCTGTACTCCCAAGTCAGTTATTGTCACTTTGTCATCCAGAACTGTCACTGTCTTCTCAGCCAAGATAGCATCCGAAAGGGGAGACAATATCTGAAAAGAAAAACCAAAGTTAGCAACAGCCATTTTCCAAGACAGCAAGCGAAATAGCTACATGGAGCTACTGTAATACAGATAAGCAATATTTATGCTAATGGGCAAAATTACTCTTAGCAGACAGACACTACTAAAATATGATTAAAAAATGGCTAGTCACATTTTATAACTCTTCTGCAATAATGCGGTGCTTATAACATCTTTTACCCATGTAATTCTAATCAGCTACGACATTCACCTCTGCACTGAGAACTGCCTCTGTGTCAGATGTATTAACTATTTGAAAATGCAATCTTTAAATACAATAATTGTATTAATGATCATGATATATACGCTATCACAGGTAGCATATATATATAATGAGATCTGTAGATTTATATAAAATCCAAGCAAGCTAATGAATCGCTACAATAAACACCCATGGTACTGGATACAAAACTGACAAGGGAAAACCTGTTTTGGTTACAAAAACATGCATGGAGGTCAGTGCGCTGATACATGACATCCAAAGATTCTCATTAGCAATCGAGTTGAATTTAATGATCCGTATAGTATACAGAGTATTTTGGAAGCAGTTTGCATGAGGTATTCTTTAAATATAACTTGCTCTCAGCTTTTTTCCCTTGAATTTTTCTTTCCACAGTTTAATGTGCATTTGTTGGAGCACTGTAAATTCCAGAGCTTTAGAAAGTCATTCAGAAAATCTTTACAGATTTTGCAGACTCAGGAATCTCTAATCCCATTTCTCCAGCCATGACAACCTGTGTTATCAACAGGCATGGTTATTGTTTTCTGGCTTGATAGTTTGGGATGATGAGCACTGGCTTGCTAACATGTTTTCTCCTTAGTAGTATCATTGTATTAATAGGGTTTTTTTCTCTTTTCTTCTGGGACCCAATTTTCTAGCCCAGTATTTCTCTGCATGGAAGGAATAAGTGTATGTGAAAAGCTGCCAATGACCCAATGCATAGGTTTAGGGGAGTTACTTCAGAGTGAGAACGCTGAGGCTCTTTACCCCATGCTCTGACAGTGTAGGCTTTGAGAAGACTGAGCTGTTTCGCCAGCAGCATGCCTTGCAATAGCCCGTATATTGGCTCCAGGTTCAAAAAACCCCTTAGACAAAACTAATCAGAAACAGCCTCCAAGTACACAGGTTAGATTAAATTTACTAAAACTGCAATCTACATTATTTCAGGGCACAAGGTAAGATGAGAAAACCATCTCTTCTTTGTCTTCCAATCCTTGCTGCAATTCATCTCCATTCAAAAATTCATGACTCCAATTTCTGTTGCTAATGCAAAAAGCTGCTGTACACCTCATCAATACCTTGCTTCCCAAGGTGGTGGGTTAATGAAGGAAAAAGAATAAGTAATTAATTTTCCCTACCTGAATTGTTGTCATTCCAAGCTCCTGCCCAATCAAAACCTGTCCATCCTGGAGCTTAGCAATCCTTGGCTCCTCCACCTGCATGAAGTCACTCACCAGGTCGGTTATGTCAATCTGCCAGTCAGAACCCAGTAAATAGCTCAGTTGGCCGCCAGGGTCTGAGGCTTCAGCTACAAACTGAGTGAGGACTCGCACCATTGCATGTTGGTACTGAAGGGCACAACCTCTTCCCTTACGTTCATCCTCTTCCTCATCATCGCTGTCCCTGGCTGGTCTGGTAGGACATCAAGAATCAAAAATTAATTTAAACTGGTTTTGGGAGAGCTTGCAACAGGGGAGTTATTGCTGAAATAGGACAGCAGTTTAGTCACCAGAAAAAGGGGCCTTGGCCCTCTCCCAGTGCTCTGCTGAAGCTGCTTCCTTCAGTGCATTTCTGAAATCAGCCAGGCTCCCCTGCTTTTATCCCATTTCCCCTGTTCAAAACCAAGACCTCCAGGCTGCCCAAACAGCTGTTGAAATCACCAACCGGTCTGCTAGCTTTGCTACCACACTATCCTCTCCAAATATCTTTCATTATTTTCCATGGCAATTTCTTACTTTCAGGACCTTTGCACTTTTTCTTTCTAGATCTTCCCATAAACATCTTTGTGTTGCCATGGAGATCTCCTCTGTCTGCACCCACATACACATTCCTTCCTGTTTGGCATTCAGGTTGAAATCATATCTCCACCAAGATCTCCATCTCTTTGCTACAATACCAACAGAAACACGGTGATAAATGACGTCTTCGCAAGTAGGTGGGAACAGCAAGTACCTACTTTATCAATTTGTTCTTCTGGTTCATAATAACACTGACATCAGAAACAGTCTAGATCTGCCTAGGATTCACCCTCTGCCCTGTCATCCCTGTGCCATGGACCTGTGGGTGTGGACAGTATCTCTAAAGCCCCAGTGCATCCATGTTCTGACTTTGGGAAACTGATCAGTGCCACCAAACGTTACAGTGATATGAAACAAGTATCTACTAATTGTGACCATTAACAGTTAATAAATTAACTGGCAGGACCTGCAAACCAGGCTGCATGCTGACCAGCCTTGCCAGAGCTGGCCCTTGTTGATGTCTTTCTCCCTGCCTTGTGGCTGATCCTGCCTCACTTGATCAATCGGCTTTTTCCCTGTCAATCACTAGTGCTATAAAAGGGAACTGATTTCCAGTGGAAGATCATGCAACCTGAAGTTTCCATTTTCCTCATAAGTCCAGTGCAGGAGCCTATTAAATAAATGTCTGGCGACCTTCAAATTTACACCGGAATTGCATTAAGGCCAAATAAGCATGTTCAGATCCACTGGCCCTGACAGGTCTTTGGCAAGTGCACAGCCCAGAATGAACATCCTCTGCTGAAACCTACCTCTTATTAGAGATGATGGGGACTCTCCACCCCTTGATCTGATTTAGCTCTGTGTCAGAGACCTCTATCTGCAGCGGGAGACGAGGAACCCAGACTGTCATTTCTAAAGGGGCACTCAGATGCTGGTAAGTAAAATTAACTATGACATTCACTTTGCCTTTCATTTCCTTCCCATTGACAAAGACGTAGTCACATCTGTCAGAAACCTGAAAAAAGGAAAAAAGAAAAAATATTAATGATTCTCTTCACAAATTATAAAGTACACCACGTGCTGGAGTGAGTGGAAGGAAGAGAAAGGATATAGGTTTAAACTAACTCGAAGTTCAGACGACAACTAGGAATAACAAGAAAGGTGTGTCCTTAATAGGCTGTATAATTTAGCATCACTTTAACAGGCAGGCTTTTTCTGCTATAAACATTTCCAGTATAATCTAAGATAAAAGAGCAGCTTTGTTCTGTTCTTAATTCCAATCCAACCCTAGAACAGTCCTAGTATAATGGCACCAAGAGAGGATTCTTCTCCCCAAAGTTCAGTCCGACTCTACTGTCATCCTCTGTGTGCAGACCCAGGAAAATGACATACCTGAGGGGAGAAACAGGTAACTACCAGTATACAGAACTGAGTAGGGGAAAAATTTCTCTAGTCAACCCCAAATCAGGACAAAAAGTTCTTGAGGAGTCTCATTACAGGTGCTGTGGCGTGAGGCGGGGCGGTCACATTAATGGAAACCTGATCTTCAGGAAGAGCCCACTGATGCCACTGGTGTTTGTTGGGGCCAAACACCTTCTTCTCTGCTGCAAGCCAGACAAGGTCTTGCACAATGTTCTGCTCAAGTGAGTACTGATGTCACTTTATTTACTACCTGCAGCTCTGGACATCAATATTGCTGAGAGTTACTAAATCACACTCAAGCGATTTAGCAGCTATTGCAAGGATCTAGGTGAGCTGACAGGACCTGTTCATTACAGCTAGTTAAAATATATGAGTAAATGTACATGTCAAATAATTTATTAACTACCACTTTACTGTGCTGATGATCTGAAGGAATGATCTATTAAAACCCTGAGCTCTTTCCACAATCCATTACCAGGCAGACCTTCTATTCCATTCTGCAGATGCATGTAATATTTCTGACTCCAGAATGCATAGTCTCATCCTCATCTGAATTTAATGCCATTTTATACTTTTTCGTTTAAATGCTAAATGAATTTAAATCGTATTTAAATATCACCAGCTTCTGTAAGATAATTTGCATTCATAATATTATTATCTTTAAACAACAACAATCACCCTTTCAGACAGATCCATAGCAAATCTCTTTCCATCCTTGCTTGTCTGAGCTTAGGTAATGTACCAAAAAAAGGTTATCATGATTCTCGCAATGCCTCTGTTGCAAGCAATGCCTGGTTTAAGGTCAAAATCTTATAGCTGCCATTGGTTTCAGCAAGGAACTAAGTATATTGATAGGCAGAATTCTGGTTTTTTGTATATTCTCATGTTAGCATGTTTTACCGTAGCTCTTAATGGCTCCTAGCAGGATCCAATCTCATTGTGCTGCGCAGCAAGAAAACCTAGCTGCTGGTCAAAGAGCCTCAAAGCTTGGGAGTATGCAATGCAAGGGAAGGACCTCACAGCAGGGAGCTGAGCACAGCCGAGCCCTGGCTCCAGCCTGTGTCACTAGTGTAATACCCACTTCATTGAACTCTGACCCAAACTGGACTGAGCTGATGAAGATGAGACTCTGCAACTCCTGGAGAAGCTTCCTGTGAGCCTGCAGAACTGGCTACAGGGAAGGCTGGAGGCATTAGTACATTCGCCTTCTGGGAGCAGCATATCTTGGCAGCAGGAGGAGAGCAGAAGTTATTCTTGCATCCTCACAGAAGGCGCACTAATGCAAGTGTAGGTAGGGCAAGAACTACATCATACTTACAACCTGCAACATCTAATAGCCAGTCTGACAGGCGGGAAGTCAGAAGACCTTCAGGCAGTGCCTGGTACCTGTGCTGCTTCTTCCCATAGGCTACCTTGCTTCCACGGAATTTATCTGTTCCTTGCTGGAACTGTGCTTATCCTTGATGCCTTTTTGTATTTTAAATGCTGTTCTCAAACCAGACAACTCTCCCATGTGCTAATAAGCTATGTCTACTGCTTTCTACCTTTCCTCTTCTCCCTGGGATGCCAGCAAGAAGAAAAACTGGGCAGAGTCTCAAAGTGCTTGATTTCCACCTGAGCAGCAACAGATCAAAGCTGAAGCCAAAGTGGCCCCAAGGAAAACATTCACCCTGGGAGGTGATTGCCCTGAGGTCCTTCACTCTTGTGCTCTGCAGGTGGGACTACACATGTAAGTGAATGGCCTGAAGACATGGATTTTCTTTAGTAAGGCATGGGGCCAGGCAAGGGCTTTCAGTAGGACTTCCTCACCAACTCTTCTTCCAGCTAGCAATACGTGAATCTCAGCTAATTAATGCATTAGGCAATTGAATGTCCCCATGAGTGATCAACCTAGGACTGAAACCGTTTCCTAGTGATTTAAAGTAACAGGTAAACCTCTGTGCCTCACAGTGCAGAAATCACAACTGAGGAATGTTTCCCAACCACTGCAGTGTCCTCTGCAGAGCAGAGCACTGTCAGGTTCTCACACCCTGAAGCCCTGTTCCCCAGCAGAGCTCTCCTGCCTCCCCTGCATATCCTCTCCTCTGCACTGGCAACAGGGCTTCCAGCAGGGGACCTGCCAAACATCCTCTCACCCAGGTAAGCTGTCCTGTCTGAGCTGTGGCTTTTAAGCACACCAAGAGAGCACGGGTGGGATTTTGCTGTTGTTTTTATGCCTCTTGTGTGTGTGAAGAGCAGTACAGCAAACAGAGGCTGGAACAAGGCTGAGAGTCTCCCAGGCAATAGGAGGTAACTGCTGAATTAAGCTAGTAAGAGATGGGAATCAGACTCTTAGATTTAAAATTCACTAATGCTCAAGCAATAGCAAAAGAACATTTGGCAGGCAAACAGATTTCAGTTCCAACTTTAACGGGGGTTATTACAAAAAGGTGAGTTAAAGTATGAATCCATCCTAAAACTCTACTATATGAACAGTTGCATAAATACCATGACTTTGTGATTTCAAGATTATGATTTACAAAATAAACTGATGGTTAGGAAAAGAATAACTAGGCTTGGGATACCCACTTTCTCCTGTTTCCCTTTCTGTAAGTGAAGATCGCAACAACTATGAGCTCATTCAGTTCCCAGCCAGCCCTTCACTGTTTGAATGAATAAGCGTCACTGTTCTGCTGCAGTTTGCATGCAGTCCTAACAGAGCAACATCAAACATCAAAACACGGTGCAAAGTACAGTACATTTTCATAAATCAAGCCAGGACATTCAGAAACAGGTCATCAATAGAAAGGCAGATTAGCCATGCTTGTGTTACTGCAGACATATCTGAACTATTCGTCTTCCAGCACAAGAGAAAGACTAAAAATTTGTGGAGAAAGAAGAAAAATTGAGCTTCTCAATCTCTTTTGAGTTTTCTAAGCACTGTTGGAAATGAGTGAATATTTTGTGAAATGAGTTTGATGGAACTCAGCTGAGTCTCTACAGGGCAAATACGCACATGAGCAAAGACCCGTCAACCACAGCTCAGCAGCTGGCAGGCTCTGGGCAGTCCCTGCGGCTGACACAGGCAAAGGCACCGACCGGGTCCCCCCTCGCACGGCTGCTCCATATTCATCTTGATGGGGGCAGCACAGAGAAGCTTCTGCTGCCACTACCTTTCCTGAGCCTGCATGTCTCCTTTTCAATCTGTAATGGATTTCAATTCAAGTCTGTCAAGCAGCTCCTTTTCTTTAGCGTTAATTCATATAAACAGCCTTTAATAAGCAACCCTCCTGCCTGTACTACAGTTCTTGCCTTACACGCCTGGCCACACACAGCAGAAATGGCTGTGGTTCAACTTTATTAAACGCATGAATGGAGCAACTGCAAATACCCTCAGACACATACATGAGAGTGTGCGAATGAAAGAGAGGGTCTGTAGTAAATCGACAAACAGCTTCTCGACAATTATTAAGGGAATTAGGAGGTTGCAAAAGCTCGGTCCCAAACCAGACAGATTTCAGAAAACAAACTCTATATAAAGTGCAACAGGAACTACAAAGGGGCTAGAAAAGGTGGGCGATTTGTGGGGAAAACTGATTTGTTTTTTTTTACAAAATCTGAGTGTTCCTATCCATATCTCCTTCTACTTTCCTCCTGCCTTTGAGTTTTGATATCTCAGGGATGGCAACTCCAGTTTTCAGTAAAGGTGACAAGGGCTCAAGACAGCCTTTCCTTTACTGCTAACATACTGCTGGAATACATCTCTGTGTTGTGGCCACTGTAATTCAAGGACATTATAATTCCATTAAATCCTTTTGATGCTGTGCTCCCTTGCTAAAGTCTTTCTGGGCTTTGTGTCACAGGAGCTTTTCACACAACTATGCTCAGTTACATTCTATTAATTAAGGGAGGGAGGCTGTACTTAGTGCTCAAAGATGCTCCAGAAATTTTCTCAATGCAGGAGACAATTATCTCTTGAGGGAACTGGGTTCTGAATGGCTTTTTCTGGGCATGAACTTGGTTGGTTATAAAAGTGCTTTAGGTTTTGGTTGGCTCCAGCAGCTCCATCTCTTTTTCTTACATCGGTGAACAACTAAGCTTCCTCTGAGTCATACACACGGATCTAATCTCCGTGCACCAGGGCACCAGAGGTCAGAGGTCCCTTATTGCCAGCACAGCCCAGAAGTAGGAATTAGATTTCTAAGTGCACCATGTACATACCAAACATGTGACTTCTGGCAAGCTGGATGCCAAGTTCAATCATCACTGCTACAAAACGTGCAGAGTGGAATATTTCAAATGTGCTCAGCATTGGATTTAATTAAATCCCCCTGTTCAATTGTCAGAAATGGGAATAGAGTTAAGTTACCTGCCACAAAATCCTCACTGTAAATATGCCTTCTTCAGCCCCATGTTGCAGCTCTGTACATTGGGTATCCCAAAACCGTGCCCAAGACTCAGCTGGTAGCCTTGCAGCTGTGAAAATGATGCTGCTGTGTCACTTTAGCATGGGACTGTTTACTTGGTTAGCAAATACTGAGCAGAAAAGGAGGGGGATATTGCTGGTCCAAGGCACTTCTTTGTCACACTTACTCTAAAAGCCTGTTCATGTTACTTGAAAAGAAGTGAGTGCTGTCCTTTAAAACACCCCACATTCTGTATGCTCTACAGATGTGATCACAAGCAAGGGAAATTAGTTTTTATTCATTTCTCTTATTATATTTCACAGGGTGCTAGACTAACTGCAAAAGAAAAGGCTAAACTCTTTGAAGTCTTGTAGTAACATGAACTTCAGTCAGCCTGGGAAAAACATGGATAGAAGCAATAAGCCCCCTCACAAGTCCCACATGTTCCCTATCAGACTGACCTTCTGCATCCAGCTCTCCAGTGAACATTGTTCCCATCCCTTTCCTAAAATGATTTTACTGCTCTTCCCATTACCCTTTTGCAGAAGCTGTCTATGGTAGGTATGCATTTGTGCGGCTGACTATTTCTTTGCTCCCATAAACTCCATTTTAGATTTGGGCTGAATAGAATCCAAAAATCTAATGGGAGGGAGGAAGGGCAGAAAAGGGGAATAAACATCATAACTCCCAGAAGAGGTACCCAGCATTTCACTGTTAGCTCTCAGAAATAGCTGTAACAGTCTTTCCGCACCTCATTATCATTATTAAATTCCCATGGGATAACGGTAAAACTCTTACAGGAAACTGCTTTTCTGCTACACTAATTCTGTTGGAATTCTTAAAAAGTCACAGCTAATAAGTCTTTGAAAATAAGATGTACCTAGAGCAGTTTCAGTTTAGACATTTCAAGGGTGGCCAATTAGGAAAGTAAGTCTCCGATATTTCCAAATAAAATCTGTATTTCAGAAACACTCTGGAACTCTGTCCCCAGTCCATGCTTCTGTAAGTGATCATTTCCCTATACAAGCACTCTCCATTTATAATACACACTTCAAACACAGCCCTGCCACCTTGGCAAGCTTATGGGATCTCTTCTGATTTAGCACTGCACACATTTCCCTTGGTCTACCAGCATAAATGGTGATATTTAGTAACATAAGTTATGTTAATGAGTCCTGCCTAAATCATTGCTGCCAGAAGAATGGGGGAGTCTCTTATAACCATTAAAAATGAATGAGGAAGGAAATAAATAAGCAAAAGCAGCTCATTTGAGCTATAAAAGACTCCAGAACACAAGCTGTGTACCAAGGTACAAAAGGATGGGGCCATTATTAGTTCTATAAGTCATTTATAAATGACTCAGGGGAGGCGGAGTCACCTTTAATCACCCATGTTTAACCCACAGCATTGGAGTGAGATTCGTTACTATGATAACTGAATCCAGCCTGAAATTATGCAAGGCAGAGACAAATGACTGTAATGAAGAAGGAGCACAGGGGGTAGATCAGCCCTAAACCCACTATATGTCTTGAGAAGGGACCTGTCCTAGTCTGGGATGCTGTGAGGACCCTGAGGGTAAGAAATCACTGTCCTCAGATCTGATGGCAGCAGCAGATCTGTTAACCACCCTGGACGCTGCTGGAATTAGGAAAAACTACTGAACAGCTGTTCTTGAGGAATAATTAAAGCACCTCCTATGTGGCAGAGAAAAGAAAGATTGCTTTTTTTTTTTTTTCTTTTTTTTTTTTCCCCAGAAAGAAACAATAAAGGCAAATGAGTATCACATCAAGTTTAGGGGTGCTCTCCCTGTTCCTCAGTGACTTGCCCATTCAGCAGGATAAATGTCTCAGGCCAGGCTGCTCCACAGCTGCTGAAATGAGAAAGACTTGACTTGAGCCCTAGTGACTGGATTCCATTCCAATCTAGCATCCTCTTGACAGCTTTCCCCATTTGGGGTGATTTACACTGCATAAGGTCTTAATTTTAAATATTTTGAGTTTTGACTATGCCTATTGAAATGTCTGTAAAAATCTGAAAATACATTAGTAAATGATGAGAAGTGTTCAGAAGGCTTCATACCAGGTCTGCCCTTCATACCTGGGTCCTCTGCTCTGTGCAGAAAGGCTGCGCCTTTTTTAGAGGAGGCATCAAGTGACACATCTGAACTCTGCAGATTCAGAAAAAACAGAGGGT
This sequence comes from Pedionomus torquatus, assembly GCA_013398155.1. Lineage (NCBI taxonomy): Eukaryota > Metazoa > Chordata > Aves > Charadriiformes > Pedionomidae > Pedionomus > Pedionomus torquatus. The sequence continues at coordinate 94,597 of VZRU01014264.1, forward strand.
GCTCTGGACTTGGAAGGTTCACACCTTCAAAGCATCCACACACTTCTGCAGTGGTTTTCCTATTGCTGCATAACACCAAAAAATACTGTTTTTACCAGATACACACATTTCCCTTAGTTTCTAAGGGTCTTAAGAGCCTGTTTCCTGCCAGGTATCTCCATAGTGTCATAATGGAAGGAAACCTAGCATGACTGCAGAGGAAGTTCAGCAATAAATAGATATTAGCAGAGACCTGTGCAAGTGAAAAATATTTCTTACTGCACTAATCCACCTGATGTACACTGTAAGAGCATATTGATTAAGAGAACTCTGATACCAATTAATTTCTAAGAATTGTTTTGCTTTGTGGTCATCCAATTCTAGCTGCAAGTTTAATACTTCCTTTGTGAATATTATGGATCTGACACAATGTTTGCAGCATGTTGCTGTTACTAATGGAAAAATCCCCCCATTAGAAGTCTCTTATCAGGAATCACCTTTTGTTTTTTTAAATAAATATTTTTGGCATGAAATATTTCAGTGGATTTGTCCCTTCCATGTTGCTTTTGCACTCATTTCCACTACTAAGAACAGTCAAATTTATCTTTCTGCAGTGGATTTGCACAGAATCTATACCTTTTCAAAGGACAGAGAGAGAGAAGCACAGCTGACACGCACCACTTCTGAATTCATTAGGAAACCCCTGTACACACCGGCCTCACCCATGATTTAGCACCCACCTAAGGGCTGCCTGCAGTCTGTAAAGGGCTTCTTCCTTGTCCCCACTGAGCCACTGTGCTCAGGACAGCCAGGAGTCACCTGAGAGTGATGAGTTCCTGGTGCTGAGCAGCCCCTGCTCTCATGAGACTGGCAGTAGAGCTGCCTGGAGGATGGATGCTCCATTTCAGGAGAGCGTTCAAGACACCTACATTTGGTTTCATTTTTGGGTCATGAAATTCAGTTTCATTTCAATTTCAAATTATTAAAATTATGTAAAAATACTGTAACATCAAGGGAAAAGTTATTTTAAAATGAAAAATCAAAACATTTCATTTTGGAAATGTCAAAACAAGATGTTTCTTTGACACAACAGGAACCTGCTAGCATCCTTTTTTTCCTTTTTCTGCCAGAGATAAAATTCCAGGAAAAGTAGCATAATTTCATGAAGTTGTTACAGAACTAGACATTCTGACAGAATGTATCCTGATGAATTCTCCCCAGTAAGCTGTAATTGACTGGGGCCACAAATCAAAACAAACCACCACAATGAAACCGCTCAATTAAAATCCAATCACATGAAATCTGGACTGACTAGTGCTATTCTCATTTACAGGAGTGAATGTAAAGGCCCAGAACAATCTTTCTGAAAGTCTGGGATTAATTCCCAACTTACTAGATGACTGTGTGCAATTTATTGAGATTCATCTTCTTGAGGATATTGAAGTGTTAACTTCCACCCAACTCAAGGGGAGTTAGGTGGTTAAATCTCTTTAAGAATCTGGGCTTTAATCTCTCTTTGATGTATTTGTAAAATGAGGATATTACCTCCCTTGTTTTACAGGGATTTTGCAAAGCTTAATATATAAGAAACAAGAAAGAACTCAGGTGCTAGGATTACACAAGTACATCTTTCTGTTGCTTAAATTTATCTGTAGTTAAAAGACAGTCCTTCACTTTTGCCACTGGCACCAGGAAACAGCCGTGGATCACAGCCACACTGAGGGCACGACACAGTTCTGTGGGATGTGGCGTCGGGTGAAACGGTGTCCCTGGCAAGCAGGCAATGCAATGAGAAATCAAATGGCTTCATTCACTCCTGCTGTTCTCCACTCTTTTTGCTGCTCTGGCCATCCCTCATTTGCTGTTGGCTAGGCTGCAGTTCCTGCTTTCCAGCTGGAAAAGGAAGGTGGCAACTTCCTGCCCACCTGCTGCTCTTGATATTCAGCGAGCAGCGATCCTGCCAGCACAGGATAAGCAAAAGAACGAGACGGCTTCAGTGTCTGCTCCTCTAAATCAGCAGGACACAGGAATGTCAGCACTGTCACGTAGGAGAGCTTTAGACAGGCAAGCACTGTCTGACGAGTAGCCAGAAAGCTGCTGGACTCAACCCATCACCTTGTGCTTTAGATTTTAGAAGCCACAATTGTTTGTAATGAATGTGACAACACTTCCTTGCCTATGTTAATTAAGTTACACCTTCCTATTTTTCTCGTGATCTGAAAACTACATGCACTCTATCACTCACTGCAGTCATGCAAGAAAAGCGGGAGAAGAATGATAAACACATCCAGTACCCAAGCTTTTTAACACTAAAGTGAGAACGGGGTTTCTCCCCTTCTTCCAGTAAAGCTAATAATGGCAATAGAACAACTTTGCTTCACATTTGTGAAAAGAAAGGAGACATACATCTGCTTATATGTCTCCAGATAATAAATATCTGACTTCCAAGTGAAACAGAGGCAATGATGAATGTTACAAATTGGATGGGCTAAACACTAAAACTGTGCTATAACAGGGACAGTCGGTCTTCCAGATTTGTCAGATCCAGTCAGTGAAGCAATGCTGGGGAGAAGAAGGTCATTGAGATACACACAGCCTGAAACATCCTGTTCTAGGGGCTGCTCAGACTGTACGTGAGACCTCCCGCTTTGGGACCAGTCGAGAGGAAAATGGGCAGAACTGTGGGCAGTACAGACCTGACTGAATACACAGGAAGGCAAAGTATTTCAAATAACTCCTATATTCTCCCAGGACAGCTGAAGTATGTTAGGATATACTGAATCTCTCCAAACACAAAAAGGACAGGTGAAGGAGCACTGGCACTGCCGGTGTGGAGCAGTCCCACTGCCACCCAGCTCTCCCAGCAAGCTGGGCTGGAGCATGCCCGAGAGCACATCAACACATTGATTTCAGACCCAGGCTATTAAACTAAACAACCAGCAGCATTAACCTGCAGTCAGTAACTTTGATTTTGTCTATAACTATCATGACAGCAAAACTAGATGTCCACCACATCCAGTTGTCATATCCAGGATACTTTGTGCTCCCTTTGTCTACAGGAAACTAAAATCTCTGCCAGCTTCTGTTCCACAGGAGATCCAGTAGGTTCACGTTTTTTTCACTGTATTTCTTTCATTCACAAATGGCCAAAAATATTTATATTGGCTGCTATAATACTTATTGATTTTACACTGCTTTGTACCATATTAAGTAACAAATCTGTATTAGGATGAATTTATCAGGTATGTGTTTTATGCCTTCATATGCTGACCACAGAAAGTATGTATGCCCTTCTCAGTTACCTGCTAGAACAGCAAACGTACAGCTGGAAGATCAATGCTAAAAAAAATAAAAAAAATTAAAAAATTGTTTTGCCCAAATGCTGCTGGTTCTATACAAAAGCAAACATCCTTTTAAGAAAAGATTTCCCTGCATGAAAAAGAGGTTTCTCATCTGTGCCACACAGGGAGAGTACAGTCTCCCAACACGACCCTTTTTCTATACCAAGCTGTGGGCTTGTCCTCCCACGGAGACCAAGGCCTGTCCTTGTCTCATAAGCTGGAGATGTGCTGGTCGCACAGCTGGACTATAACATCAACTGTCTACTGAGACTTTTCTAATTGGGGAAATTTCTCTTTCATACGTGCTCAAGTCCTTGGTTAGTCCCAAATGAACACCCGTCTGAACTCCTCTTCCCTGCTCAGGGTGAGTGTACCAGGGATCCATCACTCAGGATCCCACATCTTGCTCTGGCACAGCCTCATAACAGATTATTCCTCAGTGAGGCATGGTTTCTGCAATGTGGAAATCATTCCTCTTTGATAATCATCAAATCCAAACACTTCTTTCTCCTAAAAATGTTTCATTAACATGTGGTAGCAGCACTTTATAGCCACAGAGGAGATGAGACCCCTGATACCCAGCTAGTGGTGTTCCCTTCATAGAGCTCTTATAACATCTAGGCAAGGAAAAGAAGGCAGGAAAACAGACTTTTATTTACTGTTTGAGATAAAGAGCTGAATCACACAGAGATCAAATCACATGCCTAAGGCTTCACAGAACATTTGTGACCCAGCCAAGAAATGAATCCCAAAATCCCAGGTCTCTCGTCCTAACATGGTGCCCTGTTACTCAAAACAGGGGCAGACCCTGGTCTGGCAGCCAGGAGTTCCCTTGACTCCAATACCTGTGAAATCATCACGCTTTTGCTGTTGGCACTGCTGATGCCTCTGTGGCTTCTTGAGGGTTCAGTAGCTGGGATATCTTTTTCTTATTGGGTGATAACCATGCAGTATAATTGCATAGGCAGAGGTAAGGATTGGATTATCTGAATCTCTGTGATGTTTGCATAGCACAGTATTTCCATTGATTACGTTGAGCTTTCTTTTTTGGCACTGCCATCACATATATCACAATTATGTTAAAAAGCCTGTTTTTCTAAAGAACTCCTGTTTTTTCTCTTCATTACCCTTAGACACAGTTCCAGTTATTTCTCATCTATCCTTACCAGGTATTTTTGATATATTGTACAAGTGCAAAGGAGAGCTTTAATTCGCTAGCAAATTCAAATGACTACTCCATATATGCTGCTTTTGAGGGTGAGGGTGGGATGGAAGTGAAGCATGCACGATGTACTGAGCAGCGTGCATCGCAGCTCCTCCGCATGCCCTGCCACACAGACAGTGTAAGATCACACAGCTACACAAGCTACGTGATGCAGCTCCCCTGCTTCAGACTGAGCTCCTAACTCAGGACGTCCCTAGATCAATTCTCAAGGCTTCAGCCAAACTGACAGTTGTTACAAGTAGATCTTTTAAAAAACTGCTAAAGAGAAATCCTTACCTCTCCAGCTAACTGGTTTCTGCCCTGAAATGTGAGCACTGAGGAGCACTGAAGTCATTGGCCACCAAAAAAACATTCATATCATATTCTGAGATTTCTGTATCCGTTAGTTGGAACTGAGAACACAGTATGATTCAACACTGCTTCCAATTAAATCTATTTTTTTCTCTGTTAGAAAAAATAAGTTCCTCCTTTAAAGGGTTTTCATAATTTTATGGAAAATTACTAAAAAATGAATAAAGTATAAGAGTTCTTTCACATCAACTGATGCAAAAGAAATCACCACCCTTACTGTCACATTAAGCATGACTGCTATGAAACTTGCTGTTGGTTTGGTCCAGTAAAGAGAGAGAAGTAGAGAAGTCAGCTTAAAATACATTTTCTTTAGGGTATAAGATAAATACAAATCCTTATAGACCATTTTGGACTTCTAAACTATTTAGGAAAAGGTACTGGGGCTGATATATTCTCTGCCTTCTTGGAATCATTCATCTTTCATCTCCATCACTGCATTGCAGACTAGAAGCATCGCTATTTTTTTGACAACATTCTCATTTTTCCAGCTTCCAAGAAATCTCTAGACAGGGATTGTCAGTTCTAATTACGCTGCTTGTGCTGCAGCGACAGGTGGTTACCGAAGACTCAGAAATGACACTTCGACTTTTGCAAATGGATTATAAAGTTTGGCCCGTGTTCTTGACAGAAACAGCCATAAAGGAAGGAAGACAAGAGAGTGGTGAAGGCAGTCACATGGAACTGGGAGGACCTGAGTATGTTGGCTCCTCCACCAAGCTCTCCTAAACACATGTGTGCGAGGTACACCTGGGCTGACTATGGGCATGTCAGTCCTCAGGCTGAGAGATCTATAGAGAGTTACAACACATCTAATCAGTTGAGCACTGAAAGCAATAGAGTTACGTATGTATGGTGTTGTACCCACATAAATTAGCTCCATACCTTCCTCCATAGAGTACACTATTACTAGTTTTGTGCTACAAGTCCTGGCATGCCACAGACATCACAGACATGTCATGTCTCTAGTGCTCCAGCAACACATTGAATAGGATGCTGAAGGATCTAGGCTTTAGTAGAGCCACTTCCCAGCCATTAAGTGGAGACAATAGCACTTTCTACTTCATATGACAACCTTGGAGCATTAATGATGCAATATTTCTGCCAAAGGTTTTAATCCAAGCCTCAGACTTTACTTTGACTCTGGTAAGCTTTGATCCTCGCCTAAAGGACCAACAATTCTGCCCTCAAACAAGAAGTGTCTTGCACTTCTAATTTCTCTCCAAAGAGTAATGGGTTATATATGAATTTTAATTAGGGACACCACTGAGAACTGATCTGACCTAAGCCAAGTATGAACCAGACCTCCACAGGCCTAAAGGAAGTGGGAGATACACAAGAGAAGTGAATAAAAAGACCCTGCAGTGAGAAGAAAATGTCAAGATGAAAGGAGTTTGAACTCTTCAGTGCTTTCAGACTTCAGTGTCCCACAAACACAGATCTGCAGACAACTCCTTTAGTTAAGCCATGTCTCAGCTGATTCTTAGTAGAACAATGACTAAAGTCTGCTGGAATTACTTGTGTAACTTGGACACCATCCTGAGCAAGGGCATTGCATTTCAGTCACTCCAACACAGGGAGAGGGAGATGAAATATGTTAGCGATGGCAGGCTTCAGAAGTTAGAGCTACAAGGACAAAGAGATTTCCAGCTTGGTAATAGGATGACTTCAAAAAGTCTGTAAGATTCAGTCCTCTTTCTGATACCGAGTTTGCACAGGCAAAGTCTAGTTCTATTCCTCTGGCAAGTATTTCAATATCCAACATTGCCACTTAGAAGAACAGGGAAAAAATCTGTTGCAATATAGATACACTCATGCATTCACTGCAGGCTCTGGAAAGTTGACCTACACCTTGAAGTGACTAGAGAAAAACAGTGCAACAGCAAAGCATGAAAAATTTCTGAAAGAGACCAATGCCTTTTAAAGCCAAAAATCACTTGCAGAGAAGCATATATAAGCAGGATTCTACTCCAACAGCAGATCGGCAGCCGTAATACAAACGCCAGATGAAAGCTGGCATCAGCGAACATGGACAGGCTGAAATGCCAGAGAACATTTTCCAAACAACACTTGCTGTAAAAGTCACTGTAAAGTTTGTACTGGAACAGAAGAGAGTATCCTTCCCCACTAGAGTTGTGTACTGGGATGCAGAGCAGCAAGGGGATTTCTGTCCTCACTTGACCCACTAACAGAACCTTCTCTTTCTCCAGGTGCCTATTTCGGGACAATTGAAGATAAGCAAGCTTTCATGCTAGACTGCAAAATGGCAGATGATGGTGAGCTCATCACCCCTCATATTGGTAAGCTGTAACATACGGAGGTCAGACTGTGACCGTGTTTGCATGAGTTGCATCAGATTATCACTGTCTGAGACACTTGTTTTTAACAAACTCCTCTCTGCAGTTTTCTTGTTATCAACCAAGCTCTAGGCAGGGCTGGCTTGTTTCCCCCTTTGCTATGTACATGCTTTCTTTGCACTCATTTATGTCAAGCTCTCAATGCCTAGTGGTTTCCTTTTAATGGGGAAACAGCCACGAATCAAGGCATGTGGTGTATGAACAGGCCAGGAGTGATCCTGGTATTCCTAAGTATTCCACAGACTAAGCAGCAACACTGTTTCCATCAGGCTTAAAGGAAAATATCATCATCCTTCTAACATGCCTCCCATCATCTGCAAACACCGCTGCTGCTAGTGCTTACCTTTCATTTTACATCTCCGAACAAGCCCGTTGCGGTGGTGCTGAACTAAACCCAGGCTCCTTCAGCAACTCTCTGGGGACAGAGATAATCCAAAACCACTTGTTCCCCACCGTGAACAAAGGTCATTATTTTGACAAATTAGTTAAATCTCTCTCAGTCAGCAGCGACGACCCTGAATTATTCAGCATGCATCTGTCTTTTTCCCTTATAAAAACAGCCTGTAAAGCAATAAGTGTATTTCACTTGAACCACTTCTTAAAGATGTAAGACGGTTTGGGTTCACTCCAGTGCCCCTTGAAGTCAATGGGAGTCTTCCATTTAATTTTCATTTAATTAATTTCATTAAATTTGCAGATGATGCCAAGCTGGGAGGGGTGGTAAGTACTTTGGAGAACTGGATTGGAATTCAAAATAATCTGATAGTGTAGAAAATTGTCTGAAATAAATAGATCCAATTCAAGAAAGGTAAGAGCAAAGTATAACGCTGGGTAAAACCAATTAAGTCCAGGTTAGGGGAAAATCAGCCTGGTGAGAGCAGAGAATAAAAAGATCTGAGCTAGAGAGGATCAGAAACTTTCCAACTCTAGGGATCACTGAGGACTGAAGATGGCAGAATTACCACCTGTAGTAATTTTTAAGATCTGCTTAGACAAATGACTGTCAGGAATGTTCCCCATAGCTGGACATACCCTTCCTTTCAGCTCAGTTTGAAGATTTCAGTAATTATTAAGCCATATATTCAGATATGTAATGTACAACTTCTCCTGCCCGTAGTCCATGCATATCATCTACACGAAATGTAGGCTTTCTGGGTAAAAAGGGAAACAAGTATTTAAGCTTTGTTCCTCAGATTCAGTAGTGATCACAAAAGCAAAAGCATATCCTGTTGTGCTGGAAAACATATTTTGCAGGTTACCAGGCAAAATGCTGCAACCCATGTGAAAGCCTTAAAAAGCTCTTCTGAACTTCTAGATGAGACAAAAGCAGACTCTGGCGTTCAGCACCCTTTGTGATGACCTGGAGGGAACTAAAGTTTTTGTAGCAACATAATTTATGTTGCTAGAATGCAATTAAATAAGTTTGTAGGGCACAAAGTAAATGTTATTTCACATTTTCTTCCTTCCTTATAAGATGTGATAAAATGCTAAATATATTATTCTCACCTGTATTTATAGCAATAATGGTGTTAATTTACATCACTTTGTGAAATATTCTGATGTGCAAGACAAGCCATTGCCTCAAAATTAATTGCATTTCATTAAATCAAGAAATTTCAGGGAGAAACCATATTAAAAAGACGGGAGCAAAAGCATCCTGTTTTCTTCATACAGCTAAACAAAGGCCTAAATTAGGACCAGTTAAATTACTGTGGATCAATACTGTTTCATTTCCGTGTCTCTTTCTTTGCTCAGTATAACATAAAATAACAACATAAAATAATAACAACAACGGTGATGATCATGATGATGAACATTTTATACTGGAACTATCCCTCTTACCTAATAGTGTCTCAGCCTTTTGCAAAGAACATCCTCAACAACACTTTGTATAGCACATCCTAGCCAAGTCTCAGTGTTGATGACAAATATGTGTGCATATCTGTGTATTTTTTCCTATCAATATGCATTTATATAGTATAGATATTATCCTCATTGTGCAAATGAAGGAATGAAATGTTCACATAGCTTTCCCATGGTCATAAAGTACTGGGGAACACTATCTGGGGCTAGACACGAAGCTTTATTACTCTAAGTTTTAAGAATCATCAAACAAACCATAAAAATAATTAGCATAAATAGGAAAGCCAGGACAGAAAGTATTTCCTCTCAGACTATCATAGAAAAAATATGAAACAGAAAATGTACTCATGGAATGGATAAAAGTCCAGGTGAGGACTGAAGAGATGCAGTTCCTATTTCATCTCTGCCATTTGACCTCATAAAAGGTTTTGTTTTCTGCTCATTTTGTTCGTTCATTCCTGTTTTCTTCATAGCTGTTCAGGTTGTCACAGGATAGTCCCTGATAGGGAACTGCAGCTCCTGGTCATTGATACTCATTGCTCTTGGGAGATGTAGGTGCTATCACAATATAAATGTACTAAAAGAGACAGCAGTAAATGTGGTAAGAGGAAATGTCTGTCTTGTATGTAAGGCTTTTACAATGCAGAAGACAACAGACCAGATACATAGCATTTAGGCTATGATGTGCTTGGGACTAATAGTCAGCAAAACAAATACAGTTCTTAAAACATGCTCAGGGTCAGTATAAGATTAGAAAAACATGGGCTTTTCTCATCATAACCAAAAAATAAAAAAAGTTAAATTGTACCTTCAGCTCTCAAGCTGTCAGCCCTACTGCAGCTGATGGGGTTATGTGGCAGCGCAGTCTAGGTGCCATTTGGCCTTCAACTGAAAAGCAGTTGATCTTACTGCTAACCTGAGCCTACAGTTCCTCTGAGCTTCCTTTCACTTTCAAAGAAATGACAAGAGGAATGTATTCAATAAAACATTTCAGGAGCTGGTTTCATAGAGGATGGGGAATCAAAGGTGGAGGATAATTTGAAAGTATTTTGTAAGATTATAGTTGCTTGTTCCCCACTGACTCCAATGGGAGTCATGTTGCTTTGATCTTTCCAATGTGAAAGCATTTTCACACTCTTTCCATCCTGACAAGAACTCATACCATGTATCTATTTACTGTTAAATCAGGGTAACTCCTGAGCTTTGATATCTGAACTATTTTCAAACAATCAAGAATAAAGAATAGCCAAATTATGCAAAGGAGACTCCATCTGAAAGTAGCACTCTATCCTCTTGTATTGCCACATCTTGCATGTTCTCAGTGTTTAGGAATTGAAGAAACTAATAACAAAGCTGCATAACTGATCAAGAAGCCTGGGTGAAATTGTATTTCCTGAGAAGACATCATGATGCAGAAGCTACAGGAATAGCAGGCATGGGACTCCATACTCAGCAGCTGGATCTCTTGCAGCAAAGTCCTATTTGAAGCCTATAATGAACTTTGAACACATAATGGAAGAACTTTCCTAGTCAGCAGCTTGTCTCTCCCAGCACAGGCTGGAAGAAGAGAAGGTCCAAGCATGCATTCTGGATGCAGGCAACAAAGATATGAAGAGGAAAATAGAAGAAGCCATGAGGAATTCTTTTAATCTGGATTTGGCCTTGTAATTGAAGAACAGTCTATAATCAGTCAACAAAATCCTTCTGATTCACATAACAGTGATGGGATTCTCAAAGACACTGGAAGGACTTGGGTGTTGAGTTCCCCAGTGACCAGAAGTCCAATTCTCCTAGTTAATGCTGAAAATTCCCCTCTGGAAATACGTATTACATCATGAAGGATGTTTGACTACTCTGTGTCTAATTCATTGCAATTTTTAAACTCAGAGGTGTAAGAAAGGGACTTTTGAACACCAGGATCTGCACCAAGTTCTGCGCTACCCTGGAGAGACCTGCATCTCCTTTCAAAGGCCGATACACACACACCTCCAAGAAACATTTATGAAAAACATGTAGCAGAATTGTCAAGCAGCAACTTCACTTGCTCTTGCAGTGCTTAGAGATGCATGACATCTTCACTGCTTCCTGAAAGAGTAGCTGCTGTTACTAGCATACAAGCTGGCAGAAATAAACCTTCAAAAATAAAAGATCTCCTCTCAAAAATAGCACACATAGTATAGGGGAGCATAAAGGGGAATTAGCAGAGTTTTACATTCAGTAATTGTTATTTATTTGAACGAGGAAGGTGGTGGAGCCTTAGTCCTGGACCTTCTCTCATTCTCACAAATTGCACAAATACCCAGCCACAAGCTTAAAACCAATCAATTTTTACAACAAACCCGAGGCATTCACTCGCTCGTGTCTAAGTAAGCTCAGAATCAGACCATAGACATCATCCCAGGGGATGCAGACTGTTTTCCCAAAAGCAGTGTCTCCAGAAGGACTATCACAGCACCAGCGAATTTTCAGCACTTAAAGGTACACCTAGAGGGGTGGAAGAAAACTGGCAAAGAACCATGAGGCTGGTGCTTTTCATTCTGCCAATGAATGTCCACATCTGTGAACTATGTTAGAGGTCTGAGTCCCTCACGTACACCTACATCAAAGAACAGGGCCACTGTTTACTTTTAGCAGGATGGTAAGATGATTTTTTTTTCTTAAGAAATTCCCAGGAAGCTGAGTTGAGCCATTTTTATAGCAAGGCTCTTCAGGAATTGCTAGATCAAGAGTTAGGTGGACACGTGTTTCACTGACTTACAGGGCATGCAAGTGATACGACAGTGCAGCCTGGCAGATCTTCTCTGACATTTCACAGATACACTTGCTCATTTATAAAGACCCCATGGCCAAACCCCAGCAACTCTCACGTATTTAGTGTCGATGCTGTGCCAGACATACTCAGGCTTTAGTGCTTCACTTATGCTAATGCACAAGTCCCCTGCATACTCATACCCTGGCCTACGTTGCAGGCACCTGGAGCAGCTGGGCATCTGCACCCTCTCTTCTTGTTTTCCAGACAACATGAACAAACTGGACAGTTCTACTATATGTGAAGTCCCCTGGAAAAATGTACATATTAATGCCAAGCTCTCAGCACAGCAAGCTGGCAGGAGCTCACTCTGGTTTTGTCCTTCACACTCATCAGTGGGCTAAGTGGACAACTGATGAGAAGAGCTAAATATAGCTGCGATTGTACTGAGCTCAACCTGGTATCGCAGTTCCAGCTGCTCATAAACTTACCATTTTTATTTAAAACAGAGCAGAGACGGGGCTCATTTGGTATCCCTGTGCTCGCTAATCATGCACTTGTCATTGAGGCTTTGAAGTGGCAGATTGCAAGGTTTGGTGGCATGCTGTCCCTCTCCTCCCTTTTCCTGCTGGAAGCCTGCCTGTGCCATCACTCAGTTGTACTCAGCTTCAAGACTTAGTATGAAAAAGCCTGTAGGTATCTGATGGTTGCCACTCATCCATTCCCAGGGAGAGTAAGACTGAGAAAGAGGGAGCGCTTCATGTGGGATGGCATTCAGTGGGCTCCACAAAGCTTTCTAAAATTCTCCAGAATTATTTCATGTGAGATTTTTAGGTGAGTTAAGAAATTCCCTATTTTGCCCTCCGGTGAATCAGGGTTGTCTGCGACAGGAAGATGCTATGAGGGGCTTGTTAAGATTATACAGATCAGTTTTCAGAAGCAGAGGTGACTCTCACCACGCAAAATCACATTGTAGACAGAGAAAAGCTGATTACAGGATATGTAGTTCCTCCCTGGACTCTTCTCACCCTATCTCTGTGTACATATGCAGATATTTTAGTGGTCTGAGATACAAAAGTTAAGAGGGGTCCTAATACTTTTTTGATTAGTTTGAAAAGAAGGACTCCATATAATGGAGGGAGAAGGAAAAGGAAATACGTGGTATTTACAACAGAACTACGATAGCTGCAGAATCTCAGTGGGTAGTTATTCACGCCTACAGGACTGCTAGGGACCAAGCTACACTTGTTGGCTTCCATGGTTTTGTGCATAAAGTAGTACTAAAAAAAAAAAAAAAGGGTTGTTCTATCACTCTCAGATATTGAAAGAAGATCTTAGTACAGTCTCATCTGGATCTTTGAGCCTTCTTCCCCCAGACGTGCAGAAAAGGGAGATTTTAGTTTCTTTGCACTTCTAGATGGGTATGTGTGAATCCTGAAAGGCTTTCACAAGCTAAAATGAATCTTTCCACATTAGCAGACACTTGGGCGGAGGCGTTCCTCACATGGCATCTGTGTCTGTCCTACCTGCTTTTTATGTACAAAATACCAGGCACAGAATTAGCTTGGCCTACTAATTTCATCAAGAGCACTTTCTTCCAAACCCTCATGGCTGGCCAGCATGTAAATGTTTCTATTTAGGCTCTTTGGATTACTACAATTTCTCTTTCCTGTATCTAACTTGTAGATCTTCTGACAATTTATGAGTAAAGATAATTTTCCAATGGATCAGTGTAAGCTTCTTCCTCTTCTGCACAACTTCTTAATAGACTTTCTACACTGCAGAAGCATATTCTCTTGTAATATGTTATTTCTCACACAATTCTTAAGTTAATCTATTTTAGGTAAATCTGGCTACTTCAGCTAAAAGTTGTGTAGTCTTAGGAATTCTTTACCAGATGAGAGGATGATCTTTTTAACACCTTGAGTTTCTGACTTTCATATCTTTCATTAAATCAATCTCCCTTTCATGATTTATATTTATGCCAATGCCCAATTCTATTTCAACTCTCTCTTCTGCTTTCTCAATTCACTACATTGATCTTTTTTTGGGTCTATAATATCATTTCGGTGGCTAACTCATAGGCTGTCACTTCACATTTATGAACAGAAATATGAATGTGCATTATTACTTTATTTTCATGAAAATCCATGGTAACTAATGCTCTGATTCAATTTCAACTAAGCAGCTTTGTGTTTGGTTTCATGATATCTGGCCTCTAACCTCTATCCCTCCAAACAAACTTTTACATCTATATTTATGTATTGGGATCATTACAACTCTTTTATCTCCCTGTTCCAGTGACCTCAGAAGTTATAATGGATTTAGGCAGGAGTTAAATTAGAAATTGCTCTTTCCTGTATTTCATGGAATATTTTTCAGGGAAAAATATGACTGTAATGAATTAAAGACTTGATGCAACCCCAAAAAGCCCCAGGCTAGCTAGAGAAGTGTTTAGCGGAACAGACAATTAGACAGTGGGAGATCACGGTGGTGCCCCATCTCCTAGGATGCTAGCATTCATTTTATACTGGTTTACATGGTTGTAACAAACCCACTCTCAGTAGCATCTCTGTTTACAACGGTACCAGTTCAGGCATAATCAGATTATTTTCAACATATTTTTCCTTATTTTCCTTCTTTCATGAGCAAGGAGTATCTCCAAGTGTCCTCAGAGATATACTCAGGTATAACTTGGTTGCCCAGGTCTGTCCCACCTGCCTGAGTGCAGGTCTCACTATGATTTAGCACGTTCAAAGTCATTAAAACTTAGGTTAGCCCTGAAGCACCCATAAAATCTTCTAGCAGCAAATTGGTCTACACACGGAGTAGGTTCCAGAAGATTTAAATGTGCTTCTTTTAATTCCAACTGTGCGCTGCAGATTCCAGGTGGGTCTGAACAGAAGGCTTTGCATCTAAAGCCTTTTCAAAAGGAAAATGTAATTATAGCCGAGTAATAAGTTTGAGGATTGAGCAGAATTTTCTATATTTACTGCAGTTGGCTGGTAGATGAGAGTTTTTCTGGGAAGGTGGACATCACCTGCTTACTGCCAGACCTTGCCAGGGATTGTACAGATTTTATCCTGATGGTGCACTTAAACTCATCTCTTGAATTGTATTTTCCAGTGAAACCTGAAGTTGAGTGCTCAGCTCCTATTAGATTCTACAAGTCCAGTGACCTTAAATCACATTGAAAACTTCAGCCTTACAACGGAGTTGTTTTTCTAATTCTTCACTTAACAATAAATAGAGTAAATGACAGATCAGATAAAGCTAAGTATTATCAAATCTGAGGATATTCACTGTCAAGTAAGGGGCAGCTTATGGCCCTAAAGGACTGACATCATCTTGACTTATACCAACCTCAGGCAAAAGTATATGATTAAACATAATTATTTAAACTTGAAGTTTGTAAAGAGCTTATCATTTCACCCTTGATTGTGTGTAAAGCCAATAACTCATCTTTTGCTGGTGACTGAGTGGGAAAGAGACCTTTCTACTGTGGATGCCCTCTCCACCAGCACAGTATCAGTTTATTTCTTTGTTTCCTGTGCTTTTGAGTGAAGGATGTCCTCTCTCATCTAATGTGCTTCTGTGATCATCTTCATTCACATCCCCTAAGTAACTGGTGATTTATCTTTTCTATAGTTTTTCTGTGTTGGGCACACTTGATGATATTTAATGTCTCATTTTATGCACTCAGTTTCTCAGAGCCTCATCAGCAACAAACAAACCAACCAGCCCATAAAGAAAACTCTTATCAGTAATTAGCCCTGCTGGAGACCAGATGATAACTGTCAGATCTGAATACTAAAAAGTACAGGACGAGGTTACTCATACCTACAAACAGCTTTCTTAGCAGCCTGAGCTCCAAGAAAATAAATAGCACTGAATGCAGCCCAGCTGAATCTACTTAGAGGAGATAGAGGAGGAGATGAGATTAGACACACACACTGTTTAACCTGGGAACAATGGGCAGAATTTGGAATACTACTTGTCAAGGTGTCTTCAAAAATTAGTATAGTACATAGAACTGTATTGCCAGTGGGTCTGTTTCTTATCCCGTCTGCAGACCTCTGTGAAATCCTTGTGATGAAATTCTCAGCCCTAGGGAAACAGTTGCTTTCAAGATTTGCTACAAGCTTCAAACTCAGCTCAGCAGCATCAAAATGTGTGAAGAACTTTCAAGGAAACAGGGGCTGTCTTATAGCTATGGCACTGAAACCCCTAAAAATGGCTCTGGCTGATTTTTGCTTTCAGCATTCAGGCAATGCCAAACTAAACCATCCTGTGACAGTGAGACTTGTGCTTAGACAAAAATATTTCCCAACGAGGACTAGACTTTCTCTTCATCAAATAACTTGCAGAACAATCTCATTAACTACACTGGGTTAATCATTGGCAAAAATTGTATGTGTCCATGTGAGACTGACCCTGATTTTTTATTTTAGTGATAGTCAAGTGCAATTAATCTAATGCTTACAGACTCTGCATAAAATGTAGTTTAGTACACAGACACTGTGCCTTTGGATGCCTAGTCACCAGGGCAAATGAGACTTTCCTTCATTACTGAAGTTTCACTTCTCCCTCTCTGGCTTTTAGAAGAATGAAATGGAGCATGTAATGGAACGTCACGTTCATAGGTTTCATTTTGGTATCAGCTCCAGGTCTTGCACAAATTCTTAAACACTACAACAGCTTTTCACATTCCTCACAAATGCTAAAGAAACTGCTGAAGGCACAAAAATCCTGAAGTCTAAAGAAGATGCCCTAAATTTATGCAAACAGAACCCCTTTACAGTTGCAAAATCATTACCTGCTTGCAAATAATTGGGTTATTCTTAACAGTTATTATATGGAAGACATATAAAATAGGAGAAAATACCAGCTTTCTGTAATACCCACCTGCTCTAAATACACACTTATACTTTTAACTAAAATTGAAGAGTCATTAAGACCAGTTTTTGTAGGTGCTCAGGTTTCTAATTCCCAATTAAATTAATGGGATTTGAATGCTTAAATAGCTTTAAAAAATCAGGCTTATCATCTAATAAACAGTTAAACAAGGCAATGCTGCAAAATAAGGCTGAAACAGGAAAGCTGTTTAGCATTTCTATGGATAGCTGATATGGGAAAAATAATAGTAGTAACGTGTCTCCTACATTGTATTTACATCTGTGCAACAATCTTAGAAAAGATAATAGACCAGATCATGTCACACATATAAAGTTTGAGAACTGTTACAGATAATTATTTTTTGATAATATACTGCACTTGGATAATTCCTTGTATTCTGATATCTCAAAGTACTTTTCAGATGTATTTTACTTGTTTACTTTCTCATGCTCTTAGAAATCCTTCAAAAGCGCTATATTAATTTTATAAGTGATCACAAAGAGAACAAGTAAATGGGTAGCCAAAAGCCATGACAGAAAACTAGGGAAGAGCTCAGAGCACAAGCCAGGACTACACTGTACTCGACAGAATGAAACAATGCAAGAAACATCTGCCTCCAAAACATCCTCATTCTGAACAATTTAAGGATAGCAATTTTTTTAAAAATTGCATTATGCCACACCAAAAGCATATCTAGAAAGAATTAATTTGCCTATCATAGCATTTACTCTGCTGAAGCTTACCTAGCTCCCTAAGTGGAAGCTGAGCACTTCTGCAAACCTTAAATAAGGAACTGCAGGATCTCGACGAGCAGCCAATGGTGCTTATGAGACATTAGGATACCACTAGGTATTTTATCTTCTGGAACTTTCAGGAAAAGTTAGCAGTAAGACCAATATAAGAATGTTAAAATCTGACAATCCAAAGGATGGGTGAGAGCAGAAACACAGAGGAAAAATATTTAAGACATGGCAAGCACAGAAAAATAACAGAAGCAGCAGCAACAGACAGTATGGAACCTCTGGTTACCTACTGCAGAACCACCACAGCAGGAGTGGAAGTTAAGGATGAGTTGAGAAGTGGGCTGGATATCACTAGCTGAATGTTAGTGACAACAGCAGCTAATGGAGTCAAGCACCAGAAGCAGAATTATATCCAAAGGTGGACCTCCCACACACTGTCTTTAAATTCATTTTCCTGCACATACATGGAAGGGAAGAAGAAAAGAAAACCTGCTCTGTGGATACAGATGTCTCACCATTATAGCTGCAGCAAGACACTGATCTGCAAGATTCCTTTCTGAATGTAGAAGTGCTCAGCACTCAGAAATTCAGGTATTGCTCTCCAAGGCAAAAGTGAATTAACTGCTCTACATGCTCTACTCTCTACATTTGTATTTACATTTCTTCTCTCCTTATTAATTAACCCTTGGTCTGGTAAATAGCGAGCGTGATTATCTGCCTACAACAGAATAGAAAAATAATTTGAAAAGTACCCCATTTCAGACACAAAGATCTGAAACTTACCTTGCCTAACTCAATTCAGTTAGGGCCTTATGTACAAGTCCTTGACTTTTAAGCTTCAGGGAAAGAGGGTTACATGATTGCCTGAGCAAGGTCCTATAAAGTAATGCAAAACAGTCCAGATGGTGGGTAAAAGGGAAGACATCTCCAGTCGGTAGACCTGCACCACCTCTATTACATAAGAAATCTGGAAATATTTCTAAATCCTTACTCAGCCACCAAAGTAATTTAGTGGCTATGCTGTATCTGATATGTCCAGAAAAATCCTAAATTGGGCTGAGAAGACAATAATTTATATGGCATGTTTTAACTTTTTACTGCATGGTAATAAAGCAACACACAGTTTTGTGTCATGGTCTGGAGGATGGCTTAGAGCAGGCACAAAGAGCTATAAATACCACATCCTCTAAAAGAAAGTGGCAGACAGTCCCTGGCACTGAAGAACACATGAGTTTTAAAGCTAGAGGGAAGTTTTAAAGAGAAAGAATCACAACTTATAATGATTAATGCAAGTTCTTGTTTTAGAGACAGGTGCTGTTGGATGAGCTTAGCCCAATTTAGCTTTCATTTATACCAGCGTAACATCATGCGGTTCAGTAATGCACTGCTGGCAGCCCAGTGGAAGAAAGAAGAGAACTAATTTCCCTTTGTATTGAGCTCATCTGTTCCTTACTTCCTTGGCACATTTTTTCTAGAGATCAACCAATCTCTTTTCATTGAGATGATGGAGCACTTTTCAGTACTGGGCTTCAGTATACAATGAGTTGGGTTTCAAAAGCAGCTAAAAAAAGTAAGGCCCCTAATCCCCTTTGAAAGTCAAGGTGATTTTGACATTTCTACATGGGTATCTTTCACTGTACAAATCTGACACTAAGAAATAGGTGAGCCACTTGGAAGATCTTCATGATAGTTCCTAAGCATCTTCACTGGGGGGATTCACAGGCACAGGACCAGGATAAGCCTTTTACATGGATGGTGCCTAATGATGAGACAGCATAGGAATGCCTGTGCACAGCCATAATTTCATGTCATTTAAGTGAATATACAATAGAAAGAAGCACTCCTGACCATCTTTCACCCTCAGCTACTGATTCCCACTCCTATGCCACTTCCACTTCTTTTGCAGTGCTGGCACAAGCATCACGAGCATTTGCAATGAACTTAGCCAGGGAGCAGGGAGCTGAGCACACAGACAGCTCATTCACAAAAAAAAAAAAAAAAATACTTTGATTCACTCAGCTGCATTCCCAGACAGTAGAAAGACAGGGATGGCAGCTCCATGTCAGTTAGTTGTAAACAGCCACAGAATTGCATCCTAGCAATTGTTTCATACATTAGGGACATTCATCTTTTGGGTTTGGCAAGTGATGAGATCTGCTAAGTCAGCTCATGCAACACTCAGGTTCTGAGACTAAATAACCTTTTCCAGACTTTCAAAGTTACTCTCTTAAAAACAAACTCTTTTCCAACTCCAGGAAAAAAAAAAAAAAAAGAAACTTGAAATTATCTACCTGTGAAAAAAAATCGTTTTGCAAGTCCAGTCATTGTAATTTCTTTCTTACTTATCACAATCACAGCTGACTACTACCTGATTATACATCTCTTCATAAACAATTTGGATTAGCATCTGGTAAGAAGGGAAGCTACCATCCCTGCCTCATATTCAAAATAATTCCTCACTCAGATCCTCTTTGGTATCACTATTTGGACATTCTTTAGATTTTTGCTTCATTCTTTTTATGGAAATGGACATATTCTTTCCCATGAAGGAACTGAAATGCCCACAGAAAGAAAGAAATTATTATCCTTAGCTCTAGAATAATGCATATTCTTTCCCACTAAGTAAATGGACACAGATTTCTTTATATCTTCTGTGGAATTTTGAGGACACCTCAATACAGAAATGATTTGAATTTTTGTGTTACATAAAAGTTCTGTATCTTATATGCTTATAGCCTTTGACAAATATAACAATCTGTAGTCAACAGCAACTCTCCTAGTTGCACAGGGATTTTCAGTACTGATGATTACAAAAATGCAAACAATTCCACAGAAACTTTGTTATTTCTCAAGACCCACATCAGAATGATGAATTGGTAGAATATGAAAGAGAGAAATCCAGGAACTTCAACAGCTTCAGATGATTCCTAGGAGATCTGGGACTCATATCAGTTCTACATTCAGAATTCATCTTTGCCACATCTGCTTTTCACAGCACAGAGAGATTTAAATTGCTCCTGCTCCTTTTAAAACCAACATTAACAGCACTTGGGCTGAACTCAACAGTTATTATAACAGCTTTTATTTTTGATAGTGTATTTTTCTGAGTTTGTCCTGTCTCCTGCTCTGTTACTAGAGCAGATCAGAAAAAAAGTATTTTCTCTTTTACAGTTGCTTCATCCTAAGGTGAGAAGTGCAGAAATATTCTTATGTCAGGAATACTGAAACTGAGTTTAAATGACAGGACATGATTTCCTCATTTTCTATCAAAATGAAATGTTTAGACATCACAGAAAATAAAAACATCCATTTTCTGACTTAAATCAAACGTTTGTTTCAAGATAGATGAAAATTATTTGGGACGGAATAAGGCAGTTCAGCTGGTGAGAGAGACAACATTGTATTGTGGAAAAACATGGCAGATTGAACTTGATCTTCACCCAGCCCTCAAGGCAGAGATTTATTTTGCCATTATAAAATTCAGCCCTACACAACCATATTCTGAGCAAATGTTCCATCTAGACAAAATCCCATTTGGTGATGGGAAAGTATTTTCTTTGATATCATTCAACAAACTATGGTGATTACATCTGCTTTTTCTTTCTGTTTGGATCCTCTGAACCCTGAGAGAACAAAACGTATGCAACGACCTCAACTGAATGTGGTATTGCACATTCTGGTTAGTTTAATAGATCACTGTTTCTGAAACAGGGGCTTGCTCTTCCTCACTCTTCCCTCTCCCCTGCTTTGTTCCCTCCACAGGATGCTTTTTTCCTCCTTCTGCCCTTCTCCCCCAACTAATTCACCAGGGAAGGGTGAACACTTGGCTTCACCCTTTGGACTGGAATGAGCTGCCAGACTCAAGCAAACCATAACGTGCATCTCAAATCACTCAGCTTAGCTTAAGTTCAAGAGATCACAGGGAAACTGTGATTCTTCATACTCTCTGGTTATAAAATTTTTGTGTATCCTTGCAGTACCTCAGTTCTGGGGGCCCACACCTTTGACCTGCAGCTGCGAGTGGATTTTTTTCCAGTTGAAAGCTGAAACTGAAAACTTGTGCAAGCACATGCACCCAAGAATGTGTTGTAAAAAGATTATCAAATGGACTGCCACTAGCAATACGGTTGTGAAATCTGCAGCACTGGAACTGCCAATGCTAAACTAAGAAGCAGATACAATACCGGTCCTAATTATCTTCTCCTTTTCATTTTTTACTCTGTCACTCCACTGACTTCAGAAGTATTTAAATTTTCCCTGAAGTGTATCAGTGTAAGGAAGAGGAGAAACAGCTGTGAAAAGTTTAATTCTTTAAAAAAGTCTGCTTTGAGCTATTTTAAATGCTCTGATGCTTCAGGGTTTTTTTGTGAATCCTGTCATTTGACTAAATGAAGTTATTTTGCCACTGATAAAACCATACTAAGTGTTATTGAAAGATTGCAGTAGTATTTCACAAATTTCCCAGTGTGTTGTTATTCCCTCTAATACAGACCAAAGCAGCTACCGACCCTTGGCTCACTCCTCAGTAACTTCCTAACACCTAGCTGTGGCTGGAGCAGGCTGGCTTTGCAACTCCAGAGCCGCTTGATAAACAGCAAGCAGGACAAAACATGAACGCTTCGCTCCTCACACAAAGCCAGAAAGATGAGACTCTGCAGAGGACAATCACAAATGTCAGGCGATCGTCCCACAGCCAGAACTGGTTCTAAAGCTGCTGCTTTGGAAAATGGGAATTCAGAGCAGGAGGCCACACTGGAACATTCTGCACAGCCTTTGCGCGCGGGGGACAGTCCCATGGCTCTGGGACAAGTCCTTGGTTGCACAAAGGACACCAGTAGTTATAGCCCTCCTCTCCCTCCCTGTGCCCCAGGAGTTTCCTTGTAATACAGACAAAAGTTAGTATGACTGTCCTCCTGTTTGCACCCTTATCTAAGATCTAAGAAAAGTACAAGACGCTCTGGAAGGAAATGAGCTAAAGGTATTTTCTTAGACAAGCACGTAATTTTGGACAACACACAGATTTGGAATGGAGTACTCTACAAAATACACAATGTAATATAAAAAGGGCCAGAGAAACTGTATCCTGCTCCCAGGGTTGGCACCATTCACTGTGTGACTTCTGGCAAGCGGCTTCTGGACAGCACTAAGAATATATTGGAATTTTTGGTCAACTGATCAGACAAAATGAACCTAATGGTATTTTCATTTCAAGGCATCCAAAATGCAGATTTTCAATTAACTCATCAAATTGAAAACACAGAGCACTGAAAAGTATTGCTTTGGAGATGTTCAGGCTTTGTTGAGCCTTGAAAAAATGGCCATTTTGAAATGGAAGTATCTTTTCAAAATAAAAAATTAAAAGCTGTTGATTGTTCCTCTCTCCTCATTCTTGATTTAAATAATCTTGAGAATTTGAATCATTGTAACAAAACATAGCAAACAGAAAAGGCTTCTCTCCAGTCTCTCTCTTTTCCATGAAGTCAGTAGGAATTTAACCATCTACTTCAATGGTCAAAACTTCTTCATAGCACTTGGAAATCTTCATATTAGTTTCTCTGTGTCTCAGACTCCCCACTTGTGAAACAGAGTATATAATATGCTTCCATTTTTTGGCACAGTTACTATGTCATGATGGACCAAATTATTTCAGGTAATAATTTTTCTATAAAAATATTGTTTCAATGGTCTAATTTTTGTCCTGACTTATTTGATCAAGTTCAAGTAGATGCAGTTATCAGAAAACAAGACAGTGCAAAACATGGTCCAGCTCTTTGAAGTCTCAGATGAAAGAAGTGAGTAATAAATATGGCCCCTGAAACTAATGAAGAATAAGGTATCCTTGTTCTGCAAGAAAATGAACTTTAACTCATCATTAATCAACACCAAAAAAAAAGGACTAAAAGCTAAGCCATGAAGACGTAATCAATCTGTTAGATGCTATATGACAGATGCATTGAAAAACAGAACAAGTAAAGACACAAAGAAATGTAATTTTAATCTTAATATTTCAATAGGCATTATAAGCAGACTTTTTTTCCCATTTTATATTCACTACTCTAATGCCCAGAGAACAGAAACTCTAATTACTGTTGAATGCTGAAGGCTGGCCAGTAATTATATATCTTTATCTTCATTAGATAAGATGTCTGTGAATAAGGCTTCGTCTGAAACAGAGCAGGTAAACTGGAAACTCAGAGACACGTTTTCAATTAAGAGCTCACTTCAAACTGGTGACCCATTTTAATGCTGCTGAAACCTGCCTTCCTAATGCAGAGGAGCGAACTAGAGGGGGATGTTTGCAGAAGCTCAGAATGTCTTGATCTCTGACTAGTAATTTCCTGTTTTGCACAGGGCTTATCATTAGCATCATTGCGCAATGGTACATATATGAATAATATTGAGCACGCACGCCTTTATTAGTGTATTCACTTACAATTAATAATAGATATACACTTCAGCATTACTACCAATTTAACCTCTTTGCCAGGGTTAAAGCTGAGCATATTATACACTATAAACTGTTACAGATTCATATTAGACAAAACCACTACACAAATAGCCAATGAACATGCCAAATCATCCTAATAAACTAAAACCAAACTGATTTTCAAAATATCTTCCAAATGATGTATTTGCTTTCAAATTATTTTCTCCAGTTCTCTGAAAAATCCAAAAATTTAGTCAATGAGTGAACTGAGTGAAGACTTAGTCTATTAACTTCCACAACACAAGGACCCTGAATAGTTTCTTTCTGTTTTTAACCCTAGATTGAGTCCAACAGTTTGCTGTATTTGGCAGATTTACCAGATTCAAAAGGGATTCACAGAAGCAAAAATTGTCTCTGTCAAGACAGCCAGAAAGACACATTTAATCAGAAAATATTGACATAGTGACTATTCTGATAAATAGAAAACCTGAGTAGATTCTCAAAAGGAAAACATAAAAAATTCTGGACTTTGAAAATGCTTGGGTTCATCTTGTGTATAATAAATTACTTTTTAAAAGTCCAATGAGTGTAAAAATTGCAACTTTTTGACTAAAAAACATTAAAAACTATTTAGAGACAGGCTCAAGAAAGATCATTTAAACCTGTACCTGGCTCTACTCCTTAATTACCCTGCTCCAAGTTCTCACTCCCTCTGTTACATAAAGTTACTAAGCCTGTAGTTACGTTTTAAACTCCCAACAGTTTCCCATATGACAGTAACAACCGAGTACGTATATTAATCTTTGCCTTTATAGGCAAAAAGTGTCCACTAGGAAGAGTGTTTTTCAGCTAATGGGGCCCAGGGAGGCTTGCTTTGGAGCTAAACACTACCCTCAGCTGTTTGAATCCAAATTAAATGAGCTAAAGTAACAGGGAGAAAGCTTAGCATTCCAGTCAGCTTTAGGCTAAGGCAAATTTCACAAAGGCCAAGTTCTCAATATGGTGCAGTTCACAAAAGTTAATGGGATAACAGTGATTTCCAGCAGCTGGAGGGGTGGCCTGTAGCATTTGTAATCATTTTGTGACATGCTGGTTATGTTAAGAAAAATTCAATTTTAACTTTTATTTGTAGCCATGCTTCTCATTTCCTTTTCTCATGTGACAGCCACAGACGAATTTGTGAAAAAACAATAGTTTCTGTAGACAAGCCAACATTTCTGTCATCATGCTGAAATACCTTCCACCATCTCCCACAATCACCACTGCCGACCGTGTACTTCCAGTACCACTGATGTGTATTAACCATTAACCAAACTGAGTAGGAATATCTAGGACTTCTTACAAGCTTTTAGTAGTAATGCTGACACAAGCTGACAGCCTTCAAGCAGCAGAAATTTTCTTGAGTGTCCAGTCACTCAGTAATTTCAGTAATAAAGGCTCTGTCACCAGCTAGGTGACACTGAGTCAAAACTGAGAGTAGCAGTGTATTATTCCCTGCCATTTATCTTTCAAGCAAGTTTAGACTACAGAGCTGTTGTACAGAGTAAATCCACGGGTCAAGCATCTTATTCAGTATTTCCCAGTCCATGACTGGGAAAATTGTGGTAGTAATTGTGACCAAAGAAAATCCCACATTTAAAGCTGATGTTGTTTGCAATACCCTACTGGGTCAGTACCAAAAAGAGACCCAAACTTTGAGTCATACAGCTCCTGTTCCAATGTGGCAAATCAACGTCAGAGGAATTGCTTCGTTTTCTAGAACACCAGCTGACTACATTACCAAACCTACATGGTCCGTATATCCTGAAAAGGCAAAGGTAGAGTGGACTCCAAAAACACTTCAAAAGCAGGAAATGACAGACAACTTCAACTATATGCCATGAATGACAGAAAATGTGCAAATTCGTTTATTGCTCCACTGAACCAATCTATGTGTAAGAGCAATAATAACCCCTTGTTTCCTAGCAGTAGAACAGTTAAGAAGATGAAAGAACTTGACACGTTAGAGAACATCACTGTTTTGCAGGGCCTCTGCCTTTTTATAATGGAGCAGTAGGATCCTACCTTAATGACATCTTCATCTGATGATCTGCACTCCACAGACTCCAGAAGATCAGTCACAGTCCCATCATCTTCCACAGAGACCACTTTGACGGGGACAGCCACAGTTTTCCCAGTGAGAATAGCTGTATTCAGGATCTCTGCTTCCTAGGAGACCAAAAAAATGTCCCTTTAGTTAATATATTTTGCTATTAATTCATTAGTACCACCTAAATTCAGCTTTACTTTAATTTCTAATGGCTATGCCAAGAGCTGTTCCAAGTGTAGCATGTAGGAAAGAAATTTACTCCCTTCAGACCTGGAACCAAACTCCCAGTCCAGATTAAAGGCTGTTAAGATATTCATAATACCCTAATCACCATTTCATGAACGCTTATCAAGTGTCAGAGCAACCTAACACCCAAGGAATGATCCTGCACCACATAAACTTGATGTACCTTGCATCCAGCAATAGTGAAATCTCTATCCAGAGGAGCTCACCAATGATCTTGATAATAACATAAAACCAACTTCTTAAGTCTTGCTGGTTTACCCACAAAACTGTTTTCTGAAATGTTTTCTACAAATGCTGAAATTCTATGACACTATTGGACAAATACTGCCAATATTTAGACCAAAGAAATATCATATAATTGTTAGGGAATAAGTTTGGATTGAGGACGGTCAGTAATCCACTTTGCGCTAAATCTTCTGGGTGATCTTCTACAAGTCCCAGCAGTGTGGGGTGTCTTCTGCAATACGAGCACTTTCTAACAGGGTGGGACTCACCCTGGCTCTTCTTGGGTAGTGGTGGGCAACCACTTATTCACAAACGTTACTTTACCTTTTGATGAAGCTCGTGCAAAACCTTTCTCACAAAAAAGAAATTATGCTGATGAAAAAAGATGCTGAGAAGGGCCTGAGCTCTTTAAACAAAATGAGCTCTGCCTCTGGTACGTCACTGCCATGATGATGATTACTGCAAAATGCATTCCTTCTGTTTGATGTATCACTTCTAATTTAAAAGCACTGAGTTCTGATTATATGAAAAGCACGAGACTAAACAGCACTCTCAGTTACCTGGGTGTCACATCAGTCTCACATTGCAGATATTACTGACTCGTGCCAAGATACACAGAGAGTGAAAATTGGTGCCTCAATTCTTCTGCTTCTCATTGCAAGATACTGCTTGTTCCTGGAAAGTCTCGGAGCTTTTCAGAACTCTGCCTGCGTATCACACACTATCCCATAGAACAAGAGGCTCTTGATTTTAGCTGGCTCTTGTGAAATAAAGGCTTCTAAAGCCCCCCCAAGTGCTAACATCTCATTATCTAAATATCTCACGCTATGAGCTCTGAGACTGACCTGATTTTACTTGTGGAAGACAACAAAGTGGGAGATTGAAACCAAGTTACCAGAAGATGATGACTCCCCCTACTGCCTCTTGGGCTAAAAAGGAGAAGCTGGGATTTCTCTCATCTAAAGAAAATGGATGAAAAAGACCTTTTCCTGTTACTTAAAGAAACAAAGACACTTAATTCAGACTCAAAGCAGTATTTAAAGACAGAAACTAAAAAAATCTTCTGGTCTTTTGATAGCTGCTTTGCCAGTTCCCCCATCCTCACCATGATCTTTAGGGGAGGGTGAAATAAGATTTCACAAAAAGAAAACTTAAGAAGAAAATCCTCTCCCTCCTCCAGCACAAAAGTCCTTCAGATAGTTTGAAAATATAATTCATACAAAGGTGAGAATATCTGCCTGTACTCTAAGACCCTTCTGTCTTGAGTGTACATTTGTTCTCAGTAGAGAACATATTATTCAGGCAAGAAATCTGAGATCTCAGAAAGATTTACAATTAAGTTTCCAAGTTCTATTATTTTTTTCACATCTGGGCTTTGGGGCAGAATTCCTGCATGCAGGTTATTTAGATACTTTTGGTACCCTCCTATAGGCTCCACAGGTCTGCAAATAGGGACAACAAATAGGGACAGCTTGACAGAAAGTGTTATTAAGGATTCACAATAATTACAGAATCCACTTGGATTTTGTAAATTTTGCAAAACACTTGGGCATGAATCTCATTCCACTGAGACTATCTGAGGTCATCCCACATGCCTAGCTGCTTGTTTCTTGTACCAAGCTGAAAAGACCTGCTCCTCCAAGCAGATATGGCCTTCTTCCTCCAGTTGATATGTTACAGAATGACCTCCACAATCATTTTATAAAGCAAAGGGAAGTTTAATAACCAAGCCTTTGAAACAGCGTGATTAATGAGGTCTGCTTACCAAAGGCAAATGCAATTTCCCCTGGTAAGAGTTAGTAGCTGAGAATGATTCTCACAAGCTTCATGAATTTCTTTCCAGTTTCTTAACTTTCCAAGTGCTGGCTTTAGATATTCTACCTGGTACCTGCCAGGGAAACACATGCAAAAACAGGCTACTGCCTACATCAGCCGGTTCACTGTAACTACCCTGCTTTCCTTCTCAGCTGCCTTCTAAAAGCATGTGCATAGTATATCTGATCCACAGAATTTCTGCATGTCCAGAGTCCCAGTTGGCTTCAAAGCTCAGTAACTTGGTCTCAAGTCCTGCCTCAGAGCTTTCGCTTTCGCTCTGAGGCTACAGCCTGACAGATCTGTACTTAACCTAATTGTGTGAATAAATACAATAACTTTAATGAGAGTACTCAAATGCAATGAGATGAGCTTGTTTGTAGCTGATTCTAAGGTAAGGAAGCAAATTCCTATGTTGTTTCTATCCAAAATCAAAGACCCCAGACTCAGAGTTTTGTAGTTTTTGTCTGTATCCATATTCTAGATCTATGTTCAGAAATAAAGTATTTCCAGAGCTGTGATTAGCCCATATGAGTACAAAGTGCAACACGGGAGACTATTGGTGAGTCTTAGACAGTCATAAAACAGTCTTTGTCCCTTCTCTGCAACAGAAATGAGGGAGCTGGAGGGGGCAAGAAGCAATGCCTGGAGTTCATACAAATGTCAGTGGCAATTTTCTGACCTTTAATCAGCAACTACTTGCTGTCCCAAGAAAACAAATCCACCCAATACCTCTCTAAAGTACAAGAAGGGCAACACAAGCTGGCAATGGTTTGAAGCTGTGTTAATCTGCACTGGAATAACTGAGCCGGATACTCTGCAGTAAGTCTACATGCGTGGCCTCAGAGGATGACTTCTTTAGGCACCTGGTTTGTATCTCCCACTTCAACACAGAGGCATAATAACTACACCAATTTCCACAGTGGGGCAGAGTAAAATGCTTCTTCAGTCATTTGTTTAATGGATAGAAAGGGCTTAATGTTCCCCTGGTGAAAGCATATAAAAATGATTTCATTTTGAGGAAACAAACGTGATACCTATTTAGGTACAAGAGAGATTTATAGTTCTGGGTCTCAGCATGTAAAAGCTATAAATCTAAATAGCTACTAATTTAAAAGTGTTGCTTTTTGCTGCTTAAGTGATAAAGGAATCTTCTGAAGAAATATTGTATTCTTTATCCATAACACTCATAGATTATAGGAGATATGAAGTCAGGGCATTGCAAGGTGGGAATAACTATGCGTTTGCAAAGCTATAGCCAAATATTCTAATGGCTAAAAGTTGAGCAGCTATTAAATAGATGCTGAACTTTAACTATTACGTACTGTATCTCTATAATTCACATACACTGAACACCCCAAATAATAAAATGAAACAATAATCAGAGAAAATAGAAAATTTTAGAAAATCAGAATTTTTTTTTTTTTTTTTTTAAATAGAAATAGAAGACCAGATAATCTTAATTCTGAAATTGCTACCATGTTAAAAAAATAGTAATACTTTTAAAGAAGATTCTGGAGCAAGTGTTCTTTGCCTACTGAAGAGATTCATATTAAATAACTGAGCATATTAAGCCCTCCAGCAGAAACATATTCCAAAGATGCACACAGTAAGCATCTATTTAAGTAGAAATGCAGAAGTGAATACCTATTAGTTTTTTCAATTTTAATTGGTAGCTTCCCTGCAACTCAATTTCCCTTCGGACATCTTTTGCCTTATAATTCCTGGGATGAAAGAAAGGGCTTTAACAATATTCTTATAAATCTTAAGGAATGTCTTTTTCTTCCCCTAGTTCTCTCTGTACACACAATATTTTTTAATGTTTGTATTAATAATTATTTTGAAAAGAAATAAATACATGACTAACTCAAGCTTAGCTTTGTGCGACAAAGTTTAGTACTAACTGTCAGCATTCTTTTCCAAAAACGCTTTAGCATGATCCAACCCATCATTTTAATGCCGAATCCCTGTTAGACCCTCCCAAACCTCTCAACACTGCGAGCAGCAGCGAGCAAGGCACCAGCTTGTTTTCAAAAAAGACCTGCAGACATGTTTCCTCAAAATAACTTGGACTAATCTGCAGCTCATACCCTTCAGAAGTACTTGTTCTACTACAATACACAGGGGAAAAAGATATTAAAAAGTCCTCACAACACTATAATACATGTTCTATAAGCACAGCAAATCTCCAGTTACATTTTTTATTACAGTAGTGGAATATATTTTTGCAGGCTAAAAATCTAACTTTTAAAATCAAGCATGTTCCTTTTTGTTTTCAATAGGTATCTTTGCTTTTGGGTTTACTATGTACAGGCTGCAATAGGGAAGGGAATAAAATGATCACTGAAATATCTGGAAGTCCAGGCCACGCCACCAAATGGAAATGGATTGCTGCCTGAAAATCCGTCCCATTTGGCACTCATTAATATCCTCCACTTTCCTCCTTTTCTTTTTTTTCTTTTCTATTAATCAGCCAGTAAAGCATTAAGCCAGGGTACCACCTTGAACCTTGTCACTATTTATTTTAAAGAGGCCTACATTTTCCTCCTCTTCAGCTAGCAGCCACCTTATTTATATCAGAGAATCCATGCATAACTAATTTCAAATCTTATTTAGCATCAAGTCTCAGAATTAAGAAGCTAAGTGACAGCTGTTTAATTAACTCCTTAAGCTGATTAGAAAGCATTACAGAAATCCCCCCAAGGAAGAGTTTATAACTGTCAAGAGAGCCTTAGGCCATGTTAATGCTTCTGTTTAAATTTAGTAAGCTTCTAAACCAATAAAGTCTAAATGCTTGACATCCTCACGGATGTGGTCAAATTCAGCTTTTTTCTTCCACTGCAAGGATAGGAAACAAAAACAACAACATAGTAGGGATTTGAAAAGTCAGAAAGCAGCAGCCAAACAATAAAGCAAATAGATGCATCTCTCTAAAGGAGCTGCTGTGAGTTCACATCATCCAACACTTGATTATGCTGGATTAGTGCTCAACGCTACAGTAAAGCTGAGCTTGCACCTTAAATGCAGAGTCATCTCCCAGATTCTGGTAGGAAGTACAAAGGTTTGTCCGTTGGTTCTTAAAACTTAAATCCACCTTTAATGATAAGATTATGGCAGCTGAAGTACACGTTTTAGAAGCAGCTGGTGGGGCTAGATACATGGTGGTGCAGAGGAACTGAAAACGCTCCAAAGCAAATTTCCTCGGTTGTAGCACATTATTGTCAGCTCTGAGCTTGCAAACAGCCTGAGTTTAGTCTTAAAATATCATAGTAATGGGTCTGAAAGCTTCAAATAAATAAAACAGAATTTCGACTTTTTTATTTGCCCTGTGGTTTCTGAGCCTTTAGGAAGCACTTGAAATAATTCGAAAAATTAGCTGCAATTCTTCTGTGTCCAAAGGAATAGAGCAACTGTGGCCAGAAATAACACAAAATAATTTGTGAGGCCTTTAATATAAATAGAACAGTTGCAAGTACAATTGAAAATACTGCAAGTATGAGAAATGATGGTGAAATTCGGATACAAGAATGTGAAAAGACCGCCATGGACTTCCAAGTTAGCTGTTTGGTTTAATGTGCATACCTTTCATACTGCAGAGTGACATCTGAAGTCATTAGGAATGGGAAAGAGGAGAGGATATAAAAGCAAGTTAATCATGTTTAATTTAAGCACTTACTACTTAATCAATTTCCTTTTTTCCGTGGTCCAGGCAAGAGAGTTCCACAATCAGACATGCTGACACAGGGTTAAGAAGGAGCATAACAGAAACCTAAATGCATATTTCTCTGGATACATCTACCAGTTGACTCCTAGTCTTCCACAGAGCTGCTAGAGCGGAAAAAACGGACTACTTTTTAATAGCAAAATGTGACTGCAAGCCCATTGCTTAGAAAGAAATGGGTAGCAGAATCAATGTCTGAATATATTTTTCATTCTTTCTTCTTCACTCTGTGGTCCTTGAAAAGTTGGGGCTGCTGTGCAATGGGGGAGTGAGTGTGTGACTCACCTCCAGTCATGCTCCTATCCCCCATCCATTGGGGCAGAATCAATGCTTGTGGAGTGAGCAGACTGGGCAAGGAAGAGCGGTGAAACAAAGCATAAAGCACAGTAATCACAATTTTCCAGTTAAAAACAGAGGATAGGCAATGACTGGATGGTGCTCTGGGGAACTAAAGTAACACAGGATGATCACAGAGACTGACTGCCCCTCCTACTGTCATGCACAAGGCATTCAGGAAAAATACCTAATTTTGCAAGGCCTTTTAGCTACTTTGTATTCTTACTAATGAACTTTCATCTCTGTGTAGACAAAATCTATCACTGCTAAGTGTGAGAGGGAGAAAAGCTAAATATGAGACACATAGGCACAGTGCTGTGTGTAGTAAATAGGGAGAGAAGAAACGAAATAACGGATAGGTGTTACAAAGGAAAGTAGGATCATTAATAAGCTGACCAGCAGTGACAGGTCTCTCGTTACGTAGCCTGTGATGTTCAGTAAAAAAAGAAGGAAACAACTGCATCTTAGAAGCAAACTCCAGGTGCTGCTGCATCTGCCTCGGTGAAGCAAGGCTGCTTGTCAGGCTGGGAGATCCCCTTCTTTCACATTTGTATGTTACGACTGAACAATCCTGGCTTCTGGACACTGCCTATTATCGCGGGGTGCAATTCCACATCTTTAAGTGATGAAAAAGACAAGAAATAAATCACCTTACTCCAAGGGAGAGAACAATGCTTTAGCCTGGTGTGTCTCTTTTCCTTACCTTTGTCTGCCTTGTGTATCTAGACTGGAATTGCTCTTTTTTTTTCTTGCTATTTGTGCAGTGTCCAGTCCACAGTTCAGATCTGAGGTCAAGCTGCTGAACCACCTAACAATAGGTAACAGTTTTCTTGAAGGTTAAACATGGCAAGCCCACAACAAAAACAAGAGCAAAGCAGGGGTGATAGGACATTGCCTCTGTTTTCGGTGCTAACTGGTATTTACAGCCCTGCTGCTGGGATAAAGGCACCCAAGGTTTTAACGTTTTTAACACTGACTTCACAGCACAGAAGGGTGGTATTTTAAACCTGTATTTTCTACTAAGGCTTTCTGAGGCAGGCAGCACACAGACAAAACTATCTAGAGATGACAACGAATTATTTAGCAACAGGATAGTTTGTAATGTTATCAGTAAGCTATCCAAGCTGTACCGGATCTCCTTTACACTCAGCTGAGGAGTCAAATCCTCCCAACAGGAGTTAACTTCTTTTTCTAGCTATAGAGTAAATGCAAATTTTAATTTGTCGCAGGTTTAAAATGACAAAGTCCCTTTAATGCTTTGATGTCTAACATTTAGGAATTGTGTTAGCTTACTTTTGGCAAGTCTTCCTTTGGTGTTTTGGTGGTTTGCAGTGCTAAGTAGGCTACTGTGATCCCAGGAAACTGTCATGTAAGTTGTCTGTTTATCAAAGTCAGAGAGCTATGAAGTCTGCGAATCGTCAGGCTGCGGTTCTTCAGAGAAATTGCTAATTAATTCACAGGCTCCAAACTGTAACTCCATGAAGCTGTGTGTGCGTACTTGATTTTGGTCTCTCGACAGACTGCTTTAGTTGATAATCAACAAGGTTTGCTCCTAAAAGCAAACAAACAAACAAACTTGGGGAGGATTTCTTTGCTTTTCCTAAGCTGGCTGCCAGCACTTTTAGACATCATTGCAGGAGGGAAAGGCATGTCTGATTGTCAAAGGAAGATCTTTCAGAGAAGCAGAGCGGGAAGATCTGGCCTAAGGTACACGAATATACTGTGTCTGATGCTGCTGAATTGCTGCGACTGGGGAGACTGGTAGGGACATGTCATGCAAAATTAGCTAAACCCAATCAAAATTTCACACATGGGGTCAGTATCTCAGCTCTCAGATTGATGTGCCAGTGTGAGGGCTCTTTTGATTCTCAGGCCTGCAGTTAGGAAACCTAATACAGAAGTTTGGTGCCTGCAGGGGCTTTGGCTCTGTAAGGGGTGGACTACGGGATGTGATGTAGGGATTTCCAGCAACAAAATGAAAGCTATAGGATATCACTTCAAAGAAAAGATGCCAATGAGACTCTAGCAATGCAATTTAGCAGAGTAAATATTTGGTGTGATACGTAGCAGAGCCAGAACGACTAGGGTCAAAGCAAATGAAACAGCTTCGCTTTCACAGAGGGAAGCATTAAAAATCCCAAAACAAATCAGTGGCCTTGTTTAATACAGTTTCTTTCTTCTCTTTCTTCCACAGCTTGCTGCTGTCATTTCCAGGCTGTATTCTGAGCAGCACATGAACCTTTCCCACCTCCGAGACTGTGCTAACCCCTGTGCACTTGCGGGGTCTAAAAGGAACAGTAAGGGACCCAGCCAGGACATCCTTTCCCCATCTGCCACTCGGCTCTTTGGGGCCTGTCCGACAGGGAGCAGATTAGAGCAACCCTTGCGACACAGAAATATCCAGCAGAGAAATTTGACAGGTTCTTTTTCTTTCACTGTCTGCTTTCCAGAGCCAGACAGTGACAGCATGAGCATCCTGCACTCTGCTCCTCTCTGCGGCCACTGCAGTCCCCAGGGTGGGTGACTGGGCAGGGCTCTCTGCCACCAGGGCCTCCCTCCTGCCCCAGTCCTCACTATCTGCTCTAGCCAAAACCACATTTCTGCAGTGTCACAGCCAGCAAAGGACAAGCTGAAAGAGAGCTGAGGCTGGGGAGGGAGGGGGACGGGGAGTGGGAAGGAGTCTGAGGCAGAGAACAGGGCAAGGGGACAGGGAAAGAGGGGGACTCCCAGCTCCCACCCCAGGAAAGGTTAGCTGCTGCCTGAAGAAAATACAGGAAAAGTCCCATCCCACTTCACTTTGTTTAAGGATACAGGACTTTGCAGATTTCTTTGTAATACAGTACACATAACAAACATCCCAATGGATGCTGGGCACAGCTGCTAATTGAAGCTGTTGTTTTAGCAGTAAGGCCTCTGTTCTCATGTATGCTGCTCTCCTCCATTAGCTGTTCTCTTCCCCATAATAAGTCTGTTTCTGCATTGACCACAACTATGGATACTATAGATCAGGAATGCATAAACGAGTCAATGATCAGATTCCTAAGTAGCTACAGATTCCTGACGTGTCTTTACGCTACAGGTTTCTGGAAAAGGCTTCCCCAGACTTGGGCCGTGTGGGAATCAGGCCCCGTCAGAGTCCTCCAAGGTATGCAAAACAGATGGAACAAAAGAAGACTCAGTGTTCTATTTTCTGAATAAGTTTAGATTTTTCTGTTGTTTTACCAACAAATTCACACCTGAAAACAACTTCAGTATCATCTTGTAATATGTGATGAGACATCTGCCGAGGTCTGTCTGCCAGAGCTTTATGCAGAGCTTTGTTTGTACTTTGAAGCCCTGCTGTGAAACATTCAATTATTTTCGCACACCAAACTACTGCTATGAGTTTGCCTTGGTGACTCACATTTCCTTTGTCAGCCACATGTCGACACTGACCCATCTGAAACCCATTGATGGGGGCAGAAGCACAGATGCAGCCTTCCTTGTCTCCCCAGAGGACTCCCCTCTGCTGCTGGCTTGCCAAATGCTGCCTTAAGCTCCAGCACCAAATCCACAGCATCCTCTTAGTCTTTTGGACCTAAGGATCTCCATAACCCATTGCTCAAATGCAAATGCCTCATTTTCACCTCAAAGTCTTTGACATTTTTGTCCCATTCTACCAATCTGCTCTATTATCTCCTACAATATTCCCAGCTTTTAATGCCCACCAGTCGCCTCTTTCACCAGCACATCCGTCCATTTTCCCATGGCACCTTCAGAGCTACTTACTTTACAACCCTCTTAAAAATTCAGCTCTGACATAGTGACAACAGGATGTTGCAAGTCTTGAACATGTTTGTCCCTCTCCTCCCATCTCTGACAACATTGGTTTAATTTTGTGAGGTCAAGCAAGACCTACCAGCCAAACTGGTAAATCAAAAGGTGCGTATATAGTGTTTATAAATATATAGACAGATTCAGTTCCCTGCATGCCTACAAAGTATTTCTCAGAGAGGAAAGCCATTTAGCACTGCCTACAGTAACAACGATCCCAACACATTCACCTACCTGACTTGATTTTCACATAATTTTAAAAGTTCTGCTATCCCTGTTGCAGTTTCCCAGAGGTGACAGCTGAGGAGCAGTAAGGTTAGGAGATCTGCCCAACTCCCCACCGAGCCACAGGCACCGTGAGGACTGTATGCCTGAACACCACTCTTCTGCAGCATAAATGGCATGCAAACAGCATGGTGTCACACAGCCCTGTGTTATAAGACTTAGTGGACCTCAAAGCGAAGCCTTTGCTTGAGCTATTTTCCATCCCCAGAACAAACTGTAAGGAGGTACATGGGGAAGAGAGCCTTTGCTCTTTGTGTATCCACCCTCTTTACCTGCTCTATGTCAGAGCCATCCCCTTTCTCCTGCCGCACATGGAATGTCTTGATAGCAACATGGATGATGTACAAAGCATGGTGAGAAGACAAAGAGAAAATGATGCAGTGACAATGAGAAAAAAGTAGATTTGCAAGGATTAAATGTGCCCCAATGTGGCAATTAATATAAGCTCCCATGGCAGAGCCACAGAGCAAGGACCAAACTAGTTTTTCACATTTCTGAAGAGAAGTAAGGGCTTTGTAAGGAACAAGAGAATTCATGCTCTCCTGGTCACTGTGCAGAGGAGAGGTGACTAAGTTGCCCATTCCAACGTTTCCTCATAGATTTGCCTTGTACTTTTTGTAGCACATTCATATTTAGGAATGTC
Source organism: Pedionomus torquatus (assembly GCA_013398155.1). Lineage (NCBI taxonomy): Eukaryota > Metazoa > Chordata > Aves > Charadriiformes > Pedionomidae > Pedionomus > Pedionomus torquatus. The sequence continues at coordinate 131,695 of VZRU01014264.1, forward strand.
AAGCAATAAGCAGCCTGAGCTAAATTGGGACCATCACAGGGGCCCTGGAAACCTGCCTCAAAACTAAAAATTCATTCATGAGCAGACTAACGGCAGAGCAGCGGGGAAGCCTGCAGCCAACAAGCTCTGCTGGGTTAGTAATTAGCTCTTCATTTGAACTTGTAATAGAAACATAAAAATAAACAAAAGGGACATTCAGAAAAAAATACGATGTTTGAGCTCCCATATGGCAAACAGGGCCAAAGTCTGCTCTGAGACATGTGACCATGACCTTCATGAGGACACCATGATGCCCAAGGCGGAATTTGGGTCACCATACGTCCTTAGAAAAAGAATGCACAACACTGACTGAATAAGGACGTTGGTCTCTGCCTGTAGTGGCTGCAAAAGCTGTACCCTCATGCCCCTATGGGTAAACTCATCCACTCGCTGTGTCACACACACCATGTGTTGAGAAGGTCATTAACAGCGCATTTCTAGGAACAAAAGTAGGTAAGTGCCATTTATCCACACCTGCGTCACCTCTACAGCTGAGGAGTCCCAAAATCCATCTCGTCTTAGTAAGGAAATTTAGATACTTTTTTTTTTTTTTTTATATATGACAACAGCAATCAAAATTTTATTTCCAAAAGACTCCCTATTTGCAAGTCCCATACCCATAAAGATCTTTGTGTGCCTGCAGTTTGGTGGCACTACTGGTTTAGAACTTTTCCTGTGTACTTTTTCTGTGTGATTAGCCTGTGACAACAACTACTGCCAGATCTCTTTCAGATATAACTGTGTGCAACTTTGCTGATCTTGCAGATATGTCAAGAAACTGACCCATACATTTCTTTCCCCTGCCATACATAAGGCTATAGTACAGGGCAGTACTGTATTCAGAATCTGAATGAAGATAGAATATTTTTAGGCCAGATCAAGAAGACAGAGAAAGAAAGTAGTGAGCCTGCAAGCTCTGCTTTGATCATTTAGCCTTTGCAGATTTGTGACAAATTGTTTTTTCTGCATGAATCTGAACTGATACAGCTTTACATGAGTAGTTAAAAAGTAATACCAGTTGGGAAATAAAATCCCTAACAGCACCACAGAAAAGCAATAAACTTAAGAAGCAGTTAGACAGATATAAGAATGATCAGAAATGCTTTACAATAGAAAAAAATTAATAACAGAGAATAAGAGCGGTTGGACACTTGTAAAGCTGGTTGTGGCAGGCTGAAAGCAGGGAATCCTAAAAGCCATTAGGAAAAAGACATGAAGAGTCTTGTAATAATATCCTGGGGAACACGCATGCTGCAGATTCAATGCCTCTAAGACTATATTGTATGTTCTGCAACAATTGTTTAATGTCTAATCCTTCTGGAATGATTGGTAGAGAACTTATGTTAGTGTCAGTCCAGTGTCCTCAAGGAAATAAATCTGGACTTGACATCAAATTACATATTTTGTATCCAGGACATTTGAATTATTTTCCTAATCTGATGAGATACAGAGATCTGTATCCAATAATTCTTCTGATGTCAGTGCGAAAGTAACAGCTTCCTTTTCTTCCTTCAGCTTCTTCTAACTTTAAATATGAGGAAAAAATCATATGAATAAACCAATATATTGAGAACTATATAATAATTATGAAGTTGTACTCCTAAACAATTCTATGCTGGAGCACTGACACTGACAATAAAAGCTGTTATTTGCCGTGTTAGGTGACTATATAGGAGGCTGTTCCCAAAGTCAGACGTCTAGAAAGGACTGGGACTCAATGTATCTGATGACCTCAACAGCAAAATTCTCACTGATTTTAATAAGTGTAAACCTGATGATTAACAGATGTTCTATCTTACTGTGATACGATGGTCCATAACCTTAACCAAACACAACTAAAAGCATCTCAAGGTCCTAGCCATTTTTGCAAATTTTGAAAATTAAGAAAGATATGCTTGAGGAATGAGGTTTTTCCAGATAATTTGTTCACAGGTACATTTAGAATTAGGAAGGAAGGGGAAGGTATGGAGCTTTTTCTCGGTAGTTTATAAAGTACTTTATCTGATAAATAACTGCCTCCAGATGCCAACATTGAGCCTGGTGCGACCATTTATCACCTTGTTACCAGCTATACAGACTGCCTCTAGACATTTGTTCCTGCAGGAGCCAAGTTGATAAACGGCTGCAGTAGGCTTGGTACTGGTTTGTGACAAGCTTTTTTATTGGGTTAAAAAAATGAAGAAGAAAATCTTTAGATGACAGCAATAAAAGCTCGGTTCTTCTTCAGGTGCCGCTAGACACATGGGACTGAAATAATCTGACTTCTGCTTTTGTTTGCTTCAGTTTTCCTGTTTGTTCAAAATTTACTGCAAGTTAGGGGCCCTGCAGCCAAAAGCTGCACAAAGCTCCTGACCTACCTTGATAAAATGACACTTTTGCTCAACAAAAGCTTGTTTTCAAGAATCAGAATTAGCTTGATGGCTTACACTGACTTTTGGTGAGATCTGGTTTGAGCCAAGTTGATAACTTACCAGTGGTTAGATAGTAACCACAATCTCCCCATCATTCAACGTTTCTTTTATGACTTTCTGCTTTCTATATTAGGAATTTCCTCTAAAGCCCTGAGCACTTAACTCTCTCTTCACAAAAAGCAAATAATCCTTTTTGCTTTCGCTCTTTAACTTCCTTGATTATTTGCTGCTCATGTCTAAGACAACTGAAAAGGACTCCAAAAGGGCTAAAAAGCTGATGAAAGAAAAAGAAAGATGACTGAGAGAGGTTATGAGAGAGATCCATGGGATGATCAGTGCTCTGGGGAAAGGGAGAAGAGACATGAGATTCAGTCTTGCATCGCAAAAGAAATGGGGGAAATTATCAGATGGCAGGTCTCAAACAAACAGAAGATGATGTTTTTACATATAACGTAGCTGAATAATGAAATTTATTGCGACAGAAAACAGGAATATTTGCATGGATTGGCCTCCATCACAATTTAAGAGCAATTAAATACATTAAGTGAAAAAAGAACTAGATCACACTTCTAGATACCAAACATGTTGAGTTATACACTCTTGAAAGCAGCTTGCTTTGCTCTTGTATCATCCCGTAGCATCTGCTATCAGCCACTGTTAGACATGGGCAAATGGATCAGAAAAATCTTTGGCCTTAGCCAGTGTGATTCTTTAGATAGAAACAGTACTCTATTTACTGTAATTTTAGTTAAAAGGCAGAATAAAAACTTCTTCCCACAGTGGCGTTCAGCTATTGTCCTGCCTTCAGGGACTTGTTCTATAGATAGACTTGAAGAATTGTATTGGTTAATGGAATGGATTTCGGTATTAGTGGAAAATATAAACCCTCAATATCAAACATTAAATTATTCCTGATTAATTCTTTTATGGGCTTGGACTAGCAACTGATTTAATACTCCTGGATAATTACTTCTATTATAACTGTGTGTTTGATTTTTAATTAACCATACAAAGTTTCTCATTCAAATCTAATATTACCTTTGTTAACAGTGTCAACTCTCTGATAAGAGATTCCATTCACATTAAACTCAGATGCTCAGACCTTAGAGTCTGCTTTTCCACAACCATGTGAACAGATTCCATATGAGGCTTATTTATCTACATAATTATCTACAAAAATACCGTCTTCGGTGTCCTGAACACTGCTGTCTGCCAAGTAACCCCATTCCCTTAGTACTGCTGCTCTCATATCACCTCCTCTTACTCGTGTAACTCACCTGATACTAATTTGTTTGGTCATTTCAATAATTAGTCTTCTGTTTTCCAGCTACTCACTAAAACTACTGACATGGTTAAAGTTAGGACATATGCAGAGCTTCATCTTAATGGGGGCAAGAATTTAATCCCTCTTCCTGATTAATGAAAATCTAGAAAAGCTCTCTCTACAATACTTTATGATTATGCTGAGAAAAGGAATTATACTGATGCAATGATAGGTATAGGATGACTTTATTTTTGTTCTCTCTGGCCAGAGGGAAGTCCCTCCTGCAAGAAGCTTTATGATAAAAATTACCAATAACCTATTGACTGCGTCTCTTTAGGAGCAGATGAGTTTTTGACTAGGCCATGTCCTGGCTTTAGCAGCATCCCACATTTGTTGCAAGACTACTGGAAAACCAAAGCACAGCATTTTCAAACTTGTGTGCCATTACTCACCTAAATCCATATTTACAGACCTAATTAAGTGACTTTACTCCATTAAAATTCAATACACAAGTGAGCTGCCTGGGAATTGCGTGCTGAGCATTTTCAGTGATCAGGCTTGTTATAATTCAGAATGTAGACATGAATTTAGGTGTCATACTTGAACCATTCACATCAGAATTTGATCCTTGCTTTGAAAATTACAGTTTTTCTACTTTAACTTCCTTGTAATTAGATTTACATTTGCCTATGGAGAGAGGATATTGACAGTATTTACAATGTCCCTTGAAATCATTGTTTGGATACAGTGTGAGACATAATATGTAAAATACAAAGTGCCAGCACCCCTATCTAGTAAACCATCACATTGTGATAAATAGATGTAATTTTGCATTTTAAAAGCCACACTCTTTTTATGTTTCAAGGATCCCTTGAAGTCTCCTTTATTTTATGCATTTTCCTCCAGCTGCCACTCAGCTGGACTGTAGCACCTCTGCCACCCATCACTGCTATTTCCAGAGCTGCTTGCAGGGCTCTCCTTTCATCCCCACAGTTCTATCAGTCACAACAGGCCAGTAATGAAGATTTGAACTGAGTCCGGAATGAACATCTGCCATTTGACGACTTGTTTCTCTACTCCAGCACAACCAGGGTGGCTTCACATGAGAGGCGTGTGTCACTCTCTCCAACACAGATGGGCCTGATAGCACCCGACACAGCTGCTCTGCCACAGGCTGCCATCCTTCCAGCCAGAAGCTGAACAGTCCCTGCATAATCCCCAAAGCTCTTTCAAGGGTTTTCCATTTTTAGCATGCACACATACCTGCTTTGACTTCAAAAGATACAAAATATCCTATTCATTAGTGTAAGGCTTAGTGGAACAGGTTGGTAAAACTACCTATAATCAAATTAGATGTTTTTTTCAGTACCTAACGTTTTTACAAAGATTAGTTCCAGAGAATTGAGCGCTGCCCTGTTTGACCTGCTAGCTAAATAACAACCGTACAGAGCAAAAGCACCTAACTAGCACATCATCTTTTGTGTTCATTTTATTCAGCTCTGCTTAATTTGGAGGGTTTTCCATAACAATTATTAGGCTTGTGATTATACTGAGGGGTTTGGGTCTGAATTGCATTAAATGGTATAGAGTTTGATTTTAGGAAGATGAATTCACATTTTTGTAATTGATGTAATGTGCTCCAATTCTCAACTCCATTTGGCTATTTATGACACCACCTCTCACATAAGGTTCAGAATAATTTTAAGGAATAGGGCAGCAATTATCAAGCACATAACTGAAGGAGGGAGAAATGACTTAGATGCCGACTCAACCACATATGCCCTCAAAGGCCTGAAGAACAGTTATGAAGTCTAAGCTTCTAGATTCCCTGCATTTAGCAAAAAGATCATAATTTTCTGGCCTTGTACGATATTAGAAACTGTAACGCAATTCACTAACTGCTGTGATGTGGCAGATGTTAAAAAAACAACAAACGTACGAAAAACTGAGTACGTGGGTGCTAGTGATTGTCAGTTCTCAAAAATGCTAAAGCAGTTCTGAGAATGCTTTAATATCTGGCAGGATTTCTAGAGATTTTGAAGCTTTCAACTGTTTTTCCATTAGGATTCCCAATGGACTTCAACTTAGAATCAAAAGCTTTGCAGAAAAACATTTTAAAAAATGAAAACATGAGAAGGATGTGTTGCTGCTCTACCTCCACTGGCACCTCAATGAGCCAAGATTGGGACCATCAGGTCTCAAGCTGTGCCCCGATTCTGCCCAGTCACTGAGCTGCCTCTGCACCTGTCTGCATTTCAGAGCAAAGGATTCTATAGCTTCCACAATTAACAAAACTAAGAAAACAGAGCCTAAGAAAATAATTAGGTTGTGCTTGAGGAAATATGGAAATCATCATGAGTTGCTGCATTTAACAGACTTGTTGAAATGAAATTATTTGTATTCAAATATGCGCACAACCAATGATCATTTTTGGGTTTGATCAGCTCAGCCTGTTCTTTGGGGAAATTAATTTGATGCTCTGGGTGTAAACATTCTTTAAAATGCTTACCGTAAAGCAATGTTTTCCTCCTGCTCTCCTCAGCACCAGAGCAATTTTCAAAGCATTCCCCATTGATAACACAAACAAAACAGACAGACCTCTTCATCAGGAGGGTCAGAAATTGCAATCAGAGAAGTAATACTTAAAATCCAATTTAATCTATATTCACATCATCATCTGGGCTTCTCCAGGCCGCGTGTGGGCGGTGTGCAGAGACTTTAAGTAGGAACAGATACATTTATGATTGCTGAAGACTACAAGCAGACATGCAGCAGCTTTAGACAAAAGGTGGTTTGCAAAGCTACCTACCCAGACCAAAGGGAAAGCAAAGATCAGCGCAAGAAGCTCACTTATAATGAACTGATATAATCTAGTTCTAATTAAGTCAAAAGGGCAAAGCATTTAAAGCCTACTAATACTGGTAACATCCTACCAGAACTTTTTACCAGGTCCAGATGTAATATATTTAATGCCCTCTCAGAGAGTCCTGTTCAAAGAGGAGATGTACATGTCAGACATGGACATCGCTCGAAGTTGGCCATGACGAATGCTGGAGCTGAGCTTTTCTTCCCTGCAACTGGAATGAATCTCACAAAGTATTTCCACATGCTGCAATGTGCAAAAGTGACAGCTGTAGTTAAGCAGTGTCATGCTAGAGGTTAGATGGGGCATTTTGCTCATGACTCCAGCACCAGCATACTGTCAAGAATACTTCATCAGGTCTGTGGCAGTTCAAAGGACACGGGGATTAAAACCTCATGGTTTTTGATTTAGACAAGAGGCTGTGAATCTAATATCCCTGCTGGGAAAGGGAGAAGTATGAACCAAGGATGGATGGCAGCGAAAAGGCAGAGCTGATGCCCAGGAGCACTTTCTTCTGTAGGAGCGGGATTGGAGTTTTTTGTTACTAGACTGTGAAACAGGAACACAATACACCTTTCTTGGGGATGCAAATACTGGCTGCCACAGTCCTCCCTCTCTCCTGCTCCTCAGCCCCTGTGCTGACCATTTGATCCTGCTAAGTTCTGTGCGTTTTGCTGGGTTGTTTTTTTGCTGGCTTAACTAAAATGGCTCCACTTCGGGTCTGATGAGTTCTGAGCCACCGGACAGGATGGGATGGTATGGAGATTCCTGACCAAGATGTCCAGGGAGGCACTGAACAGTTTAAGCTGCCTTATAAGAGCAGCCTGCAGAGAAATCGAAGAGACACCTGAGCACTGATGAAGGACTCACTACAAGCTCAGCACATCTCCATCTCCAAACTATATTCACAATTGGTCAGCCATTCCCTTTCCTAGAAGAGGGGTCTAAGGAGGCTGAAATAGGGCACTTGCAGGGAATTGGGGTCAGGCCATGTCCTGTCCATCTTTTGTCTTCAGAAGAGAGTGGAATTTGGACTTCTGGCTTTCCCATGTATCATAGGAGGACTTCATTTCCTTCCTAACTGGTCTCTGATGTTCAGAATTATCAGTATCAATATCCTCATTCATCTTCTTTCATTTTCCTTCAATTTTTTCTATAATTGCTTGGGGATATTAAGTGCTGCCAACATTGGGGTCATTATTAACCCTAGGCAAAACGTGCACTGGAAGACCACAAATCTTAATTCTTGCCTTGTTACCATAGTTACACCTGACTAAGAGGTGACACCTGAACTCTGCCTTCAAGCTCTAAGTAAATGATGACTGACAAAGAATTAAAGAAGCTCAGAAAATGAAATGATAGCATCTGAAGCAGAAAAGAGAAAGCACACTCATGGTAAAAACCAAAAAATTTAAGGTCATGCTATCAATTTCTATAAACACCTTGTCATCACCCTGCCTATTCAGATCCAATGAGATTCTTGTCAGCTCTTGATCACAGTATCATTACACTATGTAATTGCATAATGAGAAGTTCTACCTTTGATCACAAGGAGCACAGCTATTAAAGACAATGTACACATTGCACTCCTACTAGTCTTATCCTGATTTTTTTTTCCTGTGAAATGAACAGTTCTGAAATATGTATCTCAAGTCAGGTAACCTTTCTACTAACACAGAATAAGCAGAAAATACACATGAATTGATTTTCAATCTCACAGAATGATTAATATTGGTACTTACATCCCCAGATTTCCCCATCTGTCAAAATATCAGAGCAATTCCTATAATACCACTATAATACCAGATGTGTAACTCCAGGGATGGAACATAAAGTTGCTGCTAAAAGTTAGTTAAAAACTTAAGAGAGCGTAGATTCACTATTGCACAGTGCAAACCATTGTTACTCTCTTTGACAATCACTGTAAAGTCCTGGCATATTAGCGTTTAAAAATATATGTTATTATTTTAACATGTTTTAATGAAAGGTCTTCAGTGCATTTGCCTGAAAGCTGTGCTTTTTAAGAAATGTTGAAACAAAGGTAGAAGGTAAAAAGAAGCTACTTCATGCTTTGCTGGTCCTGTTTGATGGCTACTGTTGGAGAAAACCTACAAACTCTCAAACCAGCAGACTGTGCCCAAAGACGTGCTTGACTCATTGTATTTCTATCCCAGATGCTTCTGCCCAGAGTGCTAAAAAAGTGACAGCCCTGATACATGCTTTCTCACCTTTGTATGTTCAGAGCCATGTTTTAAAAGTTAAGATGCCCAGTATAGGTTTTCTGAACTGATAGTGTAGTATTTTCAGAGCTCCCTATTTTGGGGAGGATAGTACTAACGAACAGTTTTTGCTGATGCACCTGAAAATTCATTAATTGCAAAAGAAACATAGGCCCAATTCTGAAACCAAAGGTGTTTTTCTTCAAAGGTGTTCTTCTTTTCTGTGTATAGTCTTCTACATCTGCTAAGGTAAGAGATCTAAGACTAGATTAATGAGTAGAGCTTGTCTTACAAATCCACAGGTCTTAAATCCTATCTCCAGAAGTCATGCAAAGGTACTCATCCTCTTGATTTTCATTAAAATGGCACTAAACCACCAGGGTTGCATTTTAGTGATAAAACACACAATGTCTGTGTTGTGAAATTTTACAGCTGGTGGAGTAGGGTGCTGAGGTTGACACATATTTTTTTCCTCTATGTTACACAGTTGAATTAAATGAGTGTTAATTAAAGCATGCCAGAAAATAGGATTTAGATTAGTCTGAGCACAACCACTGTCTGTCACTCAGTCTCCACTCCCTTTTTAGGTGTGACATACGTTACTTCTTTATTGCCACAGAGAAGTAGTTTCAAGCTAGACAGGACCTGAATTTTTAGGAAACTTTGAAATCATATACAATATTTTAAATTTATCCCTAGCATTGAAAGGATGACCAATGTATGAAATAATAGTTTAGGAAGGGACTATCGAGAAGATGGACAGTGCTGAATTATCTGTGTTTGAAGGGCACTTCTCCCCCCGTTTTTGTTTGTTTGTTTAATTAAAGCTAAACAAAAACAAAGTATGCATGCATGTATCAGAAAAGTATGTACCCTTTCATCTAATGTTAATCTCTCTTTTTGACATTCCCAAGTTTCTTTGTCTCCTGTGTTTTCCCCACACCAATCAATCAGTCTCCTGGGTTTCTGAGATCCATCTCAGCCTGTCATTTCAGTATTTTAACATTTAAAAAGATGAGTAGGAGGAACTTACTCAAGTCTCAGACAAATTAGTCTGGTAGTCATGTGACTCTCATAATTTCAGAGGAGTTCTCCTTTATACTGGTGGGCGTGTTGTGGTTTAAATCTAGTTGGAAACTCAAACCGTGCAGCCATTCATTCACCCACCATCCTTTTCCCCTGCCTGAAGAATGGTGGGGAGAAAAGAAGGAAAAAGGAGGGAAAGGGGAGGAAAAAAACCTTGTAGCTGAGGTAAAGATAGATTAATAGACGCAAAATCAGAAAAGTAAAACTAACTNAAAGAAAAACTAAATAAAAAAAAAAAAAAAAAAAAAAAAAAAAGATGACACACAGGTCATTCTACCCATCCTATGAATTGGCACCTTCCTGAGCAGTGAATCCCTGCCCTCCAGCTAATCTCCACTTATATACTGAGCATGACATCTCTGATACAGAATATTTCACTGGTCATTCCATCCTTCTGTCTACCCTCCAATGGGAAGCTGAAAACAGCCCTTGAATAGTGTAAACATCACCTAGCAACAACTAAACCCAATAGGTATTATTGACATTCCTTCCACAGCAATCACTAGAAGGAAAATTAACTCTTTCCCAGCTGAAATGAAGACAGGGAGGTTAGATCTGAATCCTAGAAAGTTTGTATTCTGCACAGATTCACATTTCAGTAAAGAACAGGTGTTTCACAACACTCCTTACAGGGCAACGTGGATGCAATGAATCTGAAAAGCCAACCTGTTAATCCAGAGCCAGGGTGTTCATTATTTTTGATAGCTTTCAAGGACATTTACTATAAATCTGTGAAAAGAGAGCTACTTACAGGTCTGAGATTTATAGAATCTTTTTTGTCTTTTGTCAATAGCATTAAGATTTGCAGTTTGCACTGAATTATCCAATGACCTAAATCCTAGCAAGCTATCAAAATCTGTTTTCTAGATAAAGTCACGCTAGAGTTTGATACATTTATCAGTGCCAGGCACACGGTAGTGCTTACAAGCATGGCTATTTCTCAAGTCTTCTTCAACAGCAGAGAAAAGGGAGGTACAAAGGAATTACAACCTATTCACTCCAATGGTTTAAAAAAATTAACAATTGGAAACATAATAATACAATTCCTGCCTCCTGATTTCACAGAAACTCCCGAGTATAATGCAGCACTCTTTATTTACCTAATGGAAAGCACCCAAGTCTTATGCTGACAACTCAAGAATGATTTATTGTTTTTCCATTATGCTAAATACTTGGGATAGATCATGCTTCATTATACAAAATATAATCTATTGCCATTCAGCTTAATAAGACTTGATATGGCAGAGGCAGGGTGTTTGCTAATTGTCAATATAGCTTCATGGTGACATATACTTTCAGCATCAGAGCTCAAATATCTGCATGGGAAACTTCTCTGTCTTCACTTCTCTCCAACATCAGAATTCTGCTGAAGCCCCAAGAAGTCAAGTGGGAGTTGGAAGCAGCACAGGAGTTTTAAAATTTATACAGCTCCTTTCTAACCCAAAATGCTCTGCAGATGGTAGTCCTCATCACACAGGACACATTTGGGAAAAACTCTTACTGGTCATGTCTTGCTAGGTAGGCTGCCTTGCCAGAGTAAAGGACCAGAGTATAGTGAATACAACAAATGAATCAACAAGGGGAAGAATTTTTTCCAAACTCTACGATTGCAATGTATTCTGGGATAAACTTTGCTTTCAGTGATTCCAAAGGAATGTGTGAGTGTCCCTATAGGAACCAACAAAATTGCTACCAAACTATAGATCTATAATAAAAACTACAGCCATGTTCTCTAACACCACCACCAACAGATATATTACGTATAGGTCAGGCTCAGAGGAAGGCATCTACTACACTTTCACCAGTAGACTGAACAACTGATTGGAAGACTTGGCTCACCTTGTAAAGATGACAAAGCAGAATAAGGTCTCCTTTCCTGAACCTCCAGTATTCAACCTCTTTAAACTCAACAGGACCTTGAATGCTGTCTCAGACAGCCTACTTTATACCAACACCTAAGCTTCCCTAATGCTCAGTGCAGTGGTTTCCTCTGACATTCAACTGCTCTCCCATAATCTGTCCTCAACATTCAACAGTATAGACACCTTAGTGGGCTGGCAGGTTATGGCTTCGGGTAGTGGGAAAGGTACAAATGTAGAGCTGTTTGGAGTTGTGGAAGCAAAGAAACAGAAATGGCTCCAACACGCATGAAAAGGGGGAAACCAAAATTAGAGAAAAATCCCTGTAGTGATAATAAGAGGCTCCTCATGTATTTTTCTCCTTTTGGCCAAATACAATCTGTACTATAAAAGGGTCCCACCATCTGAGGCCCTGGGAATGCCTATCTGGTAGCAATGCAGGCACTCCTGAGCAGGCAGAGCACTATTAAAGCCTTCAACAGATATAGTCTATTAAAGTAAAGTCACTAAAACTCCACTCAGACTTCCAAAGAGACACCAGCCTGAAGACTGCTGGGTCCTTTGGGATTTATGGGTAGAACCTAAGACTTTCAAGGAGGTCAAAAAGCAAAGCTTTGTGTTCTGCATTGCATCAAAAGAAGTGTTGCCAGCAGGTCAAGGGAAGTGATTCTGCCCCTCTACTCTGCTCTCATGAGACCCCACCTGGAGTACTGTGTCCAGCTCTGGACTCCTCAATCCTCCTTAGATTAGATGCTACAAAGAAATTCTTTAGTGTGAGGGTGGTGAGACACTGGAACAGGTTGCCCAGAGAAGATGTGGATGCCTCATCATGAATCCATGCTAAGGGTTCAAGGCCAGTCTGGATGGGACTTCGAGCAACTTAGTCTAGAGGGAGGTGTCCCTGCCCATGGCAGGAGGGGTTGGAACTGGTTGATCTTTAAGGTCCCTTCCAACTCTATCTATTCTATGACTCTATAAAAATATCCACCTCTCACTCACCTCGGGGAAGGATTGTGACCCAGGCAGAGGAAAAAGAGGAAAAGGAAGAAAAAAAAAAAGGAAAAAAATCCTACACTGAGAATTTAAGTTTTTTAAGTGACTCTGAGAGATTCTGAGCAACATTTGGAGCTTTCTAAACTCTAAAGTCTGCCTTAAGCTAGGTTTATGTTGTATAAACATTTGCTTTTGAACTCATTATTATGATGAAAGATACAACATGAACATAATAAATGATTGTGGCATTAAAGCACATTTTACAGCATCATCTTGAGTGCTGTTTCCTTTAATGCTCTACTTACATGACATGGAGGGATTTGCTCTGAAACTGCATTAGAATGGATAGAATTCAACAGTACAGCCCATACCTATTTTTTGCCTAATCTCTGAACAATTCCTAATAGCCAAAATACTGTGAAGAATACAATTTCAGTTCTGAAATATAGAGCCGACAATTTTGGTTTGCTGCTTGGCAGAGAGGTGTTTGAACTGGAGGGAAGCTATTACGAAAGCTCCTGGCTCTACTTTTATTCCCACGGCTTTTGGCTCATGCTTGAAATAGTGCACTTGCAGAGCCAAAACAGGATCACAGAAGTGGGCAAAAAGCTACTGAAGAGAAGAGGATGTCTATATAGTGCAAAAGAAAATAATAAATTGGAGCCTGGCCAGAATGATCCTTTGGATCCAAGATTTCGTTATCCCTCTACTTCCTACACTGAGAGTGGTAGGAGGTGGGGCTGGCTGAATTCCTTGCTAAGGGATGCACTGTCCTTCGCAGACAAGCCCTGGATGTAGCTGCTGTAAGCTACTGAATCTATCAGTTGTCATTTCAGTTGTGAACCCTGCGGTAGCTTATTTAGCACAGACCCAAAATAGGGCTCATTCCACACCATTTATTCAGCAGCCTTATAAACCACAATTAGTTAAACTTCTGGGTGTTCCTGAGATGGAGTAAGTATTTTGATTTGCCTCATCAGTACTGGTCACATTTTCCTCTTGAATCAAGAGAAAGTCTTTAGTAAGGAGATTGCAGTTAGAGGCAAGAAACCTTCCAGCTCACGTCAAAGAAGACTTTAAACTGTATTCAACCAGGTACGTCCTGGCCATGGCTCCCAGCTAGTGCAGGGATTATGAACTAGGCTTTGTATTCAAGCTGCAGTTTAAATGAGATGTCTAAAACCACTGTGGCCTGCAAGTTTCTTAGAAAAGAAGAAAAGAAGAAGAAACTGAGGGTAAGATTTTCAGACACTCGATTGGTGCCTCAGTGATTATGGTGGGTGATCCATATCTAACCAGTAATGCTCACTACTGCAAAATGGGATGAACAGAACAGTCCCAAAGCTGACATAAAACTACTCTGGGACACGACTTTGCCCACTTAACAGGTAATTTTCAAACTCCAGCTTGAAGGGTCGTTTCACAATAATTCAGGTCCTTGAAAGTACCAAGCAGAATTTTGGTGTCCAAAGATACTAAGTTTCTTTTGATTAATACCATCCTCTTTTTTTTTGGTTGGTTGGTTTTTTAAAGAGGAAAATAGAATGTTATTTTTGAGGAACACAATTATTTTGTGCAGCATGCCAATAATGTACAACATCAGATAACAGAAAGACTGAGTAGTCCATACACATTTTGTAACAAATGTGTTTTGGATCCTAGTTAGTATATGTTTATACAGACTTCTTGATCTCCCCTGCTCCTCCCTATAGTTAATTTATCTCTGATTGCTGTAATAGTCCCTACAGACAGCCAAATTGTTTTGGTTAACTTGCAGCATGTACATTATTTTTTCATTTGTGACTGTTTCAATTAGCGATGTCATCTATTTCTGAAAGTGTTTCACTTTTAAATAATTAGGGTGTACCCAAGAGGTTAGTACAAAAAAGTATTTGAAATGCTAATCCAGCATCTCGGTCAAAACTGTTCAATCAAATTTAAATGCTGTTATTTCTTAGATATATCATAAAATATGATAGTATCCACAGCATGCTGATAACCTCTGTGCAATACAAAGAAAGAGGCCAATGCATTACATGTGATGGTTACTAAACTGAAATGCCAATAGACCCTTAAATATGCTGAGACTGGGCACACAGATTTAATGAGAGCCATAATGGGCAGGTAGGCTGAGCATTCCTGCTGAGACTATATCCTGAGCAGCAAGCGTGTCTTTTGAAACTGGTTTTTAACACAATCTGTACACAGGACCAGGCTGCACATAACAGAAGAAAGCGTCTTTTCAAGTTAACTTTATCAGCTAGGCCTCTCACAGCCTTGTTACTAACATATATATACATATATATTTAATGCCATAATGATTGGGGTTTTTCAGAACACATTTCTTTTTCTAACTACATTCAAACTCAGGAAAGAGGAAGAGATTCAGTGCCCTGGTGCAAACTGCGTCTTATCACTGGAGTTACGTGCTTTTTCTGTTTTTCTCCATAGATGTCATACAGTTGTGCCTAATTCAGTAAAACACATGCTCAGCCTGAACAGGTAAGTCCACTGAAAATTTCCTGAAATAAAGCAGCTGTGTTTAAGCTTTATGCTGTGCCACATACCTAGTGGCTATTGTGCTTTTTGCCAAAATTTAATTAAGGAGTTACATTTTATGGCTCACTCATTTGGATGGCAGCAAGTCTGTGGGTTACTCTTCCACTATTCCCAGAAAGGCACCACGTGATACAAGTGCCAATTTCAAAGGCTTGGGCTGGAACCAGATGGAGACCCAACTGTACGTGTCTACAATGTTTCCCTACTCCCGAACCTGTAAATTTTACTTCCACACAGTAAAATCAGAAAGAGATTTCATCTCCTCCATTACACTAGTCCCCAAAGCACAAGATTTGGTATGTCTTTTGCTTGGAAGTGGTTCAAAATGTCCATTACCAAGTGTTCTTTTTCTCACCTACAGGTTCCTTGGGATTCTACCAAGCAGGATCTTGTCTTCATATACACAGTTCTCCCTATCTGTGTTGGTGATAGGCTAGTACCACAATACATTGCTACTACAAGTAGGTCTTAATTTGCCTTTGTTTCCTATCCTTTTTTCTCAGTCGCATTTGAGTCCACACCTCACTCCCACTCATCAGCCTGGTAGATCCTCAGAAAGGTTTTCACTTCTCAAATGAATTCAATAAACAGTGAGCTGGGACAGACAGTGAAGTACTCTCCATCCCCTGCATCAATTGCTGAGTGTTTACAGTCTGCAATGTGACTTTGGCACAACCATGTCCACTCTCTACTGAGAAAGACAATTCTCCAAACTGAAATGTATGTCATCAAAAAGACTGGGTTAATCTGCCTGACTGCTATAGCTCCACCTTCCACCACCAAGTCACTGAAGACATTATCCTTAACCACCATAAGGACCACACTGAAGGACAAACCCACTTAGGCATTCATGCCTGAGAAGGAGGTAACTGAAGAAAAACATTGCATCAGATATACCCTTCTTGGCCTTTTCACATTTAATTCAACTATTAATCATTGTTGCACTGATTAACCTGTGATGACCCACCTGCAACTCACTGTTATATAAAGCAACCTGAAATCAGACCCTTGGTTGATTACAGCAGGCAATCAGCTGGTCCAAGATGGATCTCTTGGCCTGAATTAAAGTTAACTCATCCTGGTGATTCCAGACTGTGTTCCCTGGAATAATTATCCATGGCAAAGTGGACTTGAAAGTATGCTGACAAAGAAAAGCTTAGCAATAATACTTATTTTTGTATTCATGATAGCTCTGTGATTATTTTTGGTTTTCTTACAATAGAGGCAGGTGATGGATGCAGAAATATTACTAAATGCCAAAACCAAAGGTTCACTCTGAATACTGGACCGGTTTCATCCAAATTCTGCAGAATCTAATGACAAACCCCGACCTTCAGTACCTAAAAGAATGGCAACCCCCTTCCCCAAATCACTAATTTTCCATAGGGCTAGAATAATTCCTGCAGTGAGTCACTCAGCTCAGCCTGGGAAGGTGAAAACTTGGGGCACCTGCCTTACGCTCCTCGCTCCTGCTTCTGTAGTCTCTGGTGGAAATGCAAGTAAAAATGCTGAGCTTTTCATCACGGAAATGTCTGCTTTCTCCTAGAGGCACGTTTTTCTATAAGAACTAGTAGATTTTGCTGTCATAATATAGTACTATTTGAGTTTATCTCCCTCTGCACACCTGGTATGCCTTCATCCTATCCCACTTATTTTTACAGCGTCACGCAGAGCGGTTACTGCTATAGAAAGGCGCTCCCCATAGAGGGCAAAGCAAAACTATAATCGCACCACAGTCTCTCTTCATCACCATGGTTATTATTGTTTTGGATTTGCAGATGCTAAAGGTTTGTCCACGGGAGATATATGAGAACTGAAAAAAAAATAGTGAAAAACTTGACTTCCACATATGTGCTTCAGGGCCAGATTATTACTTTTGCAATCAGAACAAGAAATCAAGCATCAAGCAGTCACTTCTGAAGAAGAAAGATAAAGATTTTCAGAGGTCTCCTAAGTCACTCTTTGTTTTGGGAGCGTGTTCTTGGGGTGGACTGATTGAAGGTAAAGGGAGGTTCATCACCGTAACACTGTTTATGGGGAAACGTGTCCAATAACTAGCTGGAAATGTGGGTGGACCACTGCCAACAGCAGCAGCAATCAGAATAATTATTAGAAAGAATCTGTAACAGTAATTCAACAGATATGTATTTCTTATTTACATCATAGCATTTTCCATAGCAGGGAACTGGTCTCTTAGTGCCAAACCCAGACAAAGAGGAGGAAAAGTGGTAGTGGGTTAGGGGCCCAGAGAGGACTATAACTGGGAGCTTTTGGATTAAAGTGGGCAATGGAAAATGTGAACTAAGTGTGGGGAAATGTTTCCTAACAAACACCTGACTGTAAAATCCCAGTGTGAAAGCAGGTAAGTCTCAGTTGTCTCTCTTATATCAGCACAGACTAGATACTTAAAAACCTACAGAGCAGAAAAAAATCATTTAAGGCTCTGGTCCACTGCCTGTATTTCTGAAGTGGTTTTCCTTATGGGATTTTAAAGCACTAAAATATGCCCCAAAATGTATTGCAAATGATTCTGCAATTGTGCTACAATGATAGAACAGACATTCAGACATTGCTGATATTTTTCAGGCCTAAAAACTTAGACACAGTTGCACAGCTGTAGCCTTTGAAGGTAACACAGCTGATGGAAAAAAAAGTCCACCTGAAAAGTGCACACATGTAAATACGATCCCATTTATCAAGCACGCCCACAACCAAACTGCATGACTTCATAAAGGACACGTTAGAATTATCTTTTGTCATCAGATCATTTCATCGTATTTGAAGTTAAGTACGTTAATGTATCTTGAATTAATTTTCTTGGTGTTAAAGTGCAAACTGGGCTAATAAAAGTGACACATTGACTTTTTCCAGAGAATGATGTTCAGCTTACGGAGGACGGCAGCATAAATGAAAATTAGCCTCAAGACAATGTTAATTACGTTTTATCTATTAGTAGGAGGGTAATTGAACCACTCATGTTCACTGCAAAGAAAACTCTTCTGGCTTCATAAAAGGAAACTATGCATTTAATGTTCTAATTAAAGTCTAACAATGTAAAGATAAGCAATAGAAAGAAAAAGCAAAATGCAGGTAATACACATCCATAGAACACTGCAATGACCATCTTGGACATCCTACGTGTTATTGCCCTCTTGCTGTGCTTAGAGGGACTTCAAAAAGCATGGCAGAGAACTCAAACCACTGTCTGAAGCAGCAGCCAGGGATTACTGTCAGGAACACGAACTATCCTTAAAGGCCTGTATTCAAAGTGAAACTAAGGCTTGATATAACCAAATAACCACTACACATACAGATGATAGTGACCTTACTATTAGAACTAATACTACTAACACTCAAAATACTAGTTACAGAAAGTAGAAGGTATTTGCTTATTCTGAGACAAAAACCACCCCCAAATGCATAGGGGTAAAGTCTGGTCGATCCCTTGAAAGAACCAGGGAGCCCTTTCTTTTTCAGTAGCTCTATCAATAAGTGTTCTGATATCTATTAATAATTACATTAATAATTTGATTTTTTTTAACCAAGAATACATTCATAAAAGTACACTTTGATTTCTGGAGTGCTGGGTAGATCTTGCCGTATACCTGTACGCTATGGTATCTCATGGCCTTTGGACTTTTCATGGCTAAATAGAAAGATTCTGAGTTCTGAATATTACGCTGTTGTATAAAATCAGTTTCCTCTACAAACAAGATCTAACTTCTTTCCAACACTGCAACACCGGACTTCACTCCATTAAGATACTACAGAAAGAAACTTTTTATTTTGTATTTTTTTTAAAGGAAAAAGTACTTTGAAACTGCTCAGAGTTTGGAAAGATATAATAAAATTTAGGTAATGTGTTTTAAGGAGAACTGACAGTTGTCAAATGCTCATGCTAACAGCTAAATGTTACAGTAGTTTATCAGATACATGATCACTGCACCTATGCATATAAACAAATGTGCACCCTCCCTGTCAGCGTTACAAAGAACATATATTACAAGATCCAGAACTTTAGTGTCAGAAAATACAGCAGACAAACTAATTTTCTTTTGTCCATACTAGCAGGAATTGGACATCTTTAGTACAGCTTGGGCCACAATCAGTGAGAAGTTGAGTGAAAGTATATCATAAGGCACAAAACTTGTTCAAGAACCTTGTAGTCATCTTGACATTGCCATCTCCTCTACTACAGGTCAAATCAATACATTAGATAAGTACAACCAGACCTGGGCTGATGAAATCTGCTTGTGTATAAATACCACAAAGGAATCCCACAAGTAACATACTGCCATTTTCATCAACCAGAAAAAGTGCAGGTAGGACAAAATTTAGTTGCAGATAATATTATGGACTTTCTGTCCACTGGGCTCAATAGAATCTAGATCAGATCCTTGAATTTAATGACCCCAGGAGCAGCATCTGGGCAGAGTTACAGTGAATTCAGAATTCCTGCTTCCAAGAAAGCCAAAAATACATTCTCCTATCCCGAAATAATAATTTTTAAATCAACCTTTATCATAATATTACCATGAGCATTCAAAAGGATTAACTTATTACAAAAATGAAATGACTTAAATTTACCCTTATTATTGTTTCCCAGGGAAAAAAAAAAAAAGAGGCTTTTTTATTTCATTGTGGATGAAGCTGCTATTTGCATTTAAATGAAGACATCTGAAGAAGAGGAGCTAGGAAGTTAGGGTTTTTCCTTTTGAGGATGAGATTTAATTTCATTTCAGTATTCTCCTATAATGCAAACCTAACTCCACTTTCTGCTTCATTAAATAGTCAATCACAAGCTGCTTTCCGAAAATTGTCATAGAGAGTGAGACACTCTGATTATTCCTAGTTGAGGCTTTGTAATGATGGTAACAATATAATGCTGGTATCCCCTAAAAATCTGACATCAGCAAATGAGGCATTTCCATATTCGCCATATAGCAGGAATTTTGATGATTGACTTATTGTAATTGATGCATTTAAACAATCTGCTTTCTTAATACTCTGATCAGAAATGGGCTTGTGTCAAAGGAACTGTTTACAAGCTGTTCCAACACAAACATCCTGAAAAGCACACAGACACGTAAATATTCATTCCAATTTTAAAGATATTATTATGGAAACCAGGTGGAGTCTCACATTGCACCACTGACAGCTATGAGAGATCTGCGATTTACCTAAATGGGAAGGAAGATGCCATGGAATGGGACATCCCTTCATACCAAATGGTATCTGGATTGTATTTTGAGCACTCAAATCCAGCTTCATATATGGGGAAAAAGGACACCACTTTCAGACATGGCATATCTCATAGCCTATAGGCAAAATTCACATTACTGACTAACAGGTACTGAAAAAGCTAAGGACTTGGCAATGTCACCTGATATTTTCCTCGTTGCCTATATTCGAGAGCAAAGGCTAGTTTTAGCAAGAAAGACAAGAGAAACAGCAAATGGTGAGGTTAAATGAAAAGTTTACCAGTGAAAAGGAAAGGAGAAAGCAAAGCAAGTGCTGCTTATAAGAGTCAGCCTTGACGTGCAAAAATGTAGGTCTTCAATGGAAATATTAAAATATTAGTTGAAACTGGGATGGGAAACATCTCCTTTCTTTTTTTTTTGCTCTCCTCACACTGAAAAAGGAGGCAGGACTGATGTAAAAAAATTTTTTTGTATTAAAGGTCCTCTATTTTTTTTTAGCTTAAATGATGCACCTGAAAGACAGGTGATTAGAAATGGCCATCTTTGCAAAATAAGATTAGCTTATCTCATAGAGAGATGAAAATTAATGCAAGACAATAACTTCATAGCCTAATCCATCATAGGGAAGGCCTCTGTTTGCCCCGCTATACCCTTGATAGAAGAACTGGCCAACTCACTTAGCTGGCCATCTTACAAAATACAAAAGATGGTTTGAGATAGACATTGGAACTGGCAGTGGCAGGGCTGCAGTAGTTGATTAAAATGTTCATCAAAGTGAGCAAGTCTAATAAGATCTCAAGCCTTGCTGGAGGTGGGGTAGCATCAAATTATACTGGTGGGAATCAGTGGTTTAAAAAAGATCAATCTTTTAGTCTACCAGCTGGCTCCAGCTCATTTGTTTCACTCAAATACCAGGCTATTTCTCATTAGCTGAGTAGAGTCTGATATACAGATCCAGTAGTCAAAGATAAAAGGTTGGTGGCCAAATTCTTGTATGTGGCTCCTGATTATAGTTTAGAGATTTTAGGCAGATTAGCTATGCTCCATGTCTATGTTCTGAAAAACGTAACATTCCTTTCAGTTGTAACTATACATAGCATAGTTTCTAAAGCTATTGTATCAGCTACCTGCTGAGTACACAATGACTAAAATAAACTGACTAATTTTATTATGGTAGGCATCTCATTTAAATGTTTTTCAAGAATAATAACTTTAAACTAAGCAGTAAATGTTCATTTTAATACAGCAATGCAGGAATATTTTGGTTAGCTAAACCAAGAGAAAATAAAAACTTAATGTAAGAGCTAAGCAGGAAGCTGCAGAAAAGAAAGGGAATTCTAAAGATGAAACTCTGTCAAATGTATGCATGTACAGCCTATCAAAGTCAATGGGAATTCTGCGTGCGTATTCAAGGACGGAATTTGGTCTAAAGGGATGAATTTTCAAAGTATGCTGGGTTTTTTTCCTTGCACCCAGCATTTGCATAGGCTCATTAGTATTTGCAAAATGGGTACCTGTGCCCTTAAACAGGCATTGCAGAGTGTAATTACCTATTCTGCCTGCATAAATGCAGGATTTTGTTGGTGCAGCCTTTCAATATGGTCCATTTAAGAAGACTGAGAAAGAATAGTGTATTTATCGATACACTCTAGAAATGGATTTCAGATGCTCTGAATCCTCCAATCATTTCTCCAGCTATGCTCAAAAGAAACATTCCAAACGTTGATTTCTGCTTTTTAAAAGTAAAACTGCAAAGAGGCATATTGAAACAATAGGGATGTTTTCAGGTCACAGTTCATGCCCTTCAAGAGTCTTCAATATGTTCATTCCCTTCTGTATATGCCAAACTGCACTTACTGGCTGTGTTAAACTCTGCACTGCTTCACTAATCAAATTTTATGCAGCCAAACTGTAATTGTAACCCTTTCATGACATTCCACAATTATTTTTACAGAAAACTCACCTACAAAATGCCTGTAGTGCTGACTACAAGTACCTGAAAACATAACTAAAGCTGATTACAAAAATAATGCATGCAGTAGGATTTGTTTTATAAGTGGAAGCACATATAATGATCCAAATTTTTATGGAAATTAGAAGAAATACTCTACAAATCAGTAACAATACCTACATGTTGAGATATTTAGCAGGCAAGACGAGGAGCTGTAAAACTGAAACTCACATGAGAGGAAAACTGTATTAAATACTTCCCTAGCGCATGAATAGTGTATAAGCATCTTAACGAACAATGCACCAGCAACAGTTTTGCCTCTGGTAAGCAATTACAGCCAGAGCTACCAAGATATAACTCATATATATACGTGTTTCTTTTTAGTCCCTTTTCTACTCTCTAGCTCTCTCTGGTTACACCTGTCTGACAGGTGACTATGTGCCTTCTCCTTTTGCTGTACTCACTAGGGCTTGCAGAGTCACCACAGGCAAATGCATTTCTATCCTTGGCCATCCCCTTCCCCTCCTTGTGTTACCTCTCTCCTTGAGTAGCAAACCTTTCTCAAGCCAAGGCTGGATTACAATTTTTGTGCTTTGCAAATATATTCAGAGGAATATTAAGTAAAATTAAAAAAATAAATTTCTTCTTTCATCTAACACATTCAGCCCTTACTAATTATATAGCTTCGATTTTCTTGCATACTAGAAACCATGTTTTATCCATTTACTAAATTTTATAGACAAAGGTAAGGGAAAAACTGTGGTCATTACATCTTTCATTTAGATGTCTTTAACAGCAGCTTTCATCATATTCAGTGATGCTCACTGCAGATAAGTCAGCCATGGTTATAAAAATTAAACTATGTAATCGTCTAAAAGTGCTAAAGAAAAGAGCACTTACAGAGAGGGAAAAAATAAAGCCAAATATATTTATAACTTCCATGTTCCACTCTAAATGCCGTGATTCGTAAATGCTCTTTCTGGTCCTGCTTCTTACTTTGAAAATTTGAATCTCATAAAATTCAACTGTACACCTTAAATAGAGTAGAAAAGAACAGAATACTTCAGTTGGAAGTGACCTACAACAATAATGTAGTCCAAAGAAAACATGCTTTATAGAGAGCTATAAAGAAGCTTTGCAAAATTAATGCGTAATGTAGTTGTAAGCCAAATAACTTCTCCATCTTGAGGGTCAACTGAAGATGGATGCAATTTACCATCCCCTTAGTAGAACCTGTTTTCTCAGTAAGATGACTCGAATGCTATACAAGGAAATGAGTCATGCACACATCTTCCAAAATCAGAAAATGCACCCTTGAAAAAATTCAGGAGTGGAATAAGGAATGAATGATCCATTGGGGGTTTGGTAACTGTGAGGGTTTGGTGGTTGTGAGGGAGGACTGTCTGACTGACCCTTTTTGGCTATGCTGAAATGGGGCTCCTGGGCCCATGGGTGAGAGGGGAGTCCTTGGGTAACACCACTCAGATCCATTAAAACCTATGATTACCCCCAGGGACATAACATAAAGTTCCATTTGGGTCTTCCACAGAGCAAAGAGGACCAAGTAATTAAAAAAATAAAGCAACACAAAATTAGGCAATCCCTCTTTCCCAGGTTTGGCAAGTTCCTTGCAGAGTGTTCATTAACCACCTGTAGCGATACAGGCAGACAGGCACAGCTTTTCTGATCTGGCTGGAGCAGAAAGGCAACAAATCAGTTGCAGCTCTGAAAAGGTGCACGAGGGAGTTTGGGTAAGTACAAAACACCGTCTGTCTGTTCCAATTCATTTCTTCAGTCCAGACAATTTACAAATGTAAGATTCTTTTTAATAGATTATGAAGCCTACCTGAAGATCTTTTTGTACCCTTCTACACTGATATCCAGTGCAGAAGTGGGGCATCATTTTCTTCACATAAATGCACATGAAAAGGGAATGATTCTGAATCAAGTGGGAGACACAAGGCAGGCCAATAGTCTCTGCCTACAGATATGTTCAGGTGGAAGAACAAGTCAATAGGCTACAGCTTAGAGCTCTTATACTTACACCTTTATTAATAAACTCATTTTCAATTCTTTCCAGAGAAATCTGAAAATCAATCCTTTCCTCTAATGCCTTGTGAACAGCTTAGCAGAGGGCAGCTGTGAGTAATTTGTGCAACCGTAAAGAACTGTAGTCACATAGTAGTACAGCTCCTGCGGATCTCTTCTTACATAAATAATTACATTTGCTCAGTGGTGGGGATTTTTCCAACAATATGAACCATTTATGCAAGCAAGGTGTGAAATGTTCACTTTGGCATTCTCTTCCAAGTTTCAACCAAAAGGTAGAAAATGTTTGTGGAAAGAGAATCAGACAGACATCGAAAGAAGCAACAAAAGCTGCTCTTTGGCCCCAAAGAGATCTATCTTTCTTTAAATAAACCAATTGGAGCCCACTAACAGACAGTTTTCTTCTTTCGCAGCCCTCAAAGATATAGTGAAAAGGTAAACTGTTTGCATTAGATGCAGCTGGACTAACACTTGTTTTCCCCAGCAGTTTTTCTTAGTTAACGTTTGAAGTTATTTGTCAAAGGCCTAAAGGGAAACATGATCCCAAGGGTCTTTTCCAACCTAGACGATTCTATGATTCTATGATTCTGTAACCACAGCCCAAACCAAAGCTGCTGACCCAAAACCTTCTGTGGCTTTGGGCAGCACCAGCCTATACTTAACCACTCCCCAGAAATACTCCAAAATCACATGAAGCTCTTTCTAACTACATCTAGCAAAACAGGGACAGATTTCTCAAGTGTTTTTTAGTTCTAAGTAGGAAAGAGGAATGTGAAACTCTTTTGAGGATCCCTTATAATGGATTGAGATTTGGGGGCAAGAGGGGTGACCAGTGCTACCAGCTGCTTCTCGAGGGATGCCAGTCTACTCTCTCCTCCCATCTCCCAACCAGGTTGGTTTTCCCCTGGCAGCTCGCTTCTGCATAGCCACATTGCACAGAGCAATGCCAATATCAAAGTGGAAAAAAAGAGTCAGGAAGCATTTACTGTGTACAAGAGCTGTGTACCTGGCATTAGAGTCTCGTACTAATAATTTCACCCTGTAATACAATTAAAATGCTGCTAGTGTAATCATTGAAATTGGTAAGATGTACCAAAGACTACAGAAGTGCTATCTGCTGTATAGTTATTAAGTAAACGTAACTGTTAACTTGCTCTAAGTACTTGCTGCAAGCATTCTTTAACGTTTCTTAGTATTAGGATTTTTAAAAACAAGAAATAAGCTAAATGCTTTCTTTAAGCTATTTTTCCATGAAGTAACTCAGGATTAATCCACTTAAGGGAGAACAAACCAAAAAAGAAAAAAAGAAAAAAAAAAAGAAGAGGGGAGATAAGAACCCAGTGGCAGATCCTTCAAAATGTCAGTTTGTTAACAGGGCGTATTTCAGCTACTGTTGCGTTCCCACCTTTCCTTTTCCTTGCTACCATCCTAAGTCCTTTCTGTGCAGTAATTTCCATTACTAAAGGAATTATGCAAATACCCATTTTTAAGTGCTTGTAGTGACTTTTGAAAGGGCATGACTGGGCATCCTTTTCTCTACCAGGAGTACTGCAAAACAGACAAGTAAGAGGTATCGATCGAGCAGCTATTCCCAGGTGTACTGCAAATGCTGAAGCGTGATGAAATTCCACCCATGGGAAGGTTAGATAAGCCATCCAGCAGAGGGCATTGGGAAGATAGAGATAAGTTAAATCAATTAGTATATTCAAATTATCACAGCATCCAAATTCTTCTCCCCTGTTTTCAGCACTTGCAAAATTTCTACTGGAGGAATTCAAACTGCTCGACAAATGGTATTTGACTAAAACTTGTACTGCTCCAGTAGAGAGGAAGAAACCCCCACGGTATCCTTGTTACAGAAGGGGGGAAGCGGATGCACAGAAGTCAGTTTGGTTCAGAAATGACTGCATTTTGATAGAATTACTCACACTTAGAAAGCCACTGTCAGAGGATGAATTAGAATGACTTTCTTCTCACTCAGTATCTAATGCTATCAAGATGTGCTTCTGTATCAGTGCTTTTCTCTTCCATTTTTAAAATTATCTAATTGGTCTTGTCTAAAACCTGTGATAAGCAAAGGTTTCAGGTAGTTTTTCAGAGATGGTATGTTGCTTTTTTTACACTATTAAATCCATGTCTCTTGTAATTTGAGTTTTATACATTATAGAGTTTTTGTGACTGTATATAAATGTTCTGGTCTTTCTCTAAGACTGTCCAATGTTAGGATTATGAAGTAGAGACCTGCATAATGCCCTTCTGCCAGATATACTGCTCAACAGTATGAGAAGCATCAAGAAGATCTAGTACATACAGCTCTGCCAGCAGAAACTGGGGCTGTTTGTACAACCAAACTGCTTTTTAATGACATAGCTGCCTTCTCACCTGGGGGAATAACAAAAAAAGCCTTTACTTTGTTAATCTACAATCATCTATAGGCATAAACAAATAGCTCTTGTATCCACAGACATCTTACCACAACCTGCTACTGGTTTACTAACAGTTTGGCTACTTGCTAGGTCTTTTTTTGAGGATTCATGTTTACTAACTGCTTTCAAACGTCATCAGCAAGAACTCCTACAACTAAGATGTGTTCAACAGAGTCCTTTTTGAAAGAGAACCAAAATACTATTATGAACCCATTGAAGTTTAAAGTGCCTCCACACTGGACACTCCAGAAGGTAACAAGGAACTTTGTAAATCCAAAAAGGAAACAAGCACGTAATCAGGGCACCACCACCTGCTGTATGCCAGAGATAACAGGGTGGGTCATCTTGTTCTTGACAGAACTAGATCAAACCCAGCTCACAAAGGAGCAAGGGCACTTCCTGATCAGCCAGATGTTGCAGAGGTAACAATTGCCCAGATGTTTGTGTGGGCATGCAGGACCACCATTCAGTGTAACAATCCCATGGAGGGGTGGTTTGCTGGCAATACAAAAGCAGAAGAAAAAAATGGCAATCAGGTTGCACAATGCCTGGAGGGAATTTACTACAGTGATGAAATCAGGTCAGCTCTCGAGGTCTTGAAGACCGCTGGCTTCTGTTTCTAGCTTGTAACAGGAGAGGGAAAGGCAGCAGAGCTCCAGATAGAAACCTCAGTGCCCCTGATAAATGGAAAATCCAAGAAAAACAATGTCAATCCTCTCCTTATTCTAGAATTTTCTGAGTTTCTCTGCAGATTACATTCTTCATTTATGTCCTCATGCAATTTTATCACAAGAAACAGAAAAGCATATCCTCTTACCTTAATCTTTGAGGTCTTCCGGACTATAAGAATCCATCAGAGACACGTACAAGGCAGCAATATCTGCCTCCTCAATTTATCAAGAGACCCCTGATGATGCTTCCTCCTATTTACTAATCTGAATTATTGTGATGTATGGAAGTGAAAGGAAAAGATTTTGTGCAAGGGTTTCCCAATCTTTTTCAGTTGTTAGCCCGGATCTTTATGACTTACAGTCCCAGACATTAACAAAACCTCAGTTTCTCTGTGACTCATTCTCAGCTGCACTGCAGAACCACTGTTTTCCTCTGCCTCCGGTAATTTGGCCAAGTTTATCCCGGAAGAAGACTCACTTCTTCCAGCTTGAAACTCTTTCTCATTTTGTATTTTTCTGCACTTTTAAACAGAAATGTCACAAAACCAGGCTAACTCAACAGACCTTCTTCCTAAAATGAAAAAGGTAAAATTCCTGCCTGACGACTAATCATGTTAGGTTTTCCTCTCATAGCACAGATAGCAGCAGACAACACACAACAGCCTTGTGCTGGACCAGGATAAGGACAACCAGAGTGATCCAAAGGTGTGTTTTTCAAAAGCAAAACCAAAAAAAATTGTTAAGCTGGATATCATCACATTTCCATGTGACTACGTGAAAAATCTGAACCTACTATGGAGGACTAAAAGTTTTGGCTTCCCCCCACCCTAAGTTTATTGCTCAGAATCCTAGCAATGTGTTCTGTTCATGAGGTCTCATACTTACAGTGTCCTAAATTACTTCTTCAAGTCTCCTTGCAAAAACTGGGCATGCAGACAATCTCCATTACTTGAGCTTGCTCATATATTATTCTTAGCATTATATTGTAACCCAGCATAGCCAGTTGAAACCAGAGCCATGCTATTACGGACACTATACATAAATAATATATTTAAAGCAGTCTGCCTCAGAAAGCGTATTATTTAATAAAGCTGTGGAGACAAGGAAAACAGAAGCAAGGAAAGGAAACATCTTCAAACTCACAGAATAGTCCATCTATATTCTGAGTAAAACCAACAATAGACTGTCTCATTCTTTATGTATATCTTCCTGATTTAATATGGAAATGGTATTTAGAAATTAAGATAACTGGAAATGTACATTTTCTTTCTCCTAAAGACCATCCACTCATTCTATAGAAGCCAGGGGAAAGACAGAAAGCTGAGATTTGTTCCTTTTATAATAAGAAATTAATAAATCCAATATTTAGCAGACCACAGAACAAAACATGCCCCTGAACTACACAATGTGACAGTAGCTTTTACTGCGTCTGCTCAACAGTCCCTGAAGTTTGGTTTTCCAGGATGCCAGGTACAGTACATGTCTATTCTTTTCTGGTTTTGTTTATGATAAAATTAGATTTACATATTTTTACATATGTTCAGGTTTTTTCCTCTCTGTTTTAAATGTTGAAATGCTTTGTTTTCCCCCTCATGTCTAAGCTTTTTACTGATTTTTTTTTAGTGGTTCCTGTTATCACCAAATCAGAAAAGAGCCATATACATATATTAGATTGTA
This sequence comes from Pedionomus torquatus, assembly GCA_013398155.1. Classification (NCBI taxonomy): domain Eukaryota; kingdom Metazoa; phylum Chordata; class Aves; order Charadriiformes; family Pedionomidae; genus Pedionomus; species Pedionomus torquatus. The sequence goes on from VZRU01014264.1 coordinate 160,963, forward strand.
CCCAGTTACGACAAGGAAACTTAACTCCACTCTCTGACATTTTTTTAGATCAAAGAGAAAATACATATGTGAAAACAACACACCTTTATTCCACTGAAGCAGAAAGAATTATTTTTAAATTCAAAGGTAATTTGCCTCACAAATATTACGAGGAGAATTTGGGATTTTTAGTGTGAGTTACAATGAAAAAACTTATCAATGTAGTTTACTGCTGGTTCTTCATGGAACTATACTACTTTTCTATATATTTTAACAATTATTGTTTTTTACTGTTGGTGTGACCATTTGAAAGTCCTTCAATCTATTTTCAAATTCTCAGGGCTGATTTTATTCCAAGGTAAAGAGTGGTCTAAATACTTACTTTCATTCTATTTGGAGCTGACGGGTTTAGGAAATAGAAGTTCAGCATTGCAGAAAAAGTCTCTTTGAACTGTAACTACTGTATCTCCAGGGTAGTAATTTTGGAGAATCCCACTCTAGGGTAGTGATTCTGTTATTTTATGATGGAGCTATTAGTAAGTGGTATGAAACAGAACGAGATTTTCTCTTTATTTCACATTTACATTTCTTGTATGCCTACAATTTAGTCTCTTTAAATGTCAAAGTGTTTTTAAATGAGCACTTTGCACATTTTGATGTTGTTGGCTCTCTGTATTCTCACAATTAGAAATGACATCAGCGATTATAAAACAACATTAGGTAGTCTGGAATCTCAGCTATACAGATTTCCTATTTCACTTTTTTCCTTCATCCCTTCTTTGAAGGTCACAATAAAAATGAAACAAATGTCCTCTTACAAATTTGTTTTCTCCACATTCAGTAAACATTAAATTCTGAGTTCTTAACTCTGTGTGACTTGGGCCCATGTCATCTACCTTTAGGCAAGTCTCTACTGTCCTTCTTCCAAGGTGAATAGGACCACTCTTCTGGGGGCCATGTGTTCATATTGCTATTCCTGACAACACTAAATAGCACCTGAAAATACACCTCTGCACAGTTCACAGACTAAATTTCTCCCTAGGCACAATGTAAGGTGCCTTGTATCAGAAAGAGCCTCCGGAGGTAGGATGTATGACTCAGACATCTGTCTGAATCACAGCTGTCTGCTTTGCTTTATCCTTTCCTCTCTAAACAAAATTATTCCCCGCTCCGAGACCCTCCTTGGCTGTTTGCTACTCCATGCAGAAAGCCACTCCAGCAGCCATAGTGAAAGAAAGGAGCAAGAAGAGGTGTAAGACCAAAGATCTCCTTGTACGTACAGTTTCAGGTTCAGAAACATCCTACACATAAAGCCAGTTTCTCAAATTTATTTTGCACAGCCCCAAAGCAACGCAAAACAAAACTAACAGAATCACCACAAAGGCAATGCCTCCGTTGCTGTGTGTCCCAGTACCTGCTCCTGGAGAGGACTGGTCAGAGCCCTGTCCAGCTGTCCATGCCACATGTGACAAAAGTTTAAGCTTCCCTCCAGATTTTATGGGTTGTTGTCAATATTTGTTCTTGAAGCTGTTATTCCAGGAGCCACACTGCCTGAAGTGGTTTCTGTCTCCACGTTTTTAACCACTCCAGGCATTTGTACTAACCCAGTTTGGAGCGGGGTGGAGGAGAAGAGGAATAAGTGTTGCTTGATTTAGCAATACCACTGAAAAACATATCCTCAACTGATTAGGAATCTGCCTTTGCTTTGCTGTCTGCCTCCTGTGAGCTCAGCATCTTTCAAGCCCAGTGGATAATCAGTCCTTAGAAGGTGAGTAAAAGTCACATACAAGCCAGAAGTCATTTCTTTTGGATCCCAGGCCAGTGTTAAATCCATTGTCCCACATCTTCTTTCTGGCACCCTGCCTCTGAGGACATCTGACACAGAAAAAAGGAATTCTTATTACCACTGGCTGGCAATTAAAAGAAGGATGGAAAAGTCAGAGAATAATTCTCTTAATTGACTACTCTTCTTACTACTTGTAATCTAGAGGAAATCTAATTAATTCTACATGAAGAACAACTATTCTGTAGTGAAGTGTAATTCCTGGTCTCTGGGGCTTCAGCTTACCAGTTGTCAAATTATCCAATTACACACTTGTTAAAATCCATTTTGGGGAGATTTTCATGGCTCGTAAATAAATAATTTCAAAAGCTTCAATACTCAAAAGAGAAAAGAAAAAAAAAAAAGGGAATCTCTTGACCCCCAAATGGTACCTCAAAATCACAAGACACATCTAAAAAATGATGTCAAGAAAATTATGTTCAAGCTGAAAAGAGTGATACCCGCCCTTCTTTGCTCGAGCAGCACCACAGTGGTGATGTATCTATTTCAACAGTGAGAAATTTCCTGCTTCTTCTTCAGTTATGTTTTATTCAAATCACTAATCTGAAGGGAATCAATTAAAGCAGCATCCCTTTCATTATGCCAAAAGGGAAAAATCTTTTCATAACCACATCAATTAAGAGGTGGGAAGCCAACAAGCCAACGGAGGCTGTAGCTCAAGCCAAGGATATTGGTGCACTGAAGCAAAGCCAGTGCATGGCCACCAAGATGGTCAAGGGCTGGAGCAGATGGTGTACGCAGAGAGGCAGAGAGAGCTGGACCTGTTCAGCCTTAATAAGAGAAGGCAAACAGGAGACCTTAGTACTTTCTACAGCTACTTGATCAGAGGATACAGAGAAGATGAAGCCAGTCTGTTCTTAGGCTTGTATGGCAATAGGATGAGAGGTACAGAACACAAGTTAGAACATGGGGAATTCCACTGAGATACATTGAAAAACAAATTACTGAGAGGGTGACCAAAGTCTGAAAAAAGTGTTCCCAGAGAGACCGTGGGATCTCCATCTTTGGAGGTCTTCAAGACTCAAGTGGATACAACCCCAAGCAGGGCATTGGGGTAGCTAATGGCTGGAGCTCTCTTCAACCTCGGCTGCTCTGTGACTCTAAAAATTCTTGAGAAAAATTCTCTGATCAAAAAGAGGGAGCTGACAGATGACACTTCAATCAATATGTATTTGAAGGAATGTCCTTAAATCAGTGTAAACTCTGGATCCTGATGTGACTAGATTTGCCAAACATGAGCATAGAAGAAAACTTTCTGTGAACTCTGAATTTCAGTAAAAACAATTTCGCGGTCAGGATTAAGGATTGTTTTGCAATATTTACTACCACGCTGTATGGCAACATTGTGTTACAATATCCTGTGAGTGAAACTTGACATGAAACAAAAGAGGAACAGAAGGCAGTAATCTGTTTTCTACAAACCCAATCTGACTGTATTTCAATAAAAGCAAGCAAACACTATCCCTGGTTTTTGTTGGGTTTGTTTTTGGTTTTTTGTTTGTTTGTGTTTAATTCAACATAAAAAACTTTGACATTTCTTTGATATTGAGTCCAATTAACATAAAAATATAAAGATATTGGATAATCCAAATTAAGTGCAGCAATATTCCCAGCCATTACTGTTGATTATGAGCTCTCCATGGGAGACATCCTAAGACATCCTGACTTTAAAATCATTCAAAGCACTTGCCTACGGAAAATGAGGTCCCTTTCAACTGGCTGAAACTGGGCTGCACAAAAATTATCAAATTATCAAATATTTATGATACCTTCATTTTGAAAGCTTGATTCACCATCAAATTGCTTCTCTTTTAAACTCATAACATCTTTAATATCAATGGCTTTGCAGCAGTGTGAAAACAGGCCAGAAATGCTACACTTTGTGCCCACTGAAGCAGGGACAAATTCTGGGTGAAATTTGCTCTAAACTCAGATTTGCCATGTTTTCCTGGTCCTTTGACATTTCATAGGGCTGAAGGATTGGGCTTGTTTCCACCCAGCTCAGCTGCATGTGTCTAATCAAGAAAAACATATGTAACTTGCACTTAAGAAAGAACAGCAGCTGTTACGCAAAGCCATTTTTCTTAGGCTTTAATTCGTAAGAAAAATACCCTTGTGTTTGTTCCTGCTTCTCTAGGGAACCCAATTTTTGATGTTCCACATCAAATTGTGTGGCCATCAGCAGCTTTGCCAGCAGCCAGTCCAAGTCCTCATTACTCATTCCCCCACTCAGACAAAAACTGGGTGACTGCTGCTTTCTATTATTACAGGTGATTACAGTATTAGTCACTAGCAACTGTGGCTCCAGATACAAAAACAAGATTTCTAACCTCTTTTCTTCAACAACAACAACAACATCATCAGGATCTTTTTCCATGAGTCTGTAGTAACCTTTGGCAGAAAAAGAACTGGATTAAACTGGAAGACCTGCTTGATGGTTTTCACTATTTGGGAATTTAGGGAGCAAAATGTCTGCGTTGATGTTACAACGAACACAGTTACAGTTTCATTGCATGCTCCACAGGTCAACAAAATGTCTAATTGTAAAGGGAAAGAGCTATTGCTTGTTATTCCAAATGTTAAGGACCCCAGGGTTGTCATTAATCCTGCAAGGAAAAATCCAAAGAATATGGCACTTACTGGATTCTGGGGATAAGGCATCTATGATTGCTAAGTGCTTGTATTATATCCTCATTTCATTCCGTATACAAAACAAAATGACACATGCTAGTGACTCCCACGGCTGTCTGTTTGTTGGTAGCTAGAGAACAGAAGTCTGCCAGAGCAAGGCCAGCCTTTAGCATAACAGCAGTAAGTTAACAATCAAACCAAGTCATTTTTTAACAGGCAATTCTAATTGGAAAATGAACCCTATATGCATTAGCCACCCTGCAATTGAGTATATTCACTTCTTGAACACAGTCAAACAGTCACCAGATCTGTCACACCCAACTGGACTACTCAGCTGCCTGGTTCATTGTTTGGGCACAGACAGGTGACAATACCATGTGCTCTGAAACAGCATAAATAATTGACATCTACATATGAAAAAAATGCCTTGTAGCTTCAGATACCTGTGATTCAATTAGTTTCTGAAACACAACAGATTATTATGTGTTTACTGGATGAAACATTTTCTCCTGTTAGCTGTATAGGTTCATTATAATTATTAGAACATGAAACAGAATCTAATCTGACTCATGCGTTGCATAAAGACTGATTAACAGGCTTATGAATACAAAGTCCTTCCAGCTGAAGTTGCCTGAACCACAGAGAACCAATTCAAAGAGCAGATTTTTGGATCCAGGCAAAGCTGCAAGATTGACAGTAAGATAACCTGTTCCTCTGAACTGATACAGCAATATTCCAGAATTAGTCTGATACAACAGTATTCCAGAACAAGCCTAGGGACAGATTTTTAATATTTTTTTAAACTTTTTTTATTATTGCTGTCAATAATGGCCCTGGAACAAGATGAAACAGAAAACTTCTAAATTTGCTAACCACATCAGTTTGTGAGGCATTGTCAATACAGAAGTTTGAACTATTAAATAAAAACCACCAGAGAAACTCAAGGATTCAAGAAAAAGAAATGGAATGAAATGCAGTACAAAGTTTAATCATGGGGACTGACAGCAAGAATTTCAGCCATCAGGTAAGAGGTCTTCAGCCTAAAACAACAGAGCCAAAGATCTGGATATAGTACTCGGTCACAGGATGAACGTCTGACATTGCACAAAACAACCCCCAACCAACCAAAAATTGCCAAGAAACAGAACCAAACCCATGCATATATCATTTGAGAAAATGGAGAAAAACCCATTTCTAGTGCATAAACACTTAGACAACCATGGCAAGGGACATTATCTGGTATCCTGTAGTCATCCTGAATACCTGTTTTCAAGAAAGATGAGTATAAATCACAACTGGTAGGCATGAAGAGATGTTACTGAAAGAATGGAAAGTCTGTTTTATGATATAAAATCTAAGACCTCGTTCTATCTAATTTTAGGAAGCAACAGGATATACTAGCAAAAATATCCAAATTTCCCAGGAGTAGATTTCATCTGTGATTCAGTAATCACTTTGATCTAAAATGTCCCTCTTCAGAAACAGGTAATGTCTTAATTAAATATTTGAAAACCTGCCGAATATTGTCACTGCAGTTTAAAAGCCATGAATTAGGAAGGCAAAAGCATTTAACTACTCTATAGACATCTTTTTCTTTTTCAAAAAGCTGTCAGTGAAACTGTTTAGAAACAGTCACTCATCAGATTTGAGTAGGGCAGCTGATCCTGGCTGATGTGATTCCGTACTTCTCAGCTACCAGGCAGAACCCAGACCAGCCACAGCCAAAAGCAGATCCTCTCTGTAATCAATTTGTTCATCTGTATCATACACACAGAAAGAGATTCACATTTCAGCTCTCCCACAGCAAAGCACTAATTTCATCCAAACATATCCTAATCATTCAGCTTAAGATGGTAGACAGTAGAGAGAAGGCTGTAACAGCTTCCAGTATCTTATTCCAGCACCCAGCATGGACTCCTGAGCAACTCCCACAGAAAACAGCAGCACTTTGCTACACTCTGCCAGCCTGAGGAGTAGCAAAGCACCGGAGCAGAACTGCAGGTCTAAGGAAGAAGCAGGGACAGCCATCTTTACAGCTACACATGGACCATAAGCTCCAACATTTATGGCACTGAAACCTTGGGTCTAGGAGAAGGCAGTCTGGTTGATTTCAAGAGGAACTTCAGCTGCTGCCCATCCTCATCATGCTCTTCTGTAGGAAGGGACCAATTTATTCTTTATATTTTTTCGTTCTTCTCTGTTTGACTTCTGAGTATTTCTGGGTGCAGCTATAATTAAACACGTGTTTGTGCAGCTCTGAGCACTCTGCTAGCTCAGTCTGAGCTACATATCCAGTCTCTAACAGCACATAAACAGTACTAACTGAAAATTAAATGTTTCTGATACATATATTTATAAGGCCATTAATTCCCTAAGCACTTTTAAATTCCAGCAGTGACTGGCACTGCCATGAGAGGTGATTTCTTTAATTATTAGAAATAATTTTAATACAGAAAAGCTCCTTATATAAGAGATTGCCTCTTTGCTGCAGCAATTGATTTTATTTATTTATTTGGTCTATTTACCCTGCTGATGGTATGTAGAACAGTTTATTTCCTGTCAACATTTTCATTAAATTTTTATAAAGAACATCAGGAGCAAGTTGAAACAATAAATTATCTATAAGGTATAATGTTAAACTGGTGTTCAGGTTTTAGATACAATTTATTTAATATGACTGCCATAAATATAACTTCTCACAAGCCAAAATGGCTCTAATGGGTCTGAGGACAAGAGCATGTTCATCTGCAGTGGGAGAATGGGTTTACAGTCAATGTTGCTTTGATAACTGGGCTAGGATGCACCCAAACAGGTCTTTTAACAAAATATCACCTTAAATATAAAGTTTGTTACGTGCTGTGCATTATAAAATATTTCTGTTAAAGAAAGAAAGCAACATTTACTTTTCACAGTCAGTTTATTAACCTGACCTTGTAAAATAAATATTCTGCTTGTGTTTCATACAATAGCAGCTGTGGTGACCTAAACATTGCAAAAATGGTAGCACTGCTTTAAAGGGTTGCTTTGTTCCAACGCTACTTCCAAGTGACTCTTTCCTGGAGGTCACTAACCTCTTAAGTCACCTGAGATGAAGGATAACGTCATCTTTCTTCCTAATAGTTGATCAAAGTACGTTTAAACCACCTTCATTTGCAGCTTAAAAATAGGTCAGTTCGACCTACACCAAAGCAGCTTTCCTCAGCAAGACCTGAACTGAGGGTAGGGACAGATCGCCAAGTTGGGACTCCTTAGTAGGGTCAGATGAGGAGGCATAATTCTTTGCCTTCACTATAACCTTTTTCTTGCAAAGCAATGAGCTGGACTTTGGTCACTGACTTTGTTAAAGATTGTCATAAATCAGGCGTCCCTTCTCAGAGTTTTTTTACATTTGATTTAAATGTCTCTCTGCCTTACATGTCACTTGACTGTCTTGGAGGCTGATGTTGCACTGCTTGAGGACAATAAATAATGGGCCAAAACCAGAGAGATAATGGAAGCTCAGTTGCTGATACAAGTCTGTAATTCACTGTTCACCATCCACCTTTGCCTGCTAAAATACGGCTTGGAGGGATGGAAGGTTGTTTTTGGAGTTCTTACCTCTGCCAAGCAAAGTGCAACCGCACCACTGTACCATTAAGTTTCAAATCCCATCTTTTCTTCCTGTTCATTTCAGTTCTCTAATAATAAAGTTATTTCTTAGGTCAAAATTGAGTAGATAATAAACATAGTTAAGGGCTGTCCCAATATATTCAGTAAGAAGAAGAAGACAGGCACTCCACAGGCATGTGGGCATAACACTCACCAAGTCCCAGAGCGGAGCAGTTTGCTAAAGCATGAAGGGAGCCTGTCATGCTAAGGAGCCTCTCCCCAGTAAGGTGAAACCTGCTAATTCAGCCCTAGTGCCAGGCAAGCTGTCCTACTGCCAGCAAGTTTGATTCTCTGAGTATCAAGAAAATTGAATTACCTACTCTCCAAATATTAATATCATGACTGGTACGAGGCAATCCAGGGCTACTCAGCCACTGTTACAATGACTCTCCAGAACCCAAGAGTTCTTGCTCCAGAAGGCAAAATTTTCTGTTGTTTCCTAGTTGCACCCATCATACAAGCAGTCCATTATAGCTGGCACTAAGATCAATTCACCTGTAAGAGCTTGGGGAGTCTCTCAAGAAAGAAACACAGAGTCACAGACCTTCTATGCCCAACGGTGATCATCATATAACCACCTGGCTTCTTCATCAGTTTCATGTCCTACCACCATCTGAAACATCTGGTCCACATTCATACCCTTAATAACACCTTAAATATCAGGGCAACTCCATTTGTGTGAGCCAAGCCTGCTCTAACATTAACTTGCTGATTTAGAAATAAAAAACACGTATGTGGAACAAAAATTTTTCAAAAACTGAAGGTCAGAAACCTGCAACCTTTTGAAGAAATTTCTGAAGAGACACTGAGCATCATGCATATATTATTTTTTGCTGCATTCTAGAAAAAATTAAAGTCAAAACGGTGTATTCCCTAGTCAAAGGACCACTCTAAAAATGGATTTATCAATGCTGGGACTGACTTCTTCCCCTGTGAGATTTATGAATCAGCTGTTTTGCCCTGATTCCTTATCAGATTATTAAATAAAGAGGGGGCACAGATAGAATAGGTTTAGGGCATATACCTAGGTAAGACAGGCAATTTACAGATTCACACCTGGTTCAGTTAAGAAGCAGCCCAGATATGTTATTATTTATTATTTTTATTATTTACAGAACAGATTTCAACTTATCCATTTACTAGCATGTCATATCTGCCCTCAACCTTTCTCAGCAGGGATTATCTTGTATGCACACAGATGGCTACAGAGCTCATCTGTCTCTCATCCTCACCTAATCATTAAGGTTCAACAAAAGGTGAACACCACAATTATGAAAGAGCTGACAGAATGTTAAAAAAGTGACAATAATCAATATCAGCAAATGTCCAATTTGAGTGATTAAACCTGTGCCATTCATCACCTAACAAAATGAGAGTGAAATAAAATAGGGAATAAACACCAGGAAGAACTCAAATAGGAAGTGGAAGCGGAATCTTTAGGATGCCAATAAAAAAATAGTGACAGATCCTAGAATATTCATGCATATTAGTCTCACTGGCTGTCACACTACATTGCGGATCCTCAACTCAAAAGAACCTCAGCAGTTTAGTATGTTCAAGACAGTTAATGAACAAATGGACCATATGCCTTTTTAATACCATATTTCAAAGGTCTTAAGAGGTGCTAGGGTTTCTGTCTCTAAGGATACCCTAGTATAGGTGAATGTTGAAAGAACGACATTTAAAGAGAATTAATATACGTTAGTTGACAACAAAGAATAACATAGAAGGTTTTTGCTTCTTCACTATTTACTTGTGACTATTATTATTTTTTTCCAAAGTACCAATATTTCAATAATTACCATGGAGTAATCCTCTGATATTCCTTGTACAGAATTTTCCATCCAGAATAAAACACTCTTTGTTTCTATAATTCCTGTACCAATCAACATGTTCTTAAGACGTCTCTTCTCCAGTTCTCTGGCCACACACTACCCGGAGACACAGACTGCAGTAGGAAAGCTGGCATGGAAGTGGGGAGAGTTTTGACTAGTGCCCATGCAAGAAATTCACAAATTACAGTGGAAACTGCACTAGTGAAGAACATTATATCATACAAATGTCTGTGTCTTCCACAGGGTTTAGTGGGTGTTTCAGTTTCTGTCAACAAGGCAAGACATTGCTATGTGGCAATGAGTCACTGCAAAGTAATCATGGTAAAAGGTTAATAATTTTTTATAACCCTGGATAAACACCTTTGCCTGTACTTCATCTGGCTTAAGGGAAAGGATCATGCATTGCAAATATCCAAACAGGTGTTCACTGGTTCTTCCAGTGTTCTCAAATGAAACATCTTCTCCCATGCTATTCCCATTCTGCTGACAAGGGCTGACTGGGGTCCCACGCATAGCTTACCAAGACAGGTTCTGTTACACTTTAAAACTAGAAAAGGTGATATTAAAGTGTCAGAAATATCAGAAGTTATGGTACCCACACATCCATAAAATACACCCTACAGCTTTCACATCAATATCTTTGAGTGCTCTACTGTGACTTGTGTTGCTGTTTTGTTATTGGTGTAGGGCCCTTCAGGGGTCTCAGAAGCCGGAACACTAATATGCCATAGAAAAAAAAAATGCACTGGAGAAATGTAAGGTGAGTGCAGCAAATCCATAACAGCTAGCAGGAAACAAAGATGGTGCAGATGTGGTATGTACTAGTCTATTAAAAATACAAAGCTCTGCCTAATGTTAAAACAGTAAAATTGCTCTTTTGAAAAATTAACCTGTAATTGAAATTTCACCAACATTTCTGTTTGGTGCTCCTAAACATGAAATTACATGTTCCTCTAAGAAGCCCAGCAAAACTAGCCCAAATTAACCCCAGCCTCCAGAAACAGAGAAAAAAATGTAACACTTTGTTTTCATTATGGTTCTTCCTAAGCAGAAGAGTAAAACTTTTTAATTTTTTTAATTTTAAATGTGTAAATTGCAAACTGGTGTTGCTAAGATCACAGGGAAATCTGAAGTATCTAATTTCAGTTACGTGCCTTGAAAGGTCTACACCTGAATCATCTTTTCCTAAGCACAAAGTGCTACAAAGATTCAAAAATTTGTGATCCTCCAGAGTTTCTTCCCTGACACTCCTGTCAACACAAAGAAGGTTAAAACTATTCCCAGTCTGTCAGTAATTAGGGGACCCCCACCATTTATCGTTGCTTTCTCTCTCATTCATTATCCCAACACCTGTTTCCTTATAAATTGCCACCTACTGATAACTTTATAGACTTCATGTGACCTTTGAACATAGAATTTTGTGCTTTTGGAAAATGGGCCCTTTTTTACCATTTAATGGAAATGAAGAGGGTGAGTTGATTTGTACCAGCTGCCAGGAGAATCTATCTCTGTTCTTATGAACTATTTTTTACCATTGTATCACTTGATACTAAAGCGATCATGGGCATGTAATAGAAAAACTAGTGTTTTCTGCAACCATTGGGGAAATCTGTTATCTTTCCATTAAAGGATGGAGTGAATAAAATGCCCAGATCTCAGGTTACATAAATCAGACACCTCTACAGACTTAACCCTCAATACTCCAGAACTCGTGTGACTGCATTTCAGGGTCACATCTACAGACCTAAAAGCCTCTTCTCCCATCAACAAGCCAGCTGAGATCACCCACAGTTCAACAGCAGAACTAGCCCATGAAAACAGCCATGTAAAACAAAAAGATTAGATATTCAAATGATATAGATATATAACTGATTTGATAGGTGGCTACAATTCCAGATGGAAAGAGCTCTTTCAACTGTGATCTACACCTTGGCAATAAAAGTGAGAAGCCATTACAGATGAAAATAAATATTTTTGGTAAAATAAAGAATCACAACATCTGAGTAGTTCTGAAGTTGGTAAATAATAACAGCTAGCATCAGTTCTGTGAGTCTGGAAGGACAGAAAACACCTTCAGCCTTCAATAATGGCATAATTAACCGGCTATCACTAGGCAAACATCCTGGTTACATTTTTTTAAAGCTCTGGAATTAACTTTTGGTTTTCTCTCAGTGCTAAATAATAATCCATCAATATTTTCTAACAGATAGTCCTGAGTGAAAATGAGGCACAGCCAGACCATAGACAAGTATACTTCTGCCCTAAAGATGAAGAAATGTGAAAGGGAGAGAAGAGGAAACACACAGAATTTCTGTTTGCACTTGGAAGTTGGGTATCTAATAGGTTTTTTATGTAAGACCAAGACTAAAGAATCAGGTATTTTTCAAGCTCCACAGATTGCATTGTGACAGTGAGGCAATCCATTTGAACACATTTATCTAGATCAGAGAGTTGGCTATGAACTGTATTTTGTGTTCTCCAAGTCATTCAAAGTTACTCAGAAGTCAAGCCATGACTTTTATTTCTTTTCTCACTTGTAAATGAATATGGAGTCAGAAATCAAAAACTGAAAAAACTGATTCGAGAATTCCATAAACACCAGACCAAATGTAAGAGTACCTTACACCACATGGAACTGCCTGACCAAATACACCACTGTGTACACCACCAACAACAAGAGTGAGTTCTGAATATAGGGAATGTATTGAACTGTGTATTGAATATAACGAAGGCTGCTTCTGCCCTTAAGAAGCGAGTGTATTGTCAAAGGGAGCATGCCTGCACCTTCCATGGGAAGCTACGGTTTCCCCTCAAGCAGTTTCATTGCTGAATGAAGAAAATTCAGGAGTTAGTATCTATTTCTCAATCTGCTGAAACTTTCTTTCTCCCCACCTCTGTCAGCAGATCATATGCATCTGTCAGACACTGGAGTTGTAAAACAATATTAAAAAACTGCAGAATGCCAGATAATTTCTTACCATAGCCAAGGGGAGAACTCCTACCAGGTCCTTCTGGCTTACGTAAATCTTGGAGATTCCTAGATCAGATGTCATATCTCCAGGGTATTCTACCTGCCATGTGATGAGCTGGGTCCCAGGTAGGTCAGTTAGGTCTTCAATTTCAAAATCAATCTGCATGATTTCAGAGGAAGGGCCATCCGCACTGCAAGAAAGAAAGAAAAAGAAAGGTTTCGTTCATTCACATGACTGATAAAATAGCAATATAATTGCTTTTATATTAATAAAACATTAGATTAAAGCTCTTCCAAAGAGAGGATCTGGTGGGATGATGGATACAATAATGAATTAATCATTTGCACTTGTCCTAACATTTCAGGGTATTTCCCAAGCATTCAAGTGTCTTAGTAACAGTGTGTGACATGGATCATAAACAGCAATCCATTGTACAGGTGGAGAAACAAAACCAAATCAAGGTAAGCCTAAAGCTACCACAGCCCAGAAATCCTAACTATGAGGCTCTCACTTTAACAAGCACATTGTATTTCCACCCTGTTAAAGCAACACATGAACAAATCTAAAGGGAATCGCTCCCTGAAACGGGAAACCACTGCATTAAAAGTATTTTCTGCTTTTTAAAAAGGGAGGAATGGAAGAAAGGTTCATGAACCAGGGCAGCAGGGAGCAGAGGATTGGGCAGTTTGGAATTATTTTTTGGTTATATCTTGCTGTGAATGTCTGTCTGAAGCTCACTTTGTCCTCTGCTAAACTAGGAATTATAGCTAATTTAGTTTGTTGTGGGAGAAGAGAGAGTTACAAAACTGGACTATTTAATATTGGCCACTCCTACTTGATCCTTAAAAAGTGCTAGAAAAGAACAAAGAGTTACTAGATGCGATACATCAGGATACTATAGCAACATTGGGGTTACCTTAACAATTCTACCTTGCCTTCACATTCTGTCCTTCCTAAAGTTACATGGTTCATTTAAGTGAATACCTTAAAATAGAAACGTAAAGAGGAAAACTGAAAACTGGAAAGGGGGCTCACTGGTGCAAGTCCTGCAAAGCTCATCATAAAATCAGCCACTGCATAGAAAGCAACACAGGAAAGTTTCTATTGTGTATCTTGGCAAGGTGAGCTCCAGAGTCCACTGGCATTTATGGAGACAGAAAATAGCTGATTTACTGTAAAGTTGTTGAGGAACGCAACAATCCAGGGGACATTGAGAATGACAGTGCTTTAACTTCTGAAGTGGTGAAGGCCAAACAGATCTTCAGTGTTTGTGTGGAAGAGAACGGAAAAAGCAGAATTTCTTTCAGTGGGATAATACTCAAGGGGAGAAAAAATGGCACAACACTGAAGTGTCACAAGCCACTTATGTCAGAGAGTGCAGCTAGAAAAAAGAGGAAACATTTCAGCAACTGATTAGAGAATCCCAGAACATGCCCAAAACACAGCAGGCTTTCCCAGCTGATGTGGAAAAAGAGCTAAAACTAGGCATTTTTTTTTAATGAAGAACACTTATGACACAGCCCCAGTTTAGGATTCTTCCCAAAATACTCAGATATTTTTATCACACTAGCTAAATCCAAGGCTTTATCCAAAGCTACTGTTTGAAGAGTTTAATCTGATCATCTTTAAGGTTGGGATTTTAATGGCTGTAATGAGTTCTTCCTCTCCTGGATGGAATTGAAAAAGAGCCTCTGTGTTTCCCAAATGGAACACATCGTGTTCCGTGTCTCATTTCTTCATGTCAGGGAAAAAAAAAAAAAAAAAAAAAAAGCAGGANAATTTCTAAACTAGCACTGAATACAGTCTTATGCTGACCTAGGTAGGATCAGAAAGCTGCTTTATGCAGCTGTGACTATTGAAACTCAGTTCCCTTAATTGTATGAGAAGGAATAGGCAATGCATTGCCTATAAACACTTGGCAGTGATCCTGTTTTGTACGGTATGTTCTATCACAGTTTCTGTGTTTAAAGAGCTAATTGAATCTTTATATAATGAACCTTGGTTTTGTGATTCTATTCAGGGTGTCTGTCTTTATTATTGCATTGGTGTCTGCTACTACCAGCCATGGGCTTTGCAGAATTGGTGCTGTCACCAGAAAGGTGCCCTGTAACAGCAGTGAAGGGACTGCTGCACAGGAGGGGACTGCAGGGCAGAACACCACAGAAAAAACTAACAACTGGCAAAAAAAGGCAATCAGCCTAATCTTTTCCAGGTACGTTTGGGATTAGGAGAAAAGTAGTTAAGTGATTAGGACATAGGAAAACAAAGGAGGGAGTGAAAGGCAATGGAAGAGATGGGGAGAGAGAAGTGGATTGTGGCCCTTATATTCTTGAACTACAGTTCCTATATGGTATGAGTAATCCCAAAAGAATTAAAATATTTCTTTTCAGTTCTCCTTCAAAGCAGATATTTTAATGAAGCATTTATTGTAGCAAAAAAAAACTCCCCACTTCATTACCAAATGCGATTTTGACAGAAATTATTTGAAGTACTTCTTCTAGTTTCACTGGACACCTCCAAATTACAAGATTACAAAGCAGCTCAACAATCAGTAAGAATGTCATTACTGCTGCTAAAGACGTATAACAAATGTGAAAGTATTGCATGACCTATGATCAGACCCAGGCTGTCATCACCAGGTGAGGAACTTTTGTTTAATTACATTCCACATCACTTACTACGATGATCCTTCCATGTGCAAGTCCTGTGGATCTGTGTTCCCAATTTACAGCCTTCCTAGGTAGTATTTAGCAACTGAAATCTTTCAACAAAGAAGTTAACCAAAAACTTACCCTTCAGAATGTGCAGTTAAAAAATGTAAGTGGAGAAATTTGGACAAGTAGTCTGCATCACCAGAGTTTAGGCACATAAAATTATGTGTGGCTTTTCTTTTAAAGTCAAGGCTGCTTGGTACAACAGAAATGTTTCCACGGGGTAGTCAGCCACTGCTACCTGAAACGATGCACTACCTAATCCTCCTCAAGGTAGGCATACACTTTACGGTCACTGTAACGGAATAGCATGTTGGCAGCTTGTCTTTCCTAACGCTAAAACCATTATTGCTATCAAGAGTTCGGGAGCACTGTGAGTTACAATACGGGAAGCTACACGATTAGAAAGTTTAGAACAGGCAGACCCGAAGACTCGCAACAGCAATCCAAGCTGAGCTGGAGTGGTCAAAGCAAAACACTTCTTGGTGCTAATTTAGATTCAAATCCTTCTCATGGGTTTTTGCTGTTTATAGCTGAGTTAAACTGTAATGGAGTTCACTGTGGTGCCAATAAACTCTTCTGGTGAAGAGAGCCCTGCTGAGCTGTGTGCCATGTACACGCATTTTTAAAGGATCTCAGCCCAATATGAAGACAAGGAAGACAGAAAAAAAACCCAAAAACTCACTGGAATGGAGTAGTCTGGTCTTTCCTCCTGTCAGTCAGGACAACATAGGCACGTTTATACTGCATTTCTAAATCTGCCTCTTATTTCCTATCTAACAAAAGATCAAGCAGCTCTGACAAATTAAGAACAATGGGAAACTCTGTTCTGTCTCCAGGGGAGTAATTTCTACCTCTGCAGAGCGATTATGCACCTGCTGCTTCTGACACACTTCTCACATCCCTGACTGAAGCAATTTTTTAAGAACATGTACCTCTTCTGCCCTTTTGGCCTGGGAGTCCATTTAAACTGGAGAGACTGGGGTCAAGGCCCTTGGCCAGTTGCAAACACCTGTACCATTGGGTCAAGTTTCTTTAGAGGAAAAGAACAGCCACTCCTCTGGGTCTCTAGGGATGGTATGCCCCACAAGACACTATTTTCAAGAGGAGACTGTAATTCTAAGAATAGCTATTGGATGTTGGCACTGGTGGCCAAGTCAAGTATCTCATTCCTGATTTCACTAGCTGTGGTATCAGCTTTGATCTTTATATAATGCTCAAAAACCAAGATTCGTTCTGAACCTACTAAAACGACTGGGCATGTAACGTTTCTCATAATACAACATATAAAGTTTTATCACTGTCTTTAGAAGGCTATAACGGACACAAGAAGCCTAAAGCCATGAATATGCTAAATAAGATGTATCACAGGAATGTTAATAAAAAAGCCTTGGGGAGAAGAGAGGAGGAAGATAATCTTTATTCTCTTCTACTTCCACACACATACCCATACATTTCTTGCAGAGAGCCCATATCCTGAAAAGCTGCCCAGGCCAGGCTGAGAGGTGGAACAGCTGTGCTCAGAAAAGGAAAAAAGTGTCTCCAGGGATAACTGGAAAAACTTTCTAGCATGAGAGAGGAGAAACAACAGCACAGCTGACCCCATGAGACCTGAGGGAGTTTGTGAAAACTGTTATTATCCTCGTTTTACAGAGGAGAAAATTAAACTGAAAATTACTTTCCCGTAAAAACAGGGATAAGATGATTTATACACCACAAAGTGTATAAGATGATTTATACACAGAAAGTGGTGTATAACCACTATTGCAGAAATAAAGTGATATTAAAATAAGTATATTAAGTATATTAGATACAGTAAATAAAAATATATATTAAATATAGTAAACAAGTATATTACATCTATTAAGTATATTAAATATTAAGTATATTAAATTAAATCTTTGGATAAAGTAAAATAATATGTTATGTTGTCATACCAGATAAAAACACCAGGCTATCTATTTCCAGCTCTACCAGTTAGGCTACAAAAAGGCTTGCTGTCATCTGTTCTGCCACCACACAGAGACAGCAGTGGCAATAAGTGTTAAATATAACTTCTTCTTTGTGTGGTAGGAAATAACATAAAACAATATGAGATGTAGAATAAAGGAATAACAAAGAGCAGTGACAACAAACATTGCCATTTAGTAACAGAACTCCACGGTTTTCTAAAACTACTTTTATATAGGTTTTTTTAAAAGCTTTTTCTATGGTATTTTCTTCAGAATTTAAACAATTTCACTAAGAGCAGTTTCACAAACATTTTGTGCCCATCCCTTTTGGAACTGCAAGCTGTTTCTCCCA
The DNA here is from genome assembly GCA_013398155.1 of Pedionomus torquatus. Taxonomy (NCBI): domain Eukaryota; kingdom Metazoa; phylum Chordata; class Aves; order Charadriiformes; family Pedionomidae; genus Pedionomus; species Pedionomus torquatus. Next base: position 178,886 of record VZRU01014264.1, read on the forward strand.
ATATTATCACTAAAGGGTACCTAACCAAACATGAGGAGGTCAAAGGGGTTTCAAAGGTCCAATAGAGAATCACCCTTTCCTTTGTTTTATTTTTTTTTTCTGTACCTCATTCTCTTCTGCTTGATAATCTCTCTCCAACCCTAAAGCTCCCCTATAGCACATAAACATTACACTTAAACTCCTTTATAGCAGCACATCCCAGTAGTGCCAGGAATCGGTGGACTTCATCCATTTTGCAATGCTACTGGGAGCATGCAACTGAGTAACATGGAGTCTTGCCACCTAAATAGATTTTTTTTGGGTGGGGGGGAAGAAAGAAGAGATTAGAAGAAATTAAGGGGAAAAAAATGACAGAGAGAAAAAGAAAAATTACCTGTTGCAGAAGGATATGAGAGACAGAAAAGTAGAAAATTAACTTCAGTGAAATGTAGATAAAAGGAGAGTAACAGAAAAATAACAACTATAGTTTCAGGAAAAAGTATAATTATATTTGTGGGGATTTTTTGTTTGCTTTAAGAAGCCTTTATATGAGAGTCAAAGTGTTGTGGCAATGGGACACATTTGCATTCCTCTCCATAAATGCCAGAGAGATAGAGATCGCACCTCTTCTGCATAAACAGGTACTTGCAATGCAATAAACTACTTGTGCTTGGCATGTTTGATAGCATCCTAGAAATTACGTGAATAGGATGTGTAAACGAAACATGTGGGATCACTGACAAGGAGACCATAATACTGACATCTGAGGAATAAAAAGCAGACAATGAGAAAGAAACTCTGTGTTGTAGTAGGCTAATTTATTTGGACTTTTCTTTGGTGCTCATCACCACACAATAAGCCACTGCTTTGGAAAGAGCAATAACTTTTTCCAGTTCAGCCAGGGATGATATAAAAATCCCTCTGCAAAACTTCATGTCCACATTTAATCACTTATTAATATGCTTTTTGTGTATTTTATTTTTACCTTCAGCAATCAAAACATGCTACCTTTAGATTTGCTGCCCAGGTCTACCCTAAAACAGCACACACAAACCTATCTGCTTCAGGCAGGGTTTGAACTCAATAGAATATGGGAAGACAAAGCTGAGAAAACTGTTCCACTACTCACACGCAGTCTTTGGAAGGTCCATGTCAACAGGTTGGGGTTCTCCTAGGAGTATCACACATCCAAAAAACACAAGCTAAAAGTTCTCAAACTAACCTTACAGGCAAAGAGACATTCTTTATTTTAATTAATCTGCCTGTCTTTTCCAGCCAGAGTGCAATCAATTAATATTTTCCAGCTTTTTTGGAAAAGTATATATTTTATACAGGATAAAACCTGCAGAATTTCAGTGAACTGTTTTATTCCTACAACTAGGACTTAAGGTAAAAATCAAATATTGCAAGATTTGACATTAAACATAACAAATTAACAGTGTGATATTGCCTTTCTTCAGCTGAGGAGCTGGCTCAGCTCCAGAATGTGTGTTGAACGTATCCAATGCTTGATCTCCCAAATCTTTTTCATAGGTATGAATCTAGCCGACAAGACTAGCAGGATTTCCACCCCTCCTTTGTAGTTGAAAATGAAATGCTTGAGCTTACCCCAAAAGTTAGAATTTTATTAAAACAACACCAGACAATATGGAGCAATAATACCTGAACCATATGTTGCTAGTGAACCCGTATATACATACTCCACACATCAGTCCCTGGTCCTACTCTGCTTCCTAACAAAAAGGAAAAGAAGGGAAGCGCAGCATACGGCTTGAGGCTCTGACCTTCCCAAGGTCAGAGAGGGTATTCTAAAAAAACCATAGCATCTGCAGAATCTAGCCTACTACATTACTGCAAAGATCATTATTCACCATTGATACATCAAGGTACACTGATACATACAGCACTACATTAAAATTTAATTTTATTCATTGTCATCTTACTATTAAAAATTCATCGATGGGTAGGCTGAAAAGTAATTTTTCTTCAGGAATCAGTGTATGAAGTGAACCAACTAGCAGGAAAAATCACCAAAAAAATGAATCTGCTAATCATTAATAAAGTTATTTTAAAAAAATTGATTCATCTCTCTAGAGCATGACATCAGCAGTGCTGGTCGAGAAATATTTGCTGAATTATTTATTTTACTTTTTTTTTTCTATTTTCAAATAAATTATTCACTGTACAATTTTCCAGCTGTTGATACCACTTTTCTCAAATAATTCAAACCATTCAAAAGTGGATAATAATTAGTAAGCCTTTTAATATAATACACATTTAAAACATAATTTCCCACCAATCCAGCATTTCAGTTCAGAACCATCATTCTGAGCATCTCTTGACATAGTAAATCCAGTCATCACTTACCACATTATATTAAGGGAATGGTAAATCAACACTGACTTTATTACATCCAGTCTAATAATCATTCAATAAATTATTCAACACAGTAGTCAGTAAACATCAAGTACTTTTGAAGCAGCCCAATCATGAGGCAACAGCAGAAATCTGCAGTTACAGTGCAGGTGGGATTGAACTGCAGGGCCAAGAAAACCGTTTTACTGACAGTATGAAATCTAATAAAACACTGCAAATACATTGTCAATCTGGGTTTCTCTACCTGCTGTTTTTAATTGTCCATAGCATAAAAATAACAATAAATATAACATAACTCACAGGTAAGTGTGATAAAACTGAAAAAGAAAAAACTAGGCATATAGCAGCAAATGATAGTTATTAATTGGTAAAGTTTCTACCAGATTAATCTAAGGCTCAGACTGCTCTCTGTGAGACAACTGCAGAAAGTGATGATTGTTGTCTTAACTGACAAGGGCAAAAAATAGATGAAAGATAACAGTTATTTTACAGGTAGGAAAACCAATTATAAAGGTCTCAATTAAATAATACTTCAGTACCCCTGGGAGTGCTGTGTTGACTACATACCCTTGGTTTGCCCAGGACCAGCAGCACTATAGGAATTTGGCTGTTACATCGTGACCTCCAGACCTAAACCTTTAGACCAATACCAGTCTTGAATGTTCCTAAATATTTCATTCACATTACAATCTCCCAGACTGTTAACACTGTCACTATCCCATCACTATCAACATCTCCTGAAAATGAAAGAAATCTTTTGCTAAATGGGAGGAGTTGCACAAACGTAACAGCAATCAGCAGGGAACGAGACCTAGTATTTTCATCTAAAAATTTACAGGGCTGGTGCTGCAAATATTTGCTATTGAGTAATCCCAGCGTACTAGATCATGAGAGCAAGTATTGTGCTCTGTACACTACCCTGCAGCAAAATTCATTCCTGATCTTACAAATATTTACCTACATAAAAACCTTTACATACACGAAGAGCAAATTTATATTTGTGCAGAAATATATATGGCACTAGACTTCCTGAATTCAGGGTAAGCCTTTTTTAGTAATTATTTATCTCTGAAAGGCAACAATAAAGACAAAGTTACCTGCATATGCCCTGTACAAGAAAGCTTCCCTTGAGTTCAAGAATTTTGTTTAACAAAGGCATCCCACGGATGTATGTGCCCACACAGATGGCACTTGCTGGGTCTTAATGCTCTGCTGTCAAACAAGCCCAATTACACTTAGGCAAAACTGAACTGAATGAAGAGATAATCCAGCCACTGACTCTGGTCTTGTGAGAACCACTCCTCTGTAAACGGGAACTTGCAGATAATGTATAAACAGCCTTAATTCCATCTTCTACAGAGTGCTTGTCACAGGCCCTACAACTATATTTTCCAGGCAGTGATCACAGTCCTGGGTAGAAGCAATCAAAGGGCTGAAGAGTAAAAATCTTCCGCCACTAACTCCACCTGTTATTTCTTTTCATGACTGCATGCTCTTGCTCATCTTCCGAAATACACACCTAATAACTCTCTTACATAAGCTTACCATGGCCGTAGTAATGTAATATATTTAAAAGGTTCAAGCAAGGAATCACCAGATTGAAAATGTTGAGAAACTGGTCTAAAAGGTACTTCTAGAATGAGTCTCCCTGAGATACTTTACCAGGCTACGTTACTGTTTTTGGATTCAAATCAAAGATGCAGCATTTTGCTGCTTTATGATCCATGCTTCAGACATCAGCTGCTCTCCTTGATACCCATCTTGGTCATTTAACTTTGGAATGCAAAATTATTTTAAAATTATCTCCCCTACCTACTTTCTTTAAATTTAGTTTTAGTCTTAAGTCGAGATGAAAATATCCTGTATCTTAGCTGGTAGTTCTATTCACATCTCCAAGATAAGATCTATAACATACCTTTTTTTATGCCTTCCTTAATAGTGATTAGTGTTCACACTGGTCCAAAAAATGCAATTACATATAAAAGCAGCACTGCATCTCACAAGACTCAAGGCCTCAATAATACTTCAAAATTAGTGGCCTCTTTGGAGAGATCTGCCAAGGCACATTCAATACTTGAGATTAGTAACCTCAACTCTAGGAACTTCCTCTGCAGTGAACTATTCAGCAACTATTTCTGCTGAACTCATACATCTTGCAAAAGTGCAAAATTCTTTTCAACTAAAAAAGAAACGATGCTTTCTTTACCCAAATGTTCGGTATCTGCCGAGTCTAGAATTAAAAAAGAAATTCTTTCCAGCTTCCTTAATATTAAAATAAAATAAGCTTCTAGAATCTCCTTTCTTATTTTTAAGCAATAAGAGATATACATTGCCTTTTTCCCCCTTCCCGTCAGCTTTCTGAAAAAGCTTTGAGCTGAAATGCACTTCTAAAGCACAGAATTATAGAGTAATCTTGGTTGGAAGGGGCCTCTGAAAGCCATGTGATCTAACGCCTTTCTCAAAGTAGGACCAATTTCAGTCTTGGATTAAGTTTGAATGGTTTAAATTTTCTCACATGGTTTTCCAAAGAGGTATATTATTTAGAGTCTTTTTTGTGATCTTATGGAAATGCTGGGATAGCCTGAGCACTTCAACTTACTTCCACTTCATACACTAACAGCTACATATAAGGGGCACACTCAGGCATAAGAACCGAGTCTTCTCTTGCATCAGCTCCTAAAGCTCTGAAACTTGGCCACAACCAAGTAACTAGAAATCATCTTGATGTCTGCTAGGCTTCTGTTCTCTTCCACCAAAAGTGATTTTATAGACTATTCTGTCCAAATTTAATTGAAAGACAGTGTTAATGTACAATGATAAGAAAGCTTCCTTCACAAACAAATTCTTATGGTGAAAATAATGTACCTGGATGTGTGCTCAGAAAGGTGATATCAAGAGGCTACATTTACAAAAATCAGAAAATCAAATACCATGCTCTGCCAGGCTATTTCCAAGACTGTCCTACAGCAGAACAGTATCTGATCACCAGCACAAAATGGAAAACTGCCACTTCTGCTTTTCATCCATTCACCTTCACAATCCATTTACTACCTGCACAGCACTTGCGAGCTTCAGCACAACAAGCTGTTTCATGTGCAGCATCCATTTCATCAATGTCAGTATCTGCTGTACTATAAGGGGAAACAAGGCCCTCATGAAAAAAAGCATGCAGTACAGGAAAAGGGCTAAAGATCTGATAATATACACATTAAAAGTTTAGTAAAATATGTAACTATTTGGGGAAATATATGGATGTACAGAAAGCCATATTGTTCCCTACCAATTTTTATCAATTGAAGATGACTGGAAGTGCATATGCAAATATTGACCTCTCTTTCATATATTATGGTGTGTTAAAGCTGGCAGTATGGAACAGATCTCTCTAGACAATTACTGCAGTATGTTTTGCTTTATCAACACATTTCAACCTTGACCTGGTAGGCTAAGAGGTATGCTCATTAATTTACTTTGGCTGTAATGATAAGGCACAGTATCCCTTCCCTGTTCCAGCCTTGGTCCAGTTTCAGTATTTGAGCAGATGTTTCCCCTCTGTACACCTTGGGATAATCTGACAGCCATGATGAAATCATACAGACAGGATGATGATGCAGGTCTGCAGTTGAGACCTAGGCCCTGTCAAATCAAATCATATTTTTTGATGTACTTGTGACATTAAAAATTATGTGAGTTCAAAAGCTCACAGAACTCATGTTCCCATTAGCGTAAACTGTTCCGTTAAGTCAAGCAGTGTCATAATTTTGTGTCTCATTTCATCCTGTGTTGACGCACTTGACTTTTCACCACTCAGAGCCTGAGGCTGAGGTACACCTGAGCTCAGAAGGATTGAGAGATATAAGAGGACATGCATATCTGGGTAGTCCTTGGGTACTCTCTGAGGAATTACAATGAAAAAAATAGTAAGAGCACATTATGACTGTGACTATTATGCTGCAAAGAATTCTCCTAACAGAAAGTGTCCCGAGACCAGAAAACTAGGGTAGAGAACAGGTACAATTTGCAGTGATATATGCATGTGAATACACTCAGTCACCACCCTTTGATGAGGTTTACCTTTTCTATCTGGCCATCAGCAATTGCTTATCAAGCAATCTTAATCTTATTTATGCAAATGGTCCAGGGGCTGCTAAAGCAAACACAAAGACCAGCTGTCCATATGGAAGCTATGAACATTCATTCTAGATAAAAAAAAAATTCAGCACAGGCAGAGCTGCATTTATGTGCTGGTCTGGACAGAACCTTGGTCTGTATGGAAAGTCCCCTGCTACTGCAACCACCACATTGTATAATCGCTTCATAAACTTATCAAGCTCCATTTTAAAAGCACTTGGGGATTTTAAATCCTCTTTTCCCTGAATGGCTCTTCCAAACATGATTATTCTAATGGTTAAAGCAGTCAGAGGAGCCACCCTGGCTGGAACTGAAGCCTTCTGTGTGCCATTGCTCAGTGCAAACAGACCATAGCACACCCCAGACACTGAAATGGATAGCATGGCCAAATCCAGCTCCACTTCCTACAACAAGTGCTCATAGAAAAACTTTAAATAACTCTGCAGACCTTCTGGAAACATGTAATGGCTGGTAATAGCTCCCTCATTCAACATTGTTCCTTCCACGTTTCTCTGTCCTCAAATCACCTCCAGCCAAGCAACTCCCTCCCTACCCCAATATAGCTGTAAACAAAAGAATTGCATTTCTACAGATGAACTTAAGAGGACTTCAAATATTCATTGACCTAAGCAGGCACGCTGAGAAATGGTAGGTTCTCATGACCTTATCTCAATACATTCTGTCAGAAAGCAACTTGAGCTGTTTGCCATTTCCAAAAGTAAGTACCCTTTCAGTAAAAATGACAATACAATCAAACTAATAACCGGAAAACTGAAGGAGAGAGAAAAACATTTCCCATGAATTAGGGAAATGCTTCATGAAATACTCAGGAAACATGCTGGTGTGAACAAGAAACAGCACCTAATGAGAGTAAGGATCTGATGCCATCAGCTTATGTGATGGACGTATTGCATCACATGAGTTTCCTCACTATATGGCAATCTTCCACCTAATGCACTTCAGGCTTTAAAGCCCCTTTTATTGATATATTTGGAGATACTAATTTTGGATCTTAAAAGAAAATTCTGTGGGAAACAACCACCAGGCCTGGGGCTGGGCAACAGTACAAATTGTATTGCTTCTAGCTATAAGCATCTCAGGACCGTACTTAGAAATCTTTAAAACTGACAACTGAAAGCTGCAGATCTAGCTCTTTAAAAAGACATATTGATTTTCCTGAACTGAAGGCAAGGGAAGAAAGACCCTAATTATTATAATTATGAATTCAGTAATGCTAGTGATCATTAATAGTTGCAACAGGTTCATAAATCATTCACATAACAGGGAAAAGCATTAAGTGAAGATCAATTCCTACTCAGAGGCACTGCAAAATTTGGCACCCTTAGAGAAATTTCTGAATCGGATTTCCCTTCATGAATAGCAGAGCTTCACAAGACAATGAGATCAGAGGTGAAAAAGTTGTGTATCAAAACATAAGTAGGATCTCATTTCATGACAGACACCTAAATAATAGATTGCTTGAATTATTGACTCTTCTGTCTTTTATACTCTTACTGTTACTGCACTATAGTTTCATAGTACAATTTTCAGTCTTTAACATCTTAATTGAATGTAAACTCTCTTTTTTTGCAAGGCTAACATGAAACCATTGCAAATTCACACACTACCCTTCTTTCACTGCAATGGAAAATCCTCAATGGTGTATTAACCGAAACACACAATTACCAAGAAATGTAGCCTTAAAATATCTCCTCCAAGCAGGCAAGATGGAAAATTTGGATAGACCACATGCTTCAAACCTCATAACTAGCAGGATTCTTGAAGTATGTGTGGCAAAATCTAAGAGACGGCTGTTACAAGTAATAAAAGCAAATAAATGACATGAAGAATTAAAACATAGCACCGCCAAAATTATCACTACAGTCTATGAATATAAGCAGCTTTATAGGAATGCTTTTCCTTTTGCTTTACTCAAGCCTCTTGACTTTAATTATGCTTTCATCGCACAGCAGGATAAGGTACAAAAAATAGCCCCAAGATTGAAGAAAATGGACAAATTTTTCTAAAAATGGTAAAAGAAATAATCTGCCAGATTTTCAGAGGGTCTGAATGTGCAACGCTTAAAGTAACATCAAGAAGAGCAGAAGGTAGGTTGATGATTTTCTGGAAAAAAAAATAAATCAGTAGGTGAGGTTTAAAAAGCAGAAGAAACAGAAAATGCTAACTTTCCAACATTTTTCAAGGTTTTAAGTGTCAAGGAGAGAAAATTGCTAGAGCAGGTAGGCAGGAGAGTATAATTAGAAACAACAGGAAATATGGACCAAATTCAATGCAAAGGGACAGTGGAAGAGTCTCAAAAGGGAACAGCAGACACAAAAACTGGAATGGTTTAAAATTAGATAGGATAAAATGCTTAGAAATAATTATTTTTTTCAGTGGCAGATACGCCTCTAAAAAGCCTTTTTTGGTTTTTTTGTCTAGTTCCTTAATAAAGAAAGCATTATGCAATCAGTATATCTGTGTGTGCAAGCAAACAGCAGAAGAGAAGAGACAAAGTGTTTAACCCCTCTGACAGAAAGGACGCAGCAGACTCCCTAAGAATCCACATATGCACCAATTCCTAAGAAGCAAACAGACAGAAACCAGGCTTCTATCTTTTGGCTGCTCACAGAAACGCGCCTTAACTTCTATGGCTCTCTGATTTTCTGTCAAGTTCCAGTTCAGAAGTTGACCCATGCTCAGCAAACCACTGAAGCAAGCTCTTTCAGCTTTCTGTGACTCAATCTCATTTTGTAAGTTAAGCATATGTGTAAGTACTCTGCTAAATAAGAATGAATTTAAATACTCTGCTGCGCTAGGCTCTCATTTATCAGCAAAATCACTAGCTCAACTCAGTAAATTCACCAAATTATATGTGGAGAGAATTACTCCTGACCTTTGTTCAATGCTGCATGAAAATGACCCCTTTAGGAATAGAGAACCCTTGAAACAGGCCTCCCACATAATTAAGAACATGACCTACACTTTTGCTCCCAGACACGCTGACGATATAAGGAAAGCAGTAAACCAAGGCTCATAATGTTATCACAAACAGATGAGTCTTCCTCTCCACTGCTAAGCTTCTCAGCGTAGAGTACACTTGGTATCTTATGGGTTGCATACTACCATTAGCACAGCTAATGTAAATTTAAAAGGCAATATGATAGTTTTTAATATCACAGCAAGCTAGGACACAGAACGAATAGCAGTAACTCTGAAACTTAAGGAAAGGAGGAGACTCAAATCTTGTAAAACCATGCAGTAACAGAAATCAATCATATTTCTTTGGCAATTCCAAAAGAAAAAAGAGCTACAAATATTTCTTTCTCTCTCATTTCCATATTTAACAATTTTGAACTCTTACTGTTTATTCACAAAAGGAGCATGTTTTGCAAATTTTGTGAAAATGTAAAACAAGAAGCAACAACTTCATATCTAAATTTCTGGTGCACATTTTATCAATGCTAAGGATAAAAATATTGTCAAATATAAAACAGTCAAGGATTGATGCCAAGTTTTTTACATAAATGTGAGAAGTGGGCAGATGAATTGTGTGGAGAAAAGATGAAGTAGAAACAACTTGGAAGGCATTTTTGAAGAGAATTGAAGCAGTTACCAGTTGCAAAGCAGATAGTTTTCCCATAGGTAGGGAAACAGTGATATCTCTATCAGTACCGATGAGTGTAAATTAAAGTGTGCTCCTATTTTCAGAAAATCATATGTTAAAAATATACTGATGCTTTGCTTTTCTCATCTGTCTTGTAAAATACAGCCAAATTCGTAGCTGATAGAAAGAGAAACTTCTACTTATCTTACATCACTGCTGAAGTTCAGTGAAATTCAGTACCAGAAGTGGACTGAATTAAGTGGAGGCAGTGGGTGCTCTCCCAAGCAGGGATACAACAGGAGAAGCCACAGAGTCATTAAATATTGCTGTTGACATAAAGCACTGAACTGAGAACACGCTCTTGCGAGCAACCCTGTGCAAGCTACTTCACCACTCTTTGCTGTAGTTTTTGGACATTCTAAATATGATTCAAGGCTTTGAGGTTTGTCAGTGAAAATTCTTCATAACGGGCCCAAAAAAAGAGTTCAGGGCTAAATTAGGATTTTCACAAAGAAATGAGTCTTGATCAATGAGATGCTACAAAAGCAAAACCTCATCCCTTTATATTAATAGATTTAGACCTGTTTGCAGTATATCCATCAGAGTGGAATACCCTGAAGAATGGTCAGCTTTCCTGTATCACATCTTCCTAGACTCCATGAGCTGCGAAGCCCATGGTAGTCCATACATGTAGAGTTAAGATTTCCAAGACTGAGTTCTTTTCTAGCCAGACTATTTCACTCAATTGCATTCAAATGTGCAGCATGTCACTGCAAAAATGGTCTTCTTGTCAGTCTTTAAAATAAAGGCATGAAGTCCTCCATTTCTTTTGAAGCCCTTCAAATCTGGGGACTATTTAGGTGGCAATTCTGGTCTTCACCAACGCAGTGGAGTTTCACAAGATTCAGCAGGGAAAGAGAAATTATTAAAACTAAAAGCAGTCTCTGATCATGCAGTCTTCTAAATGACGGGAGAGCTAAGTTTTCTATTTAAAGAAGAAAAGTTCAGTAGCCCATAATTTTATAAGTAGGTTAGGTTAGTAGCACTAACTTCCAGTATCAGCTACACCAGCTCCTCCTAAAACCACAGCAGAGAGAATTTTTAGCTGTGCTTCACATTCCTAGACAATACAAAGCTCCCGATGCTGTGAATGCTGCTGCTTTATGAAGATATATATCATTTTGATCTGGCTGAAGCAACCCCAGCGAGGAGCCTGTGCCAATTCAACGTCCTTCCCTTCCTTCAGTTAGCATACATCACTCACAGAGGCACGCCATAATACGCAGTGACACACATAGAACAGGCAGAGCAGAAGAAAGCTTTCAAAGCATTTCAGCTCTTCTTTGCGAAATATAAATACAGGACACTGAATTCAGTCACAGCACAGTTTCCAATGTTTGACAATACAATTCACTCTCTGCAACTGAAATATTTATTCAGGAACAATTACCATATAAGATTAATATTTAAATCAAGGGTAATTTGTTTTCATGATTACTTTTTTTTTCTTTTTAAACAACAGTTAGGAACATAAACTGACTTAGATTATTTATTCTTAAAGTAGACATTCTTTAACATTCTGCGTTTATTACTACCAGTCTGAAATTCTCAGCCATTAATCAAACCCTGTATTTTCCAGAGTGATGGCTTGAAAAAAAAAAACCTAGCCCCTGAGCTCTGGATTTTACAGCCATTACTGTCAATTATACACCCCACTGTGGGAGCAAAAGAAACCTTCATACGTGCCAGCTGCAGCCTTATCCCTGAATTTTGCAGATGAAATTCTTATTTCAAACACTAAAGGGAGGAAGAGAGAGAAAGAGGGGGAGAAAAACAAGTTAGCCATAATGCAGGCAATTGAGATTCTACTCATCTGTTTGAAGATCTTGACGTACGCGTTTGAAATTTGTTTTTAGGGAATATGTTTTGATAGTTGTAATAAAATCATGACCCTGAGGTCCTCTAGTCTTTTTTATGCAAAGATCTTGAAGCCTTTTATGAAGATGCAGGGATAGCAACTGGCACGTCACACATTACAGAAATTAGAAAATACAGAAATGTAACAACTTGAACAAGATGATTTTGGAGCGCTCTGCAGCCTGCAGTGCAGCACATACACCCCTGAGCTGCTGGTGAGGGTCTGTCTCCAGGGGTAGAAGCAGCACAGGAATGTGAGAGTGGCCCTGCCTGGCACCTCACTCACACTCCTGTCTGCCGATGGAGACAGAAATTAGTACCTCTGCATGGTGCTGTGCTGATCTATCAGCTTGACTGCTGCTAGCCTGGCAGTCGGCACAGCAATCCCTCTGATGGAATAGAGGTGCCAGAGTAGATTACTAGAAGAGGTAGAAAAAGAGGTAAACCCCAGTCCCTGCCTGAAATAAATGGGAATTCTACCATTTCAATGAGGATGCAGTTTCCACTATAATAGTCTTGACTCTCTGGACTATTGCCATATCCTTCAGACCACACTGCACTGGCATTCAGGATGAAGTTTGAACACACTGTAACTAAGGAAAAGCAGGTCTCGGGCCCTGTGATTCCATCTAGTTCTTCATATTATGACCCAATATCGCTGGGTCATTTCCAGATATAAACCATACATCATTACAATTACATCTGTCTACTCCTTTCATCTTCTGTCCTTATATATGATTGTTCACTGATTGTTAGTTTGCAAACACATGCATCATTTCAAACAAAACATTTTTGCAAGTATCCCTGCCTGCACTGGAGATTAGTGGACATATTCTGGCATAAAGCTGTAGTGACTTATTCGTAAGACAATCCTTTCCCCTGCCATCAACTCTTCTCTCCTTTCAATGCTGTCTTTTCTACCAAAAGGCTTTTTTAAAATTATGCAGCAAGCTTTTGTCCAAGTGGAAGAAGGGAGAGTCAGAAACATTCTTGGAGCTCCCAACCTCTGTCAGGTTTGTGCTAAATCCAGTCAGCACTTCCAAACGCTGCAGGGCTTTCTGCAGGTGCTGGGAAACAATGTGAAAAGCAAAACTATCAGCCGGACTCTTCATTCTAGAGCCTTAAATGATTAAAATATCTTAATGACTGGGTTAACACGACAATCTCTGACACAACTTACCTCTAATTATCTACTGAAAGTAGAATAGGTACAGCTTGAAAGCCCAGGAAAAAAGAGCAGAAATTAATACTGCAGACTGGCTATTAAAGTACTGAGCTTTTACCTCGTGTCTCCAGATCTCGTTTCATTTATTGACATAGTGATGTTTCTTCCCAATTTATCACAAATGCTTTAGAAAAAAGCCCTTTATGTCACATGAACGTAGAAAGGGAATTGTCTCTAGCTTCAAAAATTTCTGTAGAATGCATGAACCTGCCTTGTTCTTCATTCCTACTTGCAGTAGTTGACAAGAGATATGGACTGAAATCAGGAGAAAATCAAGTTTCACTCCATTCCTATGAAGAACACAGGTGGCCCTGAGAGTCTGCTGATTTTCTGTTCTTGTGGCTGGATCTCATATCTATCAAGATGCAAAGCCTCTAAATTTCCACTGAAATTTACCTACTACAGCAGGCAAATAAGATCTTTACAGAGGCTTAGATTTTAAGCAAGTACTCCTCTAAATACACCAGCATCCAAGATTTCAGGCTGTGAGTTGTATATACAGATTAACAGATCAACATGCAGGATATAGTTACTGTATAATATCTACACTCCCATTCCACGTGCAACTGATAGTGTATCTACCAACAGCACATAAAATGAGCGAGTAACTCTTCTCCACATAAGAGGTGGAAAATCTCCTATATCCACCCAGCTCAATTCGAAATACCACAGTCAGCACTGAGTGCACAGCACATTAGGAATGTGACTGACCTGCTGAGGTGGCACCACTACTTGAAAGGATTAAATTCTCTTTCATAGAGAGAATGCATGACACTGCACAGGACAGGAAGATGGGAAGTTGCTTTCCTTTACAGCCTCTGCTGATGATGTTAAGAACCTCACTTGGGAGCTTCCATAAGTTACCAGTGCACAGTATAGAGAAGTGAGTGAAAAGGGACAAGAAAATCCCTTTGTGGCTTAAACAACTATTTTCTGCTAGCTTCTGCTGAAAAAAGCACACATAGCTTAGAGAAAAATAAACCCAGAGAAAGGCACACCAAGTCATACTTAGGGAAGACTTGATTTTAAATGGACTTAAATAATTTACACTAATTAAATAAATGTTCATTTGATATTTTGACAGAGAAGAATATTAAAAGAAGGAAAAAGGGAAAAGAAACACAGTGACGATGAGAAGTCCATAATGCAGCAGAAAGTGCTTGTATTTGATCACAGGTTTTAGTCAAAGAAGATAGCAGCTCCAGCTATCTGTTGCATGCAGCATCGGAAATACATAAAAAGGAGGTCAAAATACAGTACATGAGCTGAATGGCTTGCAGAGCATTAGGACCTTCAGAGGGCAATTTTACAACCTTTGACACTTTCAATTTTAAAGAGCAATTTCCTTCAATTTGAGTCTAGTACAGGGAAAGGTGAGAGAAATTGTTAACCAAGTGTTATACAACTAGCACTTACATAGACGTGAAAAAAGGAAATAAAACAGCATTAGGACCCAAACATTTAGATCAAAACAATCATTGCTGTATTTTCATCTTCTATCTGTGTCTTTTAATTTCTAGCATGAACACTGGAAATGTTTTCAGACCCTGTTTTAAGTTGGGATCACCCTGGCCACCAGATGTTAGCTCCCACCCCGAGCATTCCAGCTGGGTGGCCCTTCCTCAGAAAGAAGTCTGTTGAGTATGACTGTTGAGTTTTCTCCTCTTCTTTGTTCCCTTTGTTCTCCTTCATTACACACCAAGTAGTAAACCATTGTTCAAAAGCCTAAAAATACTGCCTTGTGGAATGATAAAATGTTAGCTCTAGCATAAGATGTCAAAAGAAACAACATATTCAGAGATGCACATACAAAAGAAAGTCCAAAAGGAAGGATAAATTACATAGAAGAACTTTGATAATTCTCATGTCTGAGGAGTAGAGCTGACTTAAGAAATCTTATTTCATCTTGCACCGAGGACTACATTTCAAGTGAAATTCCAGAGGTGAAGTATCCCATCTGATAAGACTTTCTGTTCTCTAGAATGGTTTTGTCTTTAACCATTGCTGTATTGCACCTTGGGGCAAGGTTTGACTTTTGCCTTTGCAAAGTGAGTTTCTTCCTACTGCATTCAAGAGCACACAGAGACAGTGCACACCCACTGTTCTCTGAGGTTACCACTTTTCTGGATACAGCTGGTACATCCTAGAGTTCTGTATTATACAAGTTACTGATGAAGAAGTCCAAAATAATTTTCCGCTCTAGTCTGAGTGAGACTGGAGCCTGAAAGGCTGACAGTAAGTTGGCAATGTATAGTTCATGTATATGACCTACTTCTGCAAGGCCACAGCCTGGAAGATGCTCAAGGCATACCATCCAGTGGCAGTTTACTTACTGCTTCTTTGTAGGCTCATCACAGGCTAAAAGATCCAATATTGTTGTAAAGTGCCAGTTGCTGCCCAAAAAGCTTCCAGTATAACTTTTTAGACAGTAGCAAGACTGTGGGGAACACAAATACTAAGATGTGGATTGCTCCCAAGACACAACACAGGATGCCCTTGCAGGTAACCTCTACTCATCACAGCCCATTTACTCTTGAGAAAGACAGTAGCAATGCTCTTTCAAAATCAAAAAAACAGCCCAAGGTCTCTGCTATGATGATGTCAATCTCTTCTACACAGTGCCATCTCTGCTACAGCAGACAGGGCAGCTGAAGGCTTCCTGGCACGTGAAACCATGAATAGGTGAACGCAATTTGGAGAGTTCTCTTTATACTGCTGTATCTGAAGATTCTCCCTACACATAGTCAAAGTCTTTTCAGAACTGACCAGGAATGTGCTCCTGCCAGACCAGTATGCTCAGGTGGTTTCTTTAGCTTCCAGGACAATCTGCAGCAGCATTGACTGCATTCATGATGGAAAAGCTGCTGAAAGATAGCACTGATTTTTAGCGACATTGTTAGCAAGTATGGGTGGATATATTCGGGACTCAGCTACAGTCTTTATTAAAATCTTCTTGTCCCATGCCCACCTCAAATATTTATCTTGACAAAATGGAATCCATTTCTGAGTAATTTTCGCTGTGGGGGCTGCTATAGCTAAACCACAAAGCGTGCTCATCACACAGCTCTAATGTATAGTGACCTATCCTGTCTTCAGCAAGTCTTTTTCAGAGACTGTTCTGCCATGCTGTGAAACAATGTGACTCAGCTTGTATATATAAACTCTGTACCAACCCTCCCCTTTCTCACTAAACCCTATTCATTTGTCTGTCTAGATTTCAGTCTGTGACACCTTCATAGTTCCAAATATTTTAATAGCATCCAACACATTATTGGTACCTCAGAAAGCAAAGAATAATGATACCCAGAACCAATTTTAAATTACAACCTTAAGCTGAAACCTCATCTCCCACTTATCCAACTCTGTGAATCACCAGCTGCACATTCAAGTTTAAAGGGTGCATGGCATACATACATACATACATACATGAACATACAAACACCTTTGACTTCACTTTTTTATATACTTTCATGCTAAGAAATAGTGTGGAATCTATTAACATTCTTGCCTTCAGTTTTCTATTTTTCTCTTATAAATTACACCAATTCTGAAACCATTCAGGTATAAGAAATGTTATTTGTTTCAGCTTCAAGGCTTGATTTTTGTATGCTCTTAGCTTCTCAAGAGCTATTGCAAAACTCTTGGAGGCTCTTTAATCCCCTTCAGAGCTGCTGGGAAGAACAGATGAGAGTTAAAACTGAATGCTTCTGAAACATTGCTTGGGGTGTTGCGGAAGGAATTGCGCCGCAGGCCTTGGGGGTCATATGCCTGCTTGCATATACTTTTCCCCATACTTCATATTTTGCTGTTGCCTCACAAAGAACTCAAAGAGGAAAGGGGGAAAAAAAAACCCCTTACAATTTATAGGAAATGTATATACTACATGTTGCTAGGAGGAAATGTCAAGGGAGAAAAATGAATGCTTTCTGACAATTGCTAGTCATTTTGTGCCAGCAGCTAAACAACGTGAGAGCTACATTCTCCCTCCCTAAACACAAGAGCACACTGTAAATTAATCACTCTGCTGAATTATCACTTTCAATAATTTGTGGTGGTAAATTGCCACTGACATCACAAAAACAATGTGTAACCTTCAGATTTTATTAACAGATAGTGAAACGCTGCTGAACTGTGCTGTTCTAAACGGCACCCTGTGTAAAGCTCTTAATGTGCCTGATGCCTTGGCCTGTCAGCCTATGTCAAACTGCATAAAACTGAAGTTGTAAGTCTTTTAAGATTTACTTATTTTTATAAAAAGCATTTTTTATTACTAGCACAATATACAAAATCACTATAAATTATACGACTTAAATGGCAACCAGGAAAATATCAGCACGACACATTTATGTAACATTACCTTTGCTTGGTCTGTGCACGTTTGGTTGATATTTTCAGTTGCTGGCAACAGGTTCTTGCAAGATTTGCCCCACATCTGGACAGGTGCTAAACTTCAGTGAGGCAGTGCTCCATGTCACACCAGTGTATACACAGCAGGAGTCACAGAAGTTCTAGTCTGTTGGATAAAATCCGCTCCTCTGAAAATTGCAGTGTGTCCTGCCACTTTTCCCTATCAAACACTGAGAGCAACCAAAAAACCCTCCGCTGAGGACAAAGTCCTCCTGTTGAGCTGTCAGACCTTCTGTGAGGCAGTCCTGTTACATACAGGGGCCTTCCACAGCCCTGGGCTTCTAAACTTAATCATTCTAGGCACAGCAAATGTGGGGGTGGGTTGGTTTCCAAGCATTTTCAGGGGGACTGATATCAAGGTGAAAGTTCCTGATGGTAAGGTAATTTTATTTCTTTACATATAGGGAAAAAAGCAGATTCACTGTCAAGCACAGTATCTTATAAATAGTCTAATAGTTTGAAGAATGATAGAGAAGAATTCATGTAAAAGCAAAGAACAACATAACATTTAGGCACATAAGGTGTCCCATGGCATGCTCCACACCAGGATGGCTTTTGGCCATATCCTGAAAAAACAAGTGCAATATTTGCCATAGACTAGAAGCTTCTGTTACTCATGGTGATCTTATCTTCCTCCACAACAGGATCCCTTCCCCAGAGATCTATAGCAGGTATGCCAGCCTGCAGATGGTTTGTTGTAAATGGACAGGGCACATATCCTTTTCTCTGTCCTCTCTCTTTATTAAACTAAGTTAATAAACTTCTTATGTGAAACGATATGAGCAGGGTAAGCTCAATTTTGAATGACAATTAAGCAGCATGACCCACCCATACACACAGAAGGAATGCAGATTCTTTTATATGCAATCCTATTGTGGACTTGTCCTTATTTTATAAGAGGAATTACTTTCACCTTGTGGGTGAAGCTCGAGATCAATCTTCCTCAAGCCTCTTTCGAAATAACACCACCACATGTGGCACATTCCCTGCTGTGCAACTATTTTCTTCCCTATATCCCTGCAAGGAAGCAATGTGATGCTCCCAAACAGACTGCTGAGACTACCCAGAGGGAACATAATTCTCAGTGCTGAACTGCTGAGGAAAATATCACCAAAAGAGACACTGCTCTCGGTTACTCACAGAATGAAACTTATAAAACAATCGCCAGGAGACTGAAATGGACAGTAGAAATCCAGGATGGTAGCAGGTAACACACAACCTTTTTACAAACCCTCAATGAACCCTCTTCATAGCTGGGCTTCTGCAGGGCACAGATTCTGTATAATCAGGGCACAGTCAGAAGAGCAGCTCACTCGGCACCGCATGTACCTCCTGTCAGAGTAGCACAGGCTACAGTCATTAAGCAAGAAATTATATAATTTACAGGGCTGCGTCATTTACTACTAATTTTTGCATCCTCAATGCAATTACACATCAATACCTACTACAATGTCGAATATTAAGACAGATAATTGCAACCCGAGATCCTCTCTTTCTCATGAGCCACAAAAAAAATGTTAATTGGTTGCCAGCTGCGAGCCTTAAAATTGCAGAGGTATTTTTAATTTATAGTACTGCCCTCAATAAAGTACACTAGGGTTTTGGTTTTATTCATGGAGGTTGTTGGTTGTTTTTTGTTTCTATACATGAGCAACAGCCAGGAAATGCCTAATCTACATGAGAAACCACTCTTTTCTTAGTACGCTAATGCTGTAGACTTGATTTTTATGACATTTTATACAAGCAAAGCCTTTAAATAAGTACAGCGACACTTAAAAAAAATGGGGGGTTTTGATATAGTGATTTAATTGCAGACACATTTTTAAGCCACCCGGGACAAAGCAATCTGTCTGCTTAACCTGCACCTCCCTCCGCACACAGCAGCAAACCTCTGCAGTTCAAAATGGGCATCTGTTGTCAATGTCCAGAATCAGGTCAGGTCAGGTCCCAAAATGAAAAGACCAAAATAAAGAAGCAAATAGAAAATTTGCTGCTTCTCAGCAAGACTTCTCCAACTGTTAGGGCAAAGAGATGCATAAGTGATTTACAAACCTACGCCAACTGTTGTTGTGGCTATAGAAAAAAAGTTTCAAGGCTAACACTCTCAGGAAAGAAGTCAACTGTTCACTATTTACACTTGTTATGTGCCCATGAAGAGAAAGTGTAAGCCTTCTGCAGTGACAAGATGCCAAGTTTGCTTTCACCTCCATAAAGAAGGAGAAGCCACGTCTAAGTAGAAGAATGTGAGTCAGCAGAAACAAGTTCTGCTCTGGGTCCTGCCACAGACCTCCTGTGTCTCCTTCAAGAAATTACCTGATGCCAAATTCCCTCCCAACTTGCTATGCAGAAAAGCCCCAAGACAGCAAAGATTTTAAGCAAGCATTTAAGCCAGGACAGTTTCAACTTAAGATGATGTTAATGCACAAAGCAGTTTCAAATTACATGCTTAAACCTATCTTCACTTGGAAAAACACACGCCTACGGTTAAGCACATTTTCATGTTGGAGTTGTGTGTAACAAGCCTAAGAGTGTGACTGTGCTGGGTCTAGGCTGAGCCTACTGAAGTCAGTAAAGACTTACATGATTAGATACAGCAATTAGTGAACTTTCACCATGACAGTATTTCTATATGCAAGACAGGGCACTGTCTGACATTAGCCCTGGAGAGAAGGTACTTAAGCTGACGACTTAAGTGTTGTAGAGTAGGACTGGAAAATCCTAAATGTCTGCTTCATCTCAGGGGGACATTTCAAGAGATGCCAACGTTACGGTTGTTCAGCTCAGCTTACTGAAATGATCACTGTCAGTACCCCTTCTGAGAGTCTCTCTGGCTCTCTTCATATTGTGGCCTCACAGAGTTGTGCCAGCCATTCTGAGAGGACCATGACTGCAGCCTGGGGACAAGCGCTGATGGGAGGAAATTTAGGTCAACGCCACAGCCAAACCTAGTGTGCCCTGGCTCCTTGTGGCCAAAATCTTTCTGCTCCTCTGAGCCTCTAGGCATAGGTTCATGATAAAAGTTGTTACTACAGGAAGCAAAAATAAAAGTTGCCCAAACACTGACTGTGCGCTCAGCACAGTAAGTCCATGAAATGGGACTCTGGGAAGAAATGCTGGTCCCAACACAGCGTGGATACAAACAGCTGGGTAAGAAGTGGGAATTCCTCAAGCCTACAACATTGCTGAAGGCTTCCTATCATAAAAATACACAACCAAGTCTCTCTTCTTAAAACGACAATAATGTTTCTCATTTCCTGTGGTGGATGAATGCCACAGGGTAACATTCTCTAGGTTTGGAAGCATTCAGATCTAATGTTGCATCCTCGTTACCAGGTGAGAACATGAAATTATTTGTACTAGTGACTACTATAAATCTTAGCTGTACTGAAATAATAGTGTGTCATATATACAGTCTTTACCAGAATCTACAGGCAAATTAAAAAGTGCCCCGCATGAATTACACTGCAATTACAGGGGAGAGAGAGATGAAGCAATGACAAATACCTTCCAAACTCATAAAAGCCAACAGAGGTAGACTGGAGAAAATTTATCCTCATAAGGAGTGTAAAACCATCATGATAGAACATCATCAGAGCTCCTACCAGCTGATGTATTGAGAGGACAGGATGCTGAAGCCAACTTTTAAAAAATGTAATGTGTACCACAATCACATTTTCACAAACGATATGTAGGAAGTCTGCAAAACAGTTTACAGCTCAACTCCTGCAGCAGCTGTACACTAGAGGGAACTACGCCTCCTATTTTCCCATTTGTGGCAGCCCCCTAAGGATCATGGAAGAATGAGACAAATTGGGCACATAAGATGAAGACTCTAGTGCAACACAACTCTGCAATATGACTTTCCTTTAAACAGCCTCTGCTGTCTCCATCACCATAATGACAAACATACTTTTCCCTAGAATGCTGCATTTAAAATTGATTTTAAATCACATGCTTAATTTCTTGTCTATAATTATAGAATATAATTCACCAAATTAACCTGTTAGATCATTAGTGCTCTCTCAGTTCTATCTGTACTATGGGCCACCACCTTACACTTCAAAAACAATTTTTGTCCTTGAAAATAGAGCCGGCAACTGAACAATAAATACGGATTCCTGAAATGCTAATACCAGACGTTTAGTATTCAAAGTAGAAGTGTTTTAAAAAGAAGCATTAAACTTAGAAATCTGTAGATCAGCAATATTGGGGTGTCCTTTAAGTCACTGCACCATTCTGCTAATAAATCAACAAATCCTAGATTTCCTGTGACAGTGGACAAATCATAGAGACTTTCTGGGCCTAATTTCTAGTTTTTTTCTGGGCCCCATTTCTAGTTCTCTATCTGACCAAGATGCTACAGTGATAACCACATAAAATATTATGTGGTGCTCCAATAGTCTGATAATAAGGAACAGACAGGACATGCAAAAAAACCCTCCAGTACTGGAGACTCACAGTTCTAACAGAAATGCAAAAACATGATGGGAAACTAGAAAGACTAATTAGAATCGCACTGACACATCTACAGTGTTTCTGATCTTGGCATTAACTCATTCAGCACTAACTCAAGTATCTTTTTATCTCAAGGGACAATTATGCCTTCTGGGACTGAGACGGCTTAGTCTTTGTTGTCCGTAAGGGTCTGTCACAAGTAAGTCAAGAGAAACTGGACCCTCCTCTGACATTCATATTTCAAAGCTGTTTAAAATCCAATGTTGCACCTGAACAAGAAATATTTTCCATGTTCCCTCGTCAGCTATTCCTTAGCATCACTCTGACACGGCTTTGATGATGTGTAAAATGCCCTCATGCCCTTCTTTACTTACTGTCTGTTTTCAATCTTCTTTGGAATTAATAAAGATCAATTTTGAGCTCCTTATCTTTTAAAGGATTTATGATAAAAACAGTTTTCATCCACACACAGAACCAAAAGAGTAAATAAAGCCCAGTGAGAAATGCTAAAGGAATATCAGGAGAGAGAAAGCTAAATCCGATAGCTGAGTGTAAGCATCTGAATTTCTAGTTAAGACAATAAGAATTTATGTTCATGGTAAACTACACATTTTACAATATTTTTTATTATTATCCAAATACTAATACCTCCTTTATCAAGGTCACAAAATCACAGAATGGTAGGGATTGGAAGGAACCCTCAGAGATGGTCTAGTTCAATCCCCCTGCAGAAGCTGGTTCAGCTTGAGCAGGCTGGACAGGAGTGGTTTGAATATCTCCAGAGAAGGAGACACCCCACTATGTCTCTGGGCAGCCTGCATCAAGGTGCAAATGGTGGGACGGACAGTATGTATTAGCAGAGACATAGTTATTCAAGCTGCTGAAGTTGCCGACAGGTCTGCCTCTACAGAAGCAGACAGGCAGACTCCTCACTAAGTCCCCTGCACATGTACAGAGGATAGAAATTGACAGCACACAGGGACAACTGTTAAACTTTTTAAGATAAAGATGATGTACCTAAGAGTTTGACAGTAATGCAAAAGAGTGGTAAATTCTTCTCCAGGTGGCTTTAGTGGAGATGCCTGGAGTTTCAGTTAACTTCTAAGCCCAGAAGTACTATGAGTGATATATTCATCTTTAGGTTTGTTGGCTATTTCAGGCTCTAGATCAATCTCCCAACAAAGTACACCCATTTGCTTTTTCTATTTAGTATATTAACATATACTAAATAATTAATATTACTGTATACTGAATAAATAATATTGATGTATTAGAAGTATGACTTCTAGAGAAAAATACTACAATGGTCTAGAAATAGTCTAAACTAGATGAGATTAGTATTTGGCTGTTACTAGTCGCTAAAAGCCAAGTTATATCTTTGCTCATAGAAGATATTCCCATACAGAAAAATGTTCTTAGATAACTATAATTATTTAAAATACAGACTTTTTCCTTAAACTGTAAAAACGCATTCTTACAACAAGCTGCAAAAATACTTCAGCACAGCAGATTGAAATGAACATGTCTGCATGGTGCCATCCAGTAGAAACTCCCAAATGAAGCTGCAAAAATAGCAAATAACTATGAAGTGCATAAACCGGTGATGACTTCACCAAATTACACTGTCTGAGGTGAATCTTTTGCTCTGCAGAAAAGGATTGCAAACCACTGCAAAAAGTGTTCAAAATCACTGCAATATATATGTCAAAAAATAAATTACTCTGAAGTTTGCTGCCCTGCCCCAGTTTAAAGTTACATAAATCAGCAAATTTCTCACTTCCACTAAAATACTAATTATAATAAAGCAAGAAGAACATTATCATTTTCCATGGAAAACTTGCCCTGGCATCAGAGAGTTGCAATATTTCACGAAGCACAGTGACAATGCATATTGGAATTCACCAAGGCGATAAAATAAGGTAATACAGCTGTTCTCCAAGAGGAAAGCTACCCAGCCTCCAGGGTGCCTGCTCACCAGCAGGTGTCTCTGTGCACTAGGGGTCAAAATATCCTTTCCTCACCAAAGAGACTCTTTCCCTAACTTTTCCTACATTTTACAGTCAATTTTCCTAGTCTGTTTATAATTTACAGAGCTTCCTTACATGATTGCTCCTTGCAGCTCCCCTCACAGAGAACTCCTATACCCCAGCACAACAGCTGGCGTAGCTCACGTGGCGTAAACAGGTACAGAAAGGTTGGTATGAAGCACATCCAAGCCCACACCATAGCTCAAAGCTCTCCTGAGGAATAAGAGAGCTACCACCACCAAGTCGAAAGTCCTTTCTGTTGGCTGTCCTGAGCTGAGACTTGTTTTCCAGTAGAAGTACATTACTGGTTTGATCTGAAGTCCCCTGGGTTAAAGGAAAGACACTAGTGGACTTTTGATCAGGGTTGTGAAGGTTAACAAATAACAGAAAGGGATACAAAAACAATTCCTTTGTAGGACTGAAATCTCTTCCTGAGCTTATCTGGTAGAAGCATCCCTTATGTCACTGCCAGAAGGCTCCCATCGCCTTTTCCTCTCCTGACCTGTGTTGTATTCCTCTTTCATTTGTCTTTGACTCTCACAATTGAGTTTATTCCTATCTATCATCACATTCATTTGTAAAAAAAACCTCCAAAATGTCAGAAATCAAGGAAACGTAGAAACATGAACTCAAAGGGGAGGAAGGAAATCGATGTTTCTGTGTCAAAAGTCAATGTGCCCGTTTCAAAAAGCACACTGCTGGATTTTATACTTTGAAAGAAGCTCTATCCCTCAGCTCAGGTACATACTCAGATCTCCTGATATCTCCACTGCTGAAACAGCACAAAATCAGCAGTCTGGAACATTCAGCTACAGCACTTCTGCTTCAGGGCTCGGGAACCTGTTGGGATCATGGCAAAGATTCCCAGTCTGCACAAGCTCTCAGTATTCGATACAAAATAAGCTGTTTCTCTGAAATCCTCTAAAAGCAGGGCTGAGCACTAAACAGGAAAGCATAGGGAAAATTCAGCACAGATAAATGTGTAAGCCACTACTTTTACATTGAATCTAACCAGTCACAGAAGCTACAGATGCTGCATATGTTCACATTATGCACACCGGCTGACCAAAGTTGTACTTCTTATATCACACAAGAGTAACAGTTTGCAAACCACAGGTGTGCTACAGCATCTGGCATATGTTTTAACTCATAGGAGGAAGATGGATGATACAATATAAAGGGAATGTATAAAGTCTAAATTCAGTTTGAAGATATGCGATAATGACTGCTGTAAAAGTAAAATCAGTTATTCTGGCAAACTAGGAATTATATGAGAGCTAACCTTACTGCTCAATGCCATTAACTCAACACCATGGGCATTTGTAAAGAGATTTAAGGCTCCAGAGTCCCAGTTTGCTAAAATGCTAAACGGAAGAAACAGCTCTATTTCTACCAAGACCTCTTTTATTTGTACTGCTTCCATTTAATGAAGCATGAATTTTCATTTAGTCTGACTCTTGGATATATTTTTAGATTTGATTTTTGCATCTTTTGTACACAACTCAATTTCCAAGCTAAGAAATGTGTTAGAGGGTGCTAAACCATACAGCTTAAAAAACGTTTTTTCATGTAAACTGCCACGTAACACATGTACAAAAGTTCATCTAAAGCAAGAAGTCACTAGCACTGAGAACTGGCCTATCTGCCCATGTAAAAATTACTTCAAATATAAGATCTGCCAGTTCTTTAAGTGTTATTGACGTAGGTATTTGCCAAAAGGTATATATTTCAATGGTAAAATTTTCAAGGCCACTTCTGTCTGCTGCATACACATCTGAGGTACATAAATCTCTGTCCATTACACAGAATATTTGGACAGAACAACCTTATTATGAAGTTACCTAGAAATGATTGAAGCACTCTTTGATTATAAATATACAGCAGCAGCAGAGACAGCCAAGGGTTCACTTGGAAAAGTATTAAGTACCGTGTGGGTGACAGACTTTTGGAGACTTCATACACTATTTTCCCCCATTTCCTTGGTCCCTATACAGTTTTAGAGTAAAGAGAAGACAGACACGTGAAACAGAAGGGACAATAAATACTCCTATAGTTTACAAACCTAGCTTGTCCTCTGCAAGGACAAGATTTCATTTCTGTGTCATTTATTTTAAGGCAAATGATGACCTAATAAGTGATAGATAAATATGATAAAGCCAAAGCTGAACTTAATACCAAATACTGTCATTCACTACAGCAAGATGAGAAGCAGTGCAAAGCATCTGATGAACACTGCTCATAAAATTTTTCTCATCAGCACAGGCTCTCAGGAAGATGCCCAAGTGACATAGTTAAGTTCTGTACTACTAGACATTCACATACTTAATTATTCATTTTTTTCAGCAGAGGTCATGCAGAACATGATACAGGCACCAGACTGTAGTAGGTGAAGTAGCAAACACTGAGCAACAGATGCTTCTGGGCCCCAGGAACCTGCAATGGGATGATAAGGGAACAGAGTAAGCCGGTACACAGATATTTAGGGAAGCAGAGGGATGATGTGGGATAGGGAGAGAGGCCTGGGTCTTGGAGACTTTTGGAGAGTATTTAAGGTGAGGCTTTAAGGAGGATAATAACATGACTTCATACCATTCCCAAGAATTTGTTTAAAATCTGAAGAACAATCTAAGAGAAAATAAAAAACCAGCTTCTAAAAATCTAAGTGGCCAAAATGAGATGGACTTGTTAGCCAAATAACCATAGCAATGGCTGTCCCAAAGCAAGTAATGGTGAAAACAGGCATGGGAATATCTTTTAAAACTCTAATTTAGCTCTTATAATTCAACAGGTTCTGAGCTCATTTGAAACTTCAGGTCCTTTAAATACCATCACACAAAATAACATCCAGTGCTTAAAACCAGTTACAGAAGGCGAAATTACAATAGAAAAAGTATCTGTTTAGATATACATAATCTGCTATCTGTTTTTTTATCTTCACGTTATTTCTGCTTTTTAGACTGAAATAAGCCTATGACATCAACTTTTTCCTGTTCAGAATTTCAACTAGATGCAAGACAGATCCTCTGCCCACAATTCAGAAACAATTTCAGATGCAGCACATGGTGACATATTTCCTGATCCACTGGAGAGTTACCCAAGTAACTCCGCTATATTATATGCTCTCTTCACTAGCAAAGCAAACACTTGGCTTTACACAATGACAGTATTAAACCAAAACACTCTGGATAAGCATGTTTTATTGTTAAAGATTTGCAATTATTTTTTTTCCCATAGTAATAAAATATTCAGAAAACCTCAGATGAAAAGTGCTACAAATGGGTTCAGAATTAATATTGTTGTGTAATTAATAATCTAATTTTTATTGTACTATGATAAGGATTAACTGAATGACCCTTGACGTCTAATTTACGGAAAGGTATGAACATAAAGTATCCTTTCATCTCTGCACTGTGAAAGCCAACTGCAGTATTCATATCTGTTCTTCCATTCCCATGCTCAGCCACCTTGATTAATACTGGGGTCCTTCAGAGCCCAGCAGAAAGCTTTAAGGTTAGAAACTATTTTTGTAGAGCCACTGTGGATTAGGGTTTGCACAATACTCTCTGAGCAGTGGTTTACACAGGAATTAACACATGAAGGATCCAAATTATGAAGCTCCCACTGGGAAATCTGCAATGTGAATAAGACTGGAAAATCTAAGTCAATAGGTCAATTAGAAGCTCTAGAATAAATTTGCCATGGAATTATTTTATTGTGACCATGGCATCACACTCTCTATAGACTCTTCATCTTCTTCTTTCAATGTTATGTGTAAGTTAGCCTCTGCACGTTCCTAATTTCCGGGGACTCAAGTAAATGACGGATAATGAATATATTACCAATATTATTGTTTTATATGTTACAGTGGTGGCAAAAGCTGAAGCACTACTGATTAAATGCAGGAAATTAAAAGCTGCTGTCAACAGTTCCCTTCTCTCTCTCTAAAGGGTTTATTTCTTTACTATTCTTGATCTTGTTGCTTTAAGCAGGAAAAGTGCTGTGGTAGTGATTTCTTTATTAGAAATGTCAATAGGGTCTGCCAAACTTTAATCAGCTCACTTGGCTGTTAGACCAGACTGGTGTAAACTTCCTTTATGAAATAAATGCCTGCCTTATTAAGCTTACTATTAAAATACTGCAAATACCCCCAGTATGTTGAATATAGCATTATCTATCAGTTTGAATCTAAAATATGTTAATCCCCAGAGATGGGGAACTACTGCTGTCAAAGATGTCAAGCCAGTGCTGGTGATCTTCACAATTCAAACTCTCTTCTTGCTCGATTTTTAAATAATTGTGGGAAAGACTTCTTCCCCCCCGCTTCTATGTTTATACATTTAAAGCTCATATGTCCACTAATTCAAAACCAGCTGTAGGTAACCCACCAAGAAGCAACCTCTGAGAAAGCTGTCGTTTTGCAACTCCCAGAGGTATTAATTCCTCAGTGAGAAAATCTTCCATAATAGTCTGGTCTAAGACTTGACAAATTTGTCTCCTATTGGTCACTCTGGAACCAGATAACAAATAGGGAGAAAATTTTCTTTTCTTTGTCTGTTTTGTATCACCACTGCTGAACAGCAGTGAAAGGAGAAACTACAGAAAGCATAGAGAAAAGTGAGAAAGATTTCAATTCCATTTGGTCAAGATTATTACAGAAACTAATGACTCACATGCCTGACTGGGGACGCTGCAACCAAACTTTTTGTTCCACCACCACCCCGCCCCCAGAAGATAGCATTCAAGCATATTTTCAAATCAGATCTCACTTCAGTTTCTAATTTGAAAAGAAAACAAACAAACAAACAAAAAAAAAAGTGATGCAGCCAAAACCACTCAAAACCACTACTCACCTTATAATAGCCAAGACAAAGATTTTCTAACACCCTACCTTAATACAGGGCTCCAAGGCTGCCTGTCCAAATGGCCCTAGTCTCAGCTACAGTCCAATCCAAAGCATGAATAAGTCCAGGGGAGCCTGTTGACTTAGTTGGTATTTTACCCAGCCTTTTCTGTAAATTAGTGTTACCTTATTAAGCAATGGATATCTAATGAGTTACTCTAGCTAAGGACCCTTAGCAGTATCTCTTGACATAAAGTCTTCATAGCCACGATTCCATAGCTTGCACCTCATTCTTGTTCTGACCTCAATTTGCCCCCATTCAAACTTGAAACATGCTCTTAAATCCACTCCTTCAATAGATTAATTTTAAATAAATATTTCAAGAAAGTATCATTGCTGAGTTTCAAGACGTGTTCAAGTCCTACCAATACCAGTAAGATTTAAGACTATACTTAAACGAATTGGGAGCTAGGGAAGGGATATAAGGAATGTTGTAGGTCAGCTTACAGAGGTAGGTTGCCAAGATGTGAAGATAATGGTATAGTAATTATGCAAAATCCACACTTCTAAAACTTGAGCAAAATGAGGTCTCCCTTCTTGACTAAACACTCCAATCTGTGATGCTCTGTGAAGGGCATTCAGTGTTCTTCCTTTAGCTTTATCACGGTTTTATTTACTGCCTATAAGATGAATATCAGTTACACTGACTGATTTCCAATCTCCTTTTGTCTTGTAGCAAGAGTGATCAAGAGGGGACAAAGTATATGCATACTAATGAAATGCAACTAAATAAATGGTGCCAATGCTAACTGCAGTGGTACATTTTTCCACCCAAATCCCCACAAAATATTTCAAAGAACAGAAGCCCAAACAGTTTGTCGGGTTTTCAATTTCTTTAAAATGAAACAACGAGGCAGAGAGAAAGAAGCTATGAATTTCACCATACAAACTTTATTGTTTGAGACTGGGTTCTTTGAGGTCGAGCTAAAAGAAGGAAATGCCATCTTTCAGCCTCGGTATATTCTTCCTAGCTACTCATTTCCTGCAAGACACTAAGAAGGAATCATGACAGATGACTCCTCTGCACTATCCGTTTGGCCCAGTTTTACAGCCAAGATCAAAAAATTTATTGGATTTTGCCTGGAAAAGAGACAGCATGTAATAACCCTTGTCTAGGAAGGATAAATAACATGCTGAGTGGAGGTAGAAAAGCACCTTATCTGTTAATTGTGAGGAAAACTGTAAAATCAATATGGATATAACAGACCAGACAAAGCATGTTTCAAATTTCTGTTCAGGTGTGAGCAGTGAGACAGTGCCCATTGCCAAGAATAAGGTCATTGCTGGTTAGTCCACCCTCCCACATTTTCATTGTGTGGCTTTTTAATTTGTGTAATAACTTTTCTCTATCATCTGCAGTGGTAGTGGCTAAAGAACCTCATGGAGCTGACATGTGCTGATTCCTAGTTCCCTGGCACCTGCCAGAGCACTGGGTTACATCCTTCTTTATACTTAGGTTTTACAGAGAACTGCTTGTTTCAGGAAGCCAGTTGCAGGGTGGGGCAGGGAAAGAAGGAATAAATAAGAAACATCTCAATTTTTATAAAATTTTATTCTCTTTATTCAAAGCAACAGAAGCAGTAACATCTCCCTATTTCCTCCTCTTTCACTTGCTCCCCAAACAACTCGCAAACTCCAAGGCAGGTCAGTAACTGCATTCCAAAACCCTCAAATTGAAAAGCACTTCTTTTTTCCACTGCTTGAGACTACATTTAGCAACTTTCCACAGCAGAGAAGTAGTTTAGTTCCTTCTGTGCAACTCTGCCAGCCCAAGACAAAGGAACTGTTGGTGGCCCCCAGAAAAGAGATCAGATAATCATAGAATTGTCTAGGTTGGAAGGGACCTTTAAGATCATCTAGGCCAACCATCAATATAACTCCAATAAGAAACAATAACCCATCACTAAACCATGTCACTAAGCACTATGTCAATCCACCTTTTGAATACCTCCATGGATGGTGCCTCAACCACCTCCCTGGGCAGCCCATTGCAATGCTTGATAACCCTTTCAGCATAAAAATTTTTTCTTGATATCCAATCTGAACCTTCCCTGGCACAACTTGAAGCCATTTCCCTCTTGTCCTATCACCTGTGATTTGGGAGAAGAGACCGACACCTGCCTTCCTACAACCTCCTTTCGGGTAGTTGTAGACAGCAACAAGGTCTCCCCTCATCCTCCTTTTCTCCAGGCTGAACAAGTCCAGCTCCCTCAGCCTCTCCTCATAAGGTTTACTCTCCAGACCCCTCACCAGCTTTGGTTGCCCTTCTCTGGACCCACTCCAGCACCTCAACATCTTTTTGTGGTAAGAGGCCCAAAACTGGACACAGTACTTGAGAAGGGGCAAGGGGACAGATGATCTGAGAGTGAACTTGTTGCACAAGGGATAGATAGTACCACATTGAGTCACAACACGCTTTGCATATCATGTCACAGATTGACTTTTTATTTTGGCTCATTCAGTACTAAGTTCTCTAAACCAGGTAGGGAATGGGAGAAAACATGAAAAACAGACCATCAGATCCATTAAAGAGCTTCCAACACAAAGAGCAATGTGACAACATTAGTGGCTTCAGTAGCAGCACTTTTGCATGAAAATCTTGCAAAGGCTCCTGCAATTTTGGACAGGGAGAAAATAAGCACAAAGCTCCCAGTGAGAAGTTGCACACTGAATTAATTCTTTAAATGTTGTTCCTCTGACCAAAAAAAATGTTGAAATGTTTTAATCTAATGCATCTAATATAATTAATTGCCTGACAAGGAATTTTGATACTACAACAAGAGAAGAGGAAATAAAATGTTCTAAATAAAACATGAGTATAGGTGCAGTGGAAATCACAACTTTCCTTACCTATCAAATATGTTTCCTTCACTAGGATTTATCTAAGAGAAGTGGCAAATTGTATAAATTCTAAATTGAGCACCAGAGGCTATTTACACCGTCCTTTAAATAAAATTAAACACCCAGTCAGAGCTTTGGCAAAGAAATTAATGTTGCAAGTGAACACAGGAAAGTATTTTTTAAAAGCTCTGTGCCTTAGTCTACACAGAAAAGGGGGTTTGGGGGGGTTTTAGATGGGAGGGGGGCAACTCTTTCCTACTCCAAAATCACAATTTAAAAAGATCAGGCTACTTGACGTTTTCCTGGGGTTTTTAAGAGTACATTCCATTTGAATCTGTACTACATGCAACATTTAACATTTAAATTAAGTTTAGTAAAATTTGACTGTATGATTAAGGACACACAAGAAGCTGAATGCATATAATTTTTTTCAGGTACATGCTAGACGCTGTTTCCCTTTTCATATTAGGCTAATCACAAAAATCAAAGCAACTGGACTATCATTGATCTAAAGACTTCATGTGTGGCAAAACTGAACAGCCATTAATATAGTCAGAGTGATGATTAAGTAAAGAAAATATTTTAACTATTCTGTTTCTTCAATCATTTTGGGATGTAAAGCTGACCAAAGATAAACCCAATTAATTTAACAATAGCACTAATTACTCTATTTGAAATGGAAAATCACTGCATATACAATAGCCTTCAAAATTAAATATCTCAATTCCTACTGATTGTGAGGTGGCATGAAATAATTCCTTTGACCCAGCTGCTGTTATTAATTAACTACATATCTAGTTTCTTTTAAGGGATTTAGGGAAGAAAAAACAGATTTATTATGAATACCTCATAAATAAAAAGATATTTAAAAGGTGTATTTGCTTTTGCAGCATCTTGGAAATCAAGGATTACTTTACAGAGTATTGCTTGCAAAACTTGGCCCTTAAATTTGAGCCATGTCTTGATGCCAGCCCATTACAGGGTCAAAGAAACAGAACAGGATCCATCACAGACAAAAATACTTGCTACTTAATTATTCCAAGCAAATGAAGAACCTCTGGCAATCATCTCTTGGTCTTGACTCCAGGGAACAAGAGTAAAAGGCAAGGCAAATCAGACCATTAGTTAAATTTTCCACACAGAACACAAAAAGAAAAATGCTGCACAGACTTCTGAGACACAGTAACACTTAGCAAAACCATCTGTATTTTCAGCAGTGCTAGCACCTATATCATAAAAGATCCTCTCTCATTTCAAGTTCGCTACATTTCATAAACCAAAATTCAACTATGAGATATTTTTTTGAACATTCATATTTCATTAAGTTGGAAGCCAATCTCTCATTTATTTGTACTTAAAATCTCTCTCCAGACAACAACCACTAACCATTTTAGTTGGGTAACGCTTACCCTTGGTTTCAGACCCTTTCCATCTGTTCAGTCATTTATTGACAGAGGAAACCAATTTGAAGGCAGAGAGCAATACTGAACTGAATATATTTTTGGATTTTGTGTGTTTTCTTTCTGTCCTGTCTTACCCAAGTGATGTATTGTTCAGCTGTAGTGTAAAGGTAGCAAGAGGGCAGGGCCTTTTTTGATTTTTTTTTTAAATAATACTCAAAAGTTATTTTAATATAGAAATCTTGGTGTGGTTATATCTTTGACAAAACTTCATCATAATGTAATAAGATTCAGTCTCATAATCCTTGTTCACACAAATTCACAATTGGACCCAAAGAGAAGACAGAAACAAAATCTTTCATACTCCATACTTAACTGCCTCCCATGTTTGTTTGATAAATGAGGACTCCAAAGTCAACAAGGCAGCATTCATATCAATAAAAGGAGGATTTGTCTGCACAAACATCACAACCAATAACTTCTCCAAGTTCTGCTTCTCTTTTTTCCCCTCAGTTTACTAAACTTACAGACATTCTTGGCTATATTTCAGACCCACGTAGGTAAAAATATAAAGGAAAACTAGTGCTGTCCACAAGCAGCTATGGGGGACTCAAGATACTTTCCTAATCATAAGCAATAAGAACACCTGGATGGTTCTGTTCTGTTTTAACCTGTTTTTCCCATGGAAATAATCTTACAGAGGCAAACTGTGAGTTTATTTATCTGTCAGTCTCATCCTGACAGTGTCTGTGCCAATTCAGCAAGAGAAGTTGCCTCATTTGTTTTGTTTGTAACGAGGGAATACAGAATCATAGAATTGTCTAGGCTGGAGCAGACCTTTGAGATCACCTAGGCCAGCCATTAACTCTGATACAACTACAACCCAACACTAAACATGGGAAGGAGCTGGGAATCCTGGAAGAAGAAGGATGTTAGAAATGTATACTACTAGCAGCACTGCAGAAGGAAAAGAGGATGAAAAAACATAGGACACAAATCCATAACAACCTAAGTTTCTGTAGTTCTGCTGCTCACAGAAGGACTAGTTTACTTTTCAGAGGGAGATTAAACCACTTTGCTGACACACTTCCGACATTAAAACATTATGTGCCTATTGTTCTAGAGGATGTGATTATTTGAGATGGGAAAAGTCAATAATGTTTCAATCCCAGAATCCACATTGGCATGTATTTTGCTAATGTCCCACAAAACACACTATTTGGATGTCACCAACATGTGTCTTTTATATTCCTCTGGGAACAAAAAGTTACAAAGTTGATTCTTTCCTGACGTCCATTTCACATTTAATCAGTAAAGCAATTTTTTGCCTCCCCAGCTATGATTTCCTGTTCTCCAAATGACTGAAAAGTAGCACTAAAGCAAATTTACCTGCTATCAGCAAAAACAAGTTTGCTATTCCATTTTGGGGAATATTTTTCATGTAGTTCTCTTTCTCACTTTTCAATTCCTAAGGCAAGGGAAAGCTTATTTTATAGGCTTCTTTAAAAGCCAGACATCTTAATCACATGGAACATCTCAATTTCTGCTGGATCTTCTTTTATTTAGTTTTTATAATCCTCTAAAAGAATTTGAATGTTACCTTGTAAAACAAAAATCCCTTATTGCCAGGATGGCTGTTATACTTCCTGGAGTATGCTTTCTGGTAGAAATTTGACAAAGGCACAGACATCAAGATCTATTCCAGTAACCCATTAGAAATGGTACACGAAATTTCCTCTTCATCTACATCCAAACCATTTTGCAAAGTATTTGTGCAAAATGCCTTATCATTCAACTTGGCATGCTGACATCTGCACAGCATTTTAACCAGAACAACTTTTGATCTCTGCCTTTCAACCTAAGATTGAAAATATTTTATGCTCCTATCCCTTTCAGTATGCCTAGTCTCCATGGAGACTGGAAGACTATCACTTTTTTCCCCCCTTTTTTTTTAATTAACACTATGGCCATATGCCACTTAAGTGCAAATGCAGTGAAATTTTCATGGGCTTTACACTCCATTTCAGTAGGATTATAGGTCAGCAAACCTTGAACAGGGAGAGCTAAATGCGGTGCCTCCTGATAGACTATAAAAGCAAAGTTAATGTGCCTAAGGAAGAGATTCAGTGAAAACCAGTAGTTAAGTGCAGGACTGGTAGATTTGTTACAGAATGACGTCCACTAATATCTCTCTATTTGTATTTTATAAGCCTTCCATCCAAGGACTTCAAAAGCTTTTATATACACTAAACATGTAATGCTTAATATTATCACCTCAGTCTTAGGAGGTCGACGGTATTATTGTCCCCACTCTTACACGGGATAAAACTAAGCTGTGAATGTATTGTTACTTGTCTAAGGTCACACTGAGTGTGACACTGCTAACTTCTAGCTGCTGTTGGCAGGGCCACAGCCATTGACTCACTGTGTTCTTGGTACCCTTGCTACTTGCTGCAGCTCTTCCCCTCCTTCCAGCATGCACATGGCATTTTCAATAAGCCATTTTGGGGAACTAAAGATATTTGTATAGTGTTGGTTTCTGGCAGTTGGACAGTTTCTGGCAGTAAGGACAAGCCATAAAGGAAAAGCAGGAGGGGAAGGAAGGTGCTCATGCCTTCAATCAGCACAGCCATTAGCTCAGCTAAGGAGTGG
Source organism: Pedionomus torquatus (assembly GCA_013398155.1). Lineage (NCBI taxonomy): Eukaryota > Metazoa > Chordata > Aves > Charadriiformes > Pedionomidae > Pedionomus > Pedionomus torquatus. The sequence goes on from VZRU01014264.1 coordinate 214,800, forward strand.
CACCACATCCTCCAAGCCCAGTACCCTAGTCCCAGGCCTTCTCTTTTACCCTTAGCTAGTAAATTTTGTTTTACGCTCCACTGCACTACTTCTAAACATCTGATCAGTCATTTTCTTTCCTAAACATTCTGTTTTTTCTTGTGAATTATTATTTATCTACCTACACATTCATCTTTACTAGCCAGTCCCAGGTGACCAGTGCTAACCTTTGAATGAGTGGCACCTACAGAGACAAATCAATCAATTATTTCGTAAGATCCAAGTATCGCATTATAAAACATCTGTGCCATGAAGAGCTCACACTTTTAATAAGGCAGACAAAGACTCTGACAACAGCACATACAAGGAGCTCACTTTCCTTTAAAACAGCCTTCTCTGACTGATGCAATGGGAGCAGCACGTGACACTGACGGCTGTCCCAAAATGCCTCACAAGCTTCAGCAGTTGCTGTGGCCCAGCAGTCTTTCGTTATCATCTTTCATTCTTTTTTTTTCTTGTCTTCATTTAAAAAACAATAAAAGAAAACACACAAAAGATAACAGTTTGGGCTCAATATCTTTTGTGAAATGGACCAAGAAAAGTTTGAAATTAGAATCACATTTTTCTGTCAGGGAAAGACCCTGACACCAAAACATGTTCCTCCTCTCTGCCCTTCTTAACATATTAATTGGGGTTGCACTCTCAAGTGCTTGCAGAAATGCAGAGAGGAAAAGCTATTGACTATGTGATTTTGAAGAGGGATGAGGTGATAGTGCTGTGCTTTGTATACTGTATGTGAATCAACCAAGGATCTATACAGAAGAAGTAACAGGGCTGATCAATCTTTATTCCTAGACAATCAAGCAAAGCTGCATCTTCAAGTCCCTTTACTGACAGCTCATAAAACGATGGTATTGATCACAATGCCTAAATTTGTAGTTTTGACAATAAAAGCAATTTGTTTAGGGAGGGAAATAGCTATATGAGGTGAACGCATGTGGTTTATTAACTTTCAAAAATAATTCTTCTGAGCAATAACGTGAAAGTTTAGACAGAACTTTTTCACCTTGAAGATTTGACTTCCATTTTCCCTATTGGGACTATATTTCTTTTGAGAAAATGTGTAGTTTAGATTTCAGAGTCAAAGAGAGGTAGCAAGGTGTGTCTCCATGCTAATCTTTGTACGCTCTTCAAAGTGAACACTGTTATGTACATCCCAGTTCAGGTCAAACTGTGGGGTGCAGACACTATTAACCTCTGAAGGGCTCATTCTGCCTTATCTAGTCCTTTCCCTTCCTGTAAAGCAGAATCAAGACCAGCTGTTACACCCAGCAGGCATTTAGCCAGCCCAATGCTTCTCAAACCCCAGATTCAGCACACGCTTTCATGCTCTGATTTCTTTGCATCTTCCTGAGAAACTGAGGGAGGAGCAAACTCATTTCCTGGCTGGAGGTGTAAGCAAAAAACTGCCTCACCTCAGATGAACAGGCATGAGTAATTACTGCTTATTCCATCCAGCTCTTCCACCCTGACCCCCCTTGATCACTGTCCCCTGGAGTGATCCCTGTACATGTGCTGGGGCACCTTTCAGCTGGGGCCAGTGACTGTCCTTTCACTGGACCTTTACCTTTTCACAGTAGGAATGTATTGAACCAGGTTTTATCAGCCCTCAGCTTTGAGTGTGTTATGAGCAGACATGTATTTATAAATAAGTCTAAATCATGGAAAACTGAAGAGCAGATTAAAAGGGCAGCTGCACAGAGTACTGAAGATGTTATTCAGATGAGGGTGCAGCTGTAGATTCAGCAGCCAGGTAGATTCAGCCCTTGGAATTGAGAGTGTTAGACTTGGGTTCTCATCTAGTGAACAGTGATACAGCCCAGCTCTAGTGGAGAACACAGCCCTCCAAACAAACCTGTAGTGGCACTGAAAAGGAGAGCCAAGAGCAATGGCAATGTCTTCCTTGCATTCCAGTGAAAGGGAATTTTTACATCTGGCTTTCAGAGCCATGGTTTTTAGCTGCTTCCCATTTCCACATCCCAGAGTTTCTCACTGTCTGACACCACAGGTCTGTGGTCACAGGTCTAAGCTGTCTAAGAGACAACTCCTCAGAACAGTTCACTGTGTCTCTGTGGAGCCTACGATGACAAGGTAGATTTCCAGACCCACTGTACAACACACTGCAGCAGCTCCACAGACACATGGAGCTTCCACAGGCATCTGGTGGTTGCTTCTATGACTATTCATCTACCAGTTCCTCATCTCCAGCCTTCCCAGCTGTGCTTGGGAAGGATAATGCAACTGTAGGATTTCCTAGGACTATCTGTATTCCAGCAGAACTTACCTGGTTTAGGAATGGATTCTAGTGATAAAAAAGCCTAGAATATTTGGGAGCACTTGAATTAAAACACAAATTAATTACTGTTACTCTAGGCCATAGGTTACACTCCCGCAAAAGCTATACCCAAGACTCCAGGTTTAATTTTCTAGCTTCACACCATCAAGATTTCAGTTAGACATGCACAGCATTTTTGGTTGATAATTTCCCCTTTCCTCCTTTTAGGTTACATCAAAGTGGAACCTTTACTGAACTCCAAATCCAGCCTACCTTATTTTTGACAAAGGGCCATTTCAACATTACAGCACACTGACAATTGTTATGCACTGATGCCAGGTCTGCACTACAAAGGCGAGCTTTTCTGGAAATTGCATAAGCATGAAAAAGAAGCTCCATGAGGATGGAGTAAGTAAAAGCTAGTTTTCTATAGAGTTCTGTCTCATGGTTGATTGACTCTTGTGTCCAAGAAAGTACAAGCTCTTATTGAAAATTTTCCATAATTGGCTATTGATAAGAATTCAGCTGCCTGGGAAGTCTCTAATGTCTTTTTCTTCTGCTGCCTGCATATTTTCATGAAACATATAAGAATACAACAGGCTTTGAATCAGCTATGCTGCTGTCAAATTTAAAACACACATGCACAGGCAGCATGGTAGCAGAAGGCTCATTTCCTCAGAAAACCTGGCTAAAATCCTCTTTTTTCCTCAAAGAAAAAACAGTGACATTCAGGAAAAACTGACCTAGCTACAGTTACTTTCTTTATTTACTTCATTAAAAATGACAAATGTATTCTTGAGTTAGCACATGTATAGTACTGCTAGCTGTATTTATGCCATAAATAAGCATAAATTCTTTACTTTGAAAAAAAAATCATACACCCATTATTAGCAAAGGATCTGCGCAGCATGCTCAGATACTTGAATATATATATTTGCCTGTTGACATCTTTCTAAAATAGGAGGAATATTATAATGTTAAAAATAGAAAGCATGAATATTGTTGATGTATAAACAAAACAGAAAGTAATATACACAGAGAGAGAAACAGTATGTAAATTAAGACTTAATGTAGTGACAGAAAAAAATCTCATATTTTAGGAGAAAAAAGCTTGAAAAATTAACTTGACATCTTTATGCACATTCACTGAGATGTGGTTAGCACAGTACAGATTTCAGTTAAATTTAGCCTGCAATATACTGAAATTGCAAGCACCCAACAATGCATACACATATGTAACTTAATTTGAATTATTTATTAGTCATAGAAATAAATCCTAATGCTTGGTATGCAGCTGTACTAATTTCTTTTCAAATTTCTACTCAGGTCTTTGGGGTGAAAAAAGCACCAAATTTGCTTGCACTTATTTGCAACTACACCTTCTTTTTTCCTTGAAAGTTTATGGAGTTTTCCAAATCTTCACATCTCTAGGCTGAAGTTTTGTTGAAGACTGGGAATTCAAGCTGCTTATGGCCAGTGCTTTCATATCTACTTAACAGTTCTCAGAGACACCCTTTGCAATGACACCCACTTCTACTATAACAAAAACGACGCAGATTCTTGCATATACCGACAACAGTGCTTACCAGGTACTATCCACAGAAAATCAAAAGCATTAAATTACTGTCTTAATTTCTGTTGCTAGGTCTATACTACATGAAAGACCTTCTTCTTCTTTCCCTTTCTTCAGTAAAACCTTCCTCAAAAGTAACCATACCTTTTAGAGCACATGACTCATGTTAGCTTTAATATCTTAGTTTTGTGACAATTAAGGAAGAGATATTCAGCAGAATAAATTAAAACTCAACATAGTAGACTGTTTGAAGTGTCCTTTAATGTTCTGGATAATTTTAAAAGTTCAGCTGGTTATTGCATTTAGAGATCAGAGCAAAGCAACTCTTTCCTTTCCCTCCTCCTTTTCCTCTTGTAAAATAACTGTGACAGCCTGGAGAAATATTGTCTATCTCGGTTTCAGCCACTGCCCTGAAGGTGTTAAGCTATAGATGAGTTCAATACGGCTTGTTTTATTGCTAATTTCAGAGGGCATCTAGAGCTTCTTGCTTGTTCCCTTGGCTTAACAGACAAATTGACTTTCTAATTTTAGCACAAGAGAGATCTGCACACTCACAGACCAAAAAAGCTACTTTTCTGATACATTTAAGTACAGATTTTTGCTACTTAAAACCAGAGCACCCAAGTGACTTAGAACTTGCCCTGAAAAATGGTATTTCGGAACGTTGCCCCACAGTCAGATGTTTAAACAACAACCTTCAGATTGCGCGTTCCTTGGGAGATGATTGTTTAAAATAGCTCCGGTTAACCTTCCCTACAGCACACCACACTGTAGCTGGTAATTGCCCCAATTTCAGAGGAAGACAGCAGGCAGGTCCGAACAGCCTGTCTTCTTTCACTGGAAGATTAGTGCCTCACAGCTCGGCCCTGAGCTTCACGCATGTGGTTGTGCTGACTCTGACACCCACCCACATCACTGTTAACTCTCCCTTGCTTGTGCTTTCAGGGAAGCAGCATTCCCTTCATCCCCACTAAGATACTGGCCGATCCCATCCTTTGGCAGTGTTCTAGCAATGCTTTGGTAGTGCCCACTTCATAGTTACCCTGGTGACAATCCACCTGTGACAGCTCTGCAGGAAAGGTAAATGCAGAAAGAAGAGAACAAAATAAACTCAAGCACACACAGTTTTGCCTTGTTCACAGGGGAGTGAATGGCTACATCTCTGCCCTAGTTCCCAGGAATCCTTGTCTTTGGCATCTCTGCTACAAGAAACACTCTGAAAGGGTGGGAATGGCCTTGCAAATCAACCATTGTACTTTAGGCCCTCCTGTGTTTGAATCATAAGGAGCATCATAATAAACACACTGCTGTTTCTCATAGTCTCCATCCAAATATTTGCTTTCTTTGCTCTGCCCCAGCACAATTCTTCTTTCTCCACTTTCAAAAGTTCCACTTACTGTATTTATTTTTTTTCTTATGGAAAAATAAATATTTAGTCCCTCAAGCGAAAGGGGGACAAGAGCATCATCTTTCACCCCAGCTGGCCAGCAGATCTATATACATAGGACCATGCTTGCCAGTAAATAATTCCCATACCTGTTTTCACCTGCCTGATAATTGTACATTCTTTTATAACTTAATGTTTCTACTATTTCTGTCTCTGACAGAAGCATCTGGATTATCATTAGCAGTTCATTAGGACTTTCTCAATGTGTTTACAAGTTGAGATTAAAAACGTAGAATAAAATCTCTATCTGTGGTTTATCCAAGAAGCAGAAGCAGCATTTCTTTTCATAAACAAGACTAATCCCTTAAACCCCCAAACAGGAGATATTTTACTAGAGAGTTACATAAGCATAATGAGAGTGCCAAAACTAGCAACCTAAAGTAAAGAGCAAAAATACTGCTTTTACAAAACAATTGCTGATTCCTACCATCTCAAAGGCTTGATGTGAAGGCTACATTTCTGAAACCGTGCACTTATCCCCGTGCACTAGAGACAGCTAAATCCTTGATCATTTGCTGCTTAGAGCCACTGCAAACAAGATTTGTTTTTCATGTCATTTATGAGAACAAAGTCTTGATTTTTGAATAAATAGTAATTTTTCATCAAGACATTGTAATTCTCTTTGAGACTCTTATGGACTAAGGCAGTGGTTTATCTCACTAAAATACATAAAACAAATGTAGAACACACCCACAAGCCCTCTCTTCCTTTGGGTTCTTGGTATTGAATGTGCGTAAAATCAAACCTGATTCAATCTAATAGAACTGAAAAAGAATTGCAATACTGAGAGTATGCACTGAGTGTGTATGTGTACTTCTAGCATAACACAGAGATATCAGCAAGACTATGGGAACATATTACTTGTGCATTTGATAGCAACAAAAGTAATTAAGATCAAAATGATGTGTTATCCAGTCCTCCATTTGATAGCTGCCAAGCTTGCCAAAAATGAAGCTAAATTTTCATGTCAGCAGTGTGTCTAGATTTAAACTTTTTGGGAAAATCAACTTGAAATTGTAGCCACTTATCCATGTGCAGTAGAGTTCAGAAGAACAGCACTTCATATTCAAAAACGTTTAGAATTGGAAATAAACATTTTAAAAATAGAAGAGCATTACGTGGTTTCTTATGCTTTCAAGAAAAGACTTAGAAATGGGCAAAGGAGGTATCATATGGTTATTTAGATAAGATTTGGATTTTGCATCCAAAATGTAAAACCGCACTTTGTTTTCCATATAAAAATCTGCCTACATATTTCCAAATTATAAGTCTTGGGCAGGGGGGAGATGTTATTTTGAAAAACATGTCATCTAGAGACTTGTCAGAGTTTGTCTGCCAGACTCTTCTGCCCATAATCCTATGGAAAATGTACCATGTGTTCATGTAAGTAAAACTGGTTTTAATGAATATGCATGGCAGATTAATTCTAAGATGTCCTAATTTTTGAAACTTTTGAAAGCTTCTCTGTTAAGGAATACTAACAAATGCAAAACTTATGTACAACATATATAACACATTGTACATGCATTATATTTATTAATTCTATGATAATCTTTTATTATAGTTGTCTTTTGTTCTCTTCTAAGCTTTGTGCTTTCCTTAACTACTTCACACAAAGAACTGCAAGTGTCTGTAAGAAATTAATTGCTTCAACAATTAACAGGAAAACCCATCTCAGAGGAAACATTTTATGATCGATCTGCTTCCAGGTACAATATTTGTCACTTAGGAATAGATTAATTAGGTTGAATATCATTCGAGCTAATTATTTTCTTTCTAGTGTAAGATTAAATGTATGATTCAAATAGACTGAAAACGAAGAAGTTCCACACAGCACTTTGCATTCTTCTGCACTCACAGTAATACGCCATGCATGACACGAGACACTCATTTCCCAAGATACTGCTTGTTCAGTGAGCAGGAGTTGCTGCATGAGCACGTGGCACCATGTCATAATCCAGTTGTCCCACTTATCTCCACGAGGCACTACTCTATGTCACACATACATATATTTCTTGGTCTCTCTTGGTATGATGGCTTTCATCTTTATTACAGGATAAGAGCACACATGCACTTACCAGTGCTACTATAAACAAAACCTATGGAGAGTTTGGTGTATTAAAGTACAGCTGAAGCAAGAATTATATAAATATCAGAAACAGATGCTTTGGGATTGATTTTACAGTTGATTTAGAAAGGCAGTATAAGCAATGGAAGATGAAACTAATATAGTCTCAGTTTCATCAGTATAAATTGAATAGCTTTCCTGTCCCATAGTCCCCATGCTGAAGTTCACAAAGCAAGGATTATGGAACAATTCCAGCCCACAAAGCCTTTAGAAAAAGACAATATCTTGTCAACATCAAAGGTATTCTACAACTATTTCAGCTAAAGCTGAGGAAAAAGAAGGCACATGTTGTTGTGATATGCCAGAAAAAAATTATGTCAAGAAAAGATGGAGGTAGTAGTCATTCATCCAGCTAATTGCACATTTGAATACTAGGCTTCAGGTAATCCCTGAAAATAAGAAAAATATTAACAAATTTACGTTAAGTGCAGGCAATCCCTCAGCTACCACCCTGGGAACAAATTTCAACCACAGAGACGTCACAACCAACTTATCCCCTTCTCTTTGTATCGTCAGCTTGAGTGCAGAATAAGCGGTAGATGGGCTCTTTACCAGATGGATTGTTCACCAGTGGATTGTGACTCTGCATTATGACCAGGCTGGTCTTAATGATCTGGTCATCCTAATGGTCTGTATCAAAAGACAAAACTGCAGAGCTGTCAGCTACTCAAAGTTCAAAGTGTACCTAATATAAAATCATATTTGTACTTCTTGCATGGAAAAGATTCTGAGTAATAAAGAGAAATGTACTCTGTACTGATTCCTGTACTTTCCCAAAGAATCATGCAATAAGCCAGTCGTCCTGGCTTCCTTACTTGCCGTAGAAGAAAGAGCCTGGTTCCCCTCTCCTACACAATCTAACATGTAGTTTTGTCTAACTTCTTATGTAACATCTTTTCTATACATTCTGATGCTTGATTTTGTGTCAAAATACCATACGTAAAAACACATGATTCATAAACTTACACAATGAGGATGGATTTAAAATTGAAAGATTCAGACTTTAACAGAGGTGTGAACTGAAAGCACACTGAACATTAAAACAGCTTTATAGAACGCTGAAAATTTATATTCCAGATTACACCTTAGGCTGGAAAACATTTGCAGAAGACGGGGTATGTTGGTAGAGGTGGAAGTACTGCTTGCTGTTGCAGATTACCACACAGGGGGAGGAATGAATCACTCTACACACTCCTTTCAAATAACCCAAAATATCTAGTGACCACACAGACAGCTTTGCCTATGGAATCTTACACTTCATTTTTCGGCCCTGTTGCTGATTTTCAAAAACATATGTGGGCATGAATGGTGGAATCAATGATGTCCACCAAGCCAAGGCATCCTTTTATTCTAACAAACCTGTTTATTTCTGTAGGCATGGGATTCAATAGAAACTCTTCAAAAAAAGGTGCAAGATACACTACCAGATCCAGAGAACTCTATAAATTCCTGGGATGGAAAGTTGTTCCTGAGTAGAAAAAAAAAAACAGGCTTTGGTGCAAGTTGATTCTCAAGGGATTAGCTGACACATGAGGAAAAGATCTCCATTTAACTCCTGCTCTGTCACACTTCCTGCGCGACCCAGGGCAAGTTACTAGGGCTTGTGCAGTTACCGTGGGTCAAAACAATGTCCTCTGATTTCTGCATTGGCTCAGTGATTGCGCAGTGCAGGTCCCTGCTCAGCGTGTTGGCTTACATGGTCTTTGTCCTAACCTAGCTATGGAACCCCACCTCACTGCATGCACATAAACCCTAATAGATGATGTTGTGCATTACTGTCAGAACTGTCCCTAAAGTTTAGCCCATGTTGATTGCCCCTCTATCAAGCTGAGGCAGCAGCCTTATCTTACCCCATTAGAGAGGGTTAAAAGGCCCTCAAAAGAGTTCACCAAGGTGAAATAATCAGAGGATGAGCTGCACCTGCATCATCAGTTCCTACAAAACACCCACAGACCTTTAATATTGCAATCCTACCTTGTTCGTTTCATCAATAAACCTATATATTAAGAGTTAAAGGCATAAAATAACCCAAATACCCAGTGAACTTCAGCCTTTCACTTGCAATGGGATTTTACTTAGGATTAGCTTTACAATTTATACGGATGACAGATTGCATCACATAATTCTGTTAACTTAATACCTGGATAATTTCTATGTTTCTGACAGAAGCACACTTTTTTTTTTTTTTCTGTATGTGTAATGATTTTTTTCATAAAAGAAAAAAAAAGAAAGAGAGAGAGAGGGAGAGAATCCCTATGCCTCAAGAACAACAGGCATATTTTCAGCTTCAGCTCACATTTTAAGACATTAAGTCACTTTCCAACTCTCAGTAATTAGTATTACTTCTTACGAGATTTCCTCCAAGGAAAAGAAAATCAACAGTGCCTTTAGAGATACATTCACAAGACACACTTCTGCATTTAACGTTATGATTCTTAATAGACAGATTACTCACTTGCTGCCTCTTGTGTAGTAGGTAGCAAACTGGTTTTGTCCCACTGGAATTGTTATTTTGAACCCTGAGGCTATTGAAGTTTTAAGGACCACAGTGCTAAATTCCATAAACACAGAGCGAGCATTATGATGATGAATCCTTAAGGTTCTTAAGGGAAATCATTCCTCCACAAGTTTAAAATTATATTTATCACCCTGGATAACACCAGGGTAAAAATAAAGACACTAAATACGCACGAGATTATCTAGACTGTTGGAAATGTCCTGTAGCTACTTCAACACTTCACAGAAAGAAGGGCATCTTCTCTACAACGGAGGTAGCAGAAATACTCACAACACACCTGCATATAACCCAGGGAGAAAGAGAGAAGAGAGGACAAAAGCCCAGTGTGTCTGTGAATGATCTGCCCTCTCTGTCACTGACTTCTGTCAGCAAATTACTTAGGCTTACACTGTTACCCTCCAACTATTTGATTCACAGTTCTGCATGCCAAGAACTCTCAAAAGAGGATTAAACATGTAGCATTATTTATCGCTTGCAGATTTTACAGAGGCAGAACATTTAATCTGAGCAATTATGATATCTTCAGAAGACTCCCTCTAGACAACTCATGGCATTTTAGCAAAGTCATGCTGAACATTGTGCTATAGAACCTCATTTTATAGAGGGTACTACATATCAAAGAGAACAAGCTTAATTATTGGCATATCACAGACAACTTTATATGTTGAGAACTTCTTGGAATGTCAAATAATATAACTTCGCCTTGTCCCATGTAACTGTAATAATATAGTCTCTAGTTACGTGAGCACAAGAATCATCAGAATTTTTCCCAGGACATCATTCAATGGATCTCCACCTTTTGCTCTAACACAATAACTATTGATGAAGATAGAACATCTTTTCTCAAATCCCTCACAAAGCTCATGAGCAAGGGAATGCTGAGTACCTGTTATCCAGTCAGTTTGGGTATCATTAGGGAACTTCACATAGGCAGTACTTCTTGGATCCTTGCTTTCCATGATTACTTTCGTATGTAAAATAAAAATCAATAAAATCCAAAGGGGATAAAACCCCTCTAATTTCAAATGAGCTAGGACAAGAAATTTAATTAATCCCTCCTTACAAACATGCTTCCTGTGGCCAAAATTCCTTCTGTTCAACGCTCTACCCTGGAGTCACAGCTGACATGAGTTGGGAGGAGTTATCCTGACACTAGCATAATGAAACACAAAACTGGTCCAGTTCAAATTAAGAAACACTTTCTCAGGTTGTCTTCTGCTGTGATACTGTACAGGGTACAAAACTCCTTCCTGTGATTTCTGGATATACAGATGTGCAGAAGAGTTGGATGAGGCATCTGTATTGAAAATAGGACAATCAGTGAATGGCCACTAGCCTGTGACTAGTTAGGCTATTAGTCAGTCTGTAGTCACTACTGTCTGTAATTATTTATTGGACTTATTTTCCACCTGGGACAGGCTGTCACAAAAGCAGAGCCAAATACAATAATGTGCAAGACCATGAACACAGATCCTAAGACAAATTGGACCTAGTCCAAGATCCTCTCAAATTAACATGATGTCTTTGATCAGTCTCATAATTTGTATCATTATTCCTACACATGGAATGAGAGCTGACAGTTGATAACCCCAGCCCTCCCTGGGGTGTTTATTGAGCTGGCAGAACTCTGACAGCAATCTCAACTCTCTACTTGAAGAATTCAAGTCCTAAAAATTCTGCAGACTCTGGGTTGCCACTGAAGAAAGTGGCCCTCTATCTCTGATCCCTTTTGGCCCAACTGCAACATCTAGGAGCTAAGGGTGCAGTATGCACCGGACCAAAGAGGCCACGTGACTAAAGCTTCAATTACTTACTTCGGTTACTTTTAGCTAGGGCACAAGTGATAAAGATCAGGAGAAAACAGACAACATATCAATGTATTCTGGAAATGTGAAGCAGTATTTCAAAGGGTATTCTTTACCCTGTATCACTAAAATCATGTAAAGCAATAATCAGCAGCTCTGCAGTAAATCCTGTCTCTGCCCTAAGTTTTTTTGGCATATTTTTGTTCTTTGCACCTGACCAGTAACCAGAATGAAAGCCCTCATACCCTCATATTATCTCTGTGCTTATCACATACCCTTCTAAAGAGGTGATGTTCAACTTTCCCCAGTTCAGCACAAAAATCCCTACAGGTAATGGAGGGAGACCACAGTGGTATAAAATTATGTAGACACTACTGAGAATCTTCTTCACTTTCCTGACTACTCAGTCCTGTTATGAACTGTTAAGTCACGTCAAGTTACATTTTAGGGGTAACCGACTTTTACCATTTTCCTTAAGATATATGCATGCAGCTCTGAGTATCACCAGCTGCAAGCCATTAGGAGATGGTAAATGCTATACAACCTTACATTAATATTTCAAAAGGATAATCCCTCAATGAGGGAATTTGATTTTATTTTTTTGAACTGCTTCAGAAGACAGTGTCAGCAATCCAATGCTAATTGTCACTTTTCCAGTTTCCAATAACACAAATAAAAGAACACAGGAATAGTCTTCCTCTCTAAGGAGAACCCCTAAATTCAGCTGAGATTAAAGGGAATCATCTTCTTCATAATGACAGCTGAATTGCCCTGTGGTATCTTCTTCATGTAAATGTCAGAGATACAGGAATGGAGGCCACCTCTAAGATGCCAGAAGATTATCTACATGCCTTTGAAGTGTTTTTCAACAAACTTTTTTCTTTTTAAATGAATGAGTCTCTTTCAAACAAACAGGTGAAAAAGTTGGCTAATAATGCCTTTATCTAATAGTTGTTTAATATTTCATCTCTTTTCTTTTGATTTGCTTCAGGATGATAACTATAAACCTTTTTTTTACTATATTAGCATAGATTTCAAGAAAAAATTCTGCATTTCTTGATAAATAAAATAGTTTTCTTCTTTAAAAAGTGGGTCAGCATGCAAGAATGCACTGAGCACTGATACATACAAATTTGCCTCAGTGTCTCAAAGGGTTCTCTCTCAGGGGGCACATCTAAGTTTTAAAATGATAATTGAGAAATAGAAGTTTGTGATTAATTGCTTTCACAATGGAATTTTAACAGTGGAATGTAAACACTCCTGAGATGTTTAGTCTCTCTTTCACATCACCACAGCATATAAACTCTTCGATTTCTACTGTCTTTTATTAGCTTTTGTTTCATCATGATAAACTGAAGCTCATGCGATTCACAGATGATATGATGGGACAAAATAAACTGGAAATTATTCTTGCTTCATCGTGCATCTTTTCTACAATTCCATTGAACAGAAAAAATTATTTCCAAGTAATAACATACCTCTAGTTGATAAAGTCATGTAAGCACTTGAATAGCAAAGGAAAAAAAAAAAAAAAAAGGGGATCNAAGGAAAAAAAAAAAAAAAGGTGATCTAGAAGATAAAACTATTTTTGTGGAGCCTTTTGATGAACACCATCAAGAGACATAATGTAATTATTGTGGCTATTAGGCTGTTATTTATGTCAAATTTGTTGCCTTTGTTGCTTCAGAAGCATGTTAGGATTATAGCACTCTTGAGAATCTATCAAATGTACTGGCAGATGCAACAAGTAAAAGAAAGAGGCAATAGCTCACTGCTCTTAAAGCATGAAAACTAGATGTTAAATAGCTAGATTTCAAAATGAGAAATATAGGGCACTAAGGATAATAGTATAAATGTAATAAAAAGGAAATATTGTGTAGGAAAATCAAAGGCAATGCTGCTATACATTTTCCTGTCCTCTGTTATTATCTAATATCAATTTAATTTCTTGTATTATAAAAGTGTTAAGAAAATTAGGCATTGAAATACAGTCTCATGAAAAAATGAGACACATGGGAACAAATAAGAGATACGGCCCATAAAATATCGACCTTGTTTCTTACTATGTCAATATTATCACAAACTGTTTCAGTCACTTATACTTCAAAACAAAAATTAGCTTCTCTACTAATAGCAGGACCAGTATCTGGTTTCAAACAGCATAAGCCAACAACTCCTTCAGTGCTATCCAACTGGAACCTAAAAGTGCAAGCGGGAAAGTATGAAAAGAAACACAGTCTTTGTAACATGACCAACACTAAGCACAGAAGGAAATTGCTAAGCTAAGCTTATCCATGATAAAGTTCAAACCCATTTGGAGAGGAGGCAGTAAATGGTCATAAATAGACATTAAGGTTCTACTCAGAGATGACCAAGCTTTGTCTGTAATCACTTTGCGCTTGCTTATATCAGTGGTCTCATTCCTGCCATAAGCATGGAAAACAGTAATGTGTCACCAAATGAAATAACAAACATTTGTACCCCAAAATCTAAACATGAGTAAAGTATTTTAAGAGCATCATGATGCAATTAGTATTATATAAGAACATTTTGCTTAATGGCTCCACAGCAGCTATGGATACAGGAAAGTGCTATCACTTACATTTTGCAGATGAGGAAAATACAATAAATCTGTATCTTTAGCCACCTCAATTTTTCAAACCTGTTCCACCGGGCACCCTTCCAGCCCAACAGGAAACACAGAAGAACCAACAGGAATCCAGATCTTCCACTTTTGGCTATTCTTCTAAATCATCACTAGCACAGCAGAGATGCTCAGTTTCAGTTACGATGAGAAACAGCACTAAGCCAAGAAAACATTCTGAAAAAGCAGTACTCCTTTAATCTTATCTTTCTATTCTTTCCACCTCATTACAACTCCCAAAAGAAATAAATAAAGAATGGCACATATTAAGATTTATCTCCCTGATTCAATCAGTGTTCAAGTGTTTCCCACGTCACATCTCTGAGCCACTGGTTAATTCTCATCACACTATTTTCTATTTGCCTATTTGGTCGTCTAAATGCAATAGAGGGATTGAAGGCGGATGCTTCACAGAGAAGTGCAGAAGTGATGTACAGATGCTACAGGTAGTAAACCCATCTAATAATCTCATGGGTCAGGATTTAGACTGTTACAAAATTATTATTGTCTGAGAATGAAGTCAGAAGAATTGGGGAGAACTTCGTAATTGCTTCACCATTAATATGGAACACTGTCACAAGCCCATAATAAGTAAGGCACAGAGAACTTCAAATCATATTTGACAGATGGGCTTAATTAGTTATTCTCATACAGACTCATAATATTTGCTGTTAATATTCATTCCAAAACACCCTGCTGGCTGTGATAATATTTATATGTTAATCCTGTTACGATAAGCTTTCAGTGCCAAAACCTCTCCAAATAAAATGACTGATATATCTCAAACTTCACTAAAGAAATTCTCAGGCATCCTGGTTAAGTTTGTCACTTGCACAAGTGCCTCCTTAATCCGTGAAATTACACCTGTCACAGTAAGTTAGCTTTATTAATGCTATTTTTTGATCCATGTAAAACTATCAGAAATACAAAAACATTGAATCTTTAGTTAATTAACATTGCCACCTTTGCATTCATGTGATCAGATCTCTGATTTTTAAGAGTAATTAAACAATTTGCAAATAGAGTTTCTCAAATTTATAAATGAACTATGAAGGAGAAAAACCTGATAAGATACGTCAATATTTAGCTGTTATCCATTGTGCACATTTAGTGACACCAAACACGTCTAAATCAAGTTTTTTCCTAAAAGATGTTGACCACACTCTCTTTCCCCATATAATTCTTGCTCTTGCTTCTTAAACTGAATAGCAAAACAGATATGACTACATTTAATGAGGAGAACAACATACTGAATAATACATTGCCAATATTTTATACCTGTTTATAAACAATGAGAAAGAAGTTCTCAAAAGTGAGAAAACCACAAAACCTCAGCTGGGAACTCAGATGAAATAAGTCCAACCAGAAACTACACATATACTTTGTCTTCACCTGATTTTCTTTCCAGTAAAATCTAATACATATATGAGCTCACACTTCATTTAATACACATGAAGAACTGCTTATCACACTCAGCACGTGAAAGCACACATAATCCACAACTACTGCATCAAAGGTGACATCAAAATTTATTTTTTTGTGTAGAAGGGATCATTTTGAGTGCTTGCCCCTGAATAATGAACAGTGAAGCAAAACAAGTTTCCAAGCTTCAATTCACCCATGAGGTTGCATTATATTTTCCTGATGAAGAAGAGAAATCAGGCAAATGCACTGTATGGAGCCAGCAAGATAAAGTGTGATGGAAAACTCATCGTTGAAATAATCTCTGATTTTGATTCAATGCCCATTTCAGTCAATGAAAATATTCACACTGTCTTCAAATAGCTTTGAACTGAGATTTTAAAGAATATCTGACAGATTGTGCTAGACAGTAGGAAGCTCTGACCTTGGCATATATGCACATTGCTGCTTTGACCAATAAAATTCAGTCAGGTATATGGTTTAGATGAGAAAATTCAGCATACTATAGGAGACAAATTGTTCAGAATTTGAGTTATAATAATGAGAAACTGATTTATGTCATAATCGTGAAGGGAAATTCTTCCCTTCCTCTGTTCTTCATATACCCAGATTGCAAAGTCATGATACTTCCAAGTTATTAGACTCTGAAGGTGTTAATTTAAAAATTCTAAACCCCATAAATAAACCTCCACAGCCTATAAGATTTTGTAAAATTTCAGAAGTAAATCACAGCACAGAACTTCCATGTTACATGGCAAGTCTTCATACATATGCAGTCAGATCCTTATAAACATGCAGTTGACATACAGTTCCAGAAACAATGAACAAGAAGCAGCAAATGATAAAATGTATTCATTAGAGTGATCAGTTGTGGTCAGAAACATCCACCTGCCAGACAAAGGCTATTTAAGACATGTCACTGTCCTATCTTCATTTTTGCACAATGGGAATAGAATTCTCTTCCCTTCTGCAGATTAAAAGAAAACCAAATCTCACCTAAAAAGGGGGGGGGAACATGACAAAACCATCTACAAAATCCACAAACAAAAAAAAAACAACACCAAAAAAACTAAGCAACGAAAAAAAAACAACAAACAAACCCATAAAACCCCACACCACCACAGTCAGCCCTACAATTACCCTCTGCTGTAATACCTGGCAGAAAATAATTTGAAGAGCACAGTCACAACTGAATTCTAAGATACGAAAGGTGTCCTTCTAAATGCTATGTGAAAACAGCATTTCCTGCTAGATTTGACTTCCTTAGAATATTATGATGCACTTTGAAGAAAAGGTATATGGGACAATTAGCAATGCATTACAAAATAAAGCCTCAGCTTTTCCAAAAGCATTTTCATCATGCACTATAATAAAACTTGTTAAAATCATGGTAAAACGCTTTGAAAAGGAAAATCAACCATCAGTTATTAAAAGATAGGATTGCTGGAAACGACTTACCTGTTTTCAGAGGCAGCAGATTTCCTCTGGCAAACAATAACAGCTGGTGCATATTTCCCAGTATAATCCATGTTCTCTCTGATGTCCCATAAGTATGGGCTGCTGGCTCTTACACTGAAAATGTTCACACCTTTCTTCACCTTTGCCCTAGGAGGAACAAGAGGATATTTCACCAATTAGATACAAAATGTCAGCTCGATCTGTTACTTATTTCTTCATTATATTCTCATTACTGCCCCACAGAAAATGCTTCTGCTCATTAGAGTTCGACAGTATTACAAGGAAAAGAGATGAGAGAATTAATTAAGAGTTCCATATTTTGAAGAAATGATATCAAGATAGAAATCTTACTGAACTAATGGTAATTACAGCTTTAGTCACAGCTAAATTGCAGAGTAGATTTGTTCTGGAGCACACTCCTCCCTCTCTCCATTACCCACACTGTGGGCACCACGAGCGTGTTAAGGCTCCCTTGACTAGAAGTTGTTCTATTGGAGAACAACATATTCTTTTTGACCCCAAAAGAAGACAGGTTGCTGTTGGGGCTTATATCTGGAGCGAGGAGCTGAGAACCATTCCTAGTTCTCATATTCCAAGCAAACTTTTCCTCTCCCTCCTCACGCCATTACTGTGACATTTCACAGATTTGCTCCAATTTGCATCATCTTTCTGAGTCCACAACATTTCTTTTTGCTTTTTTTTTCTTTTTTTAATACTGTTGGATTTAATTGTTCTCTTAGCTATGAAAAATACTTAGTAAAATTCTTATTTTTCCAAAAGGGAGTGGGGTTTTGGGGGAAGTCTTTTTCCATATATGAGGTTAAATAACAGCAAAAGTTCTATGAGAAAATGTTACAGTCCTGACAACTGGACTGGCTCCTACAGAGAAGTGCATTCTGGTTCATGTGTGTTAGCACAGTATCTCTGGTTTGGAATAACCGTGGAGAAGAGGAATATTTTTTTTTTTTTTTTAATATCTGGCTTACTTCTTCTCAGCATATTGTAATCCCCAATTCTTTCTCTTCTTTTCTTTAACTAGGTGTCTAAATATGTATCTTAAGGCACTACTGTATTAGTCCACAGCTATATAACATTGGCTAATTTACTGAATTAGGAGTTTTGGATGTTGTTAACTTTTCATTCCTGAATGTGTTTACAAAAACAAAGTCCATTGTGGTCAAACAGCCTCATATATGAACTGTCAGGAAATGACAGTTTAATTATATTTGTTTAAAACCTCATACACAAAATCCACTCATTGTTACGGCAAGTTCTCAATTCTGGGCAAAAATGCAAAAAGGTAAGTGATGTTTTGTATAAACAGCTGCTGCCATGCAGAGATGCTAATATCAGTAAAACAAGCACTACCAGCTCGGCCTCTGCGTGAAATTACGTGTGAAATCTTTGAAGGACAAAATCCACACAAATGTTTTCAAAATAAATGCCGAAGGGTTCCTTCAACTGTCTGGGACAAAAAGGGCTATATCCCATTTCTTCTACCTAAGTAATTCAACGGCAGCAGCTGTAATTTCCTTAGCACACCTGGAAGAATTAATACACAAAAGCTGCCAAGTTGTGCTCAAGTTCTATGCTAATTTCACTAAATTTATTTTAAGCAGGTGCAGTTAGTGCTCCTAGACCACAAATGCTCCCCAGGACAAGAGACCAACAGTCAAAAAAGAGTGGAAATTAAAATGCATTCCTGCCATCTTGAGAAAGAGAGGGAGACAGAAAAAGGCCAGACAATCTGGATGAAACATTTGTCAACAAATGTCTTTAGCTATTCCTAGTGACCAGCAGCTGGTCCTGCTATTCTATTCTATTACGCCTCAAGGAGGGAAAACTACTAGGTGTCAACTGAGACCAAGAAGAGAAAAATTATTCCCACTTCACAGGGAAATGAGGGTGGCTCAGATCTTTCCAAGTTAAGCTGGCTGTGATTAAGATACCCATCCCTTATAGCTTGCTAACGTGGTCACTGTGTCTCCAGTAGCTGAGCATGGCTGATGATAAAGTGCTCATGTCGGATTTGGGTTACTCCATTGAGTTTATGCCTTTGAAAAGGTAAATGTGTTGATGCAGACAATCCAGTTGCTTAGCTCTAGCACAGGACAGGAGCTAACAGTGAGAATGCAAGAGAACAGCTGGTTGCATTTCACAGAGCCACAGATGCCTTGAGCTTGTATTGTAAGTTTGGCTGCTCTGGTTTCCCACGTAGGTAGAAACCACTGGTGTAGTGAGCAGTCACCAGTAACTAACCCTACAGTCTGCACATGCCGATAAGTATATTTAAGATTTCTGCCTATCATGAAGCCTCCATGGGACACATGTAGGAATACTGATCCCACTGCGAGACATTTGGATGTGCTGGACAAATATATTAAGCCCTTGAATTCTCCTGAACAAGATTTCTGGGGGGATTGGGGAAAAAAAAAAGCACACGTCCTGAAAACCCAAAGAGACAGTAAGGAGCCTTCCATGAAAGCAACCACTTCCCCATGACTGGAAGTTAACAGTAACTACTATGTTACAATTGCTACTTAAAAGCACACAGTAGATTGTTGACTATACAGCAGCTGTTTTTATATGTTTTATTAACAAAACTGTTAGGAAATAATAATAAAAAAAATCCCAGCATTAGAGCACAGCGCATTTTACCTCACTCTGCTGGCACGTGCATCATAGCTTTACTGCAACCGAGGAAGCTGTGCAGGGCCTCGAGCCACACACTGAAAATTGAGGAAATTTCTCGTCTTTTAAAAAGCATTAAAATCAGATTAAAGTGAGTGTACAAACACAGACACATAGCAGATACCATCCTCTTACTTTTTGTCTGCATTTCTTTAAATGCCAGAGTGACAAGGTAAGTCAGAAAAACTGACACAAAACCAGTAAGACAAGCTGAGTTTGTTTATCCTTGCCATTCAATTTATCCACTAACAAACTGTCATCCTGCACTGATTTCTAATGTCTCAAAACAAATGCAGACCCTTGTGTACACTTCTTGGGGTAATTGCAGTCTATGGATCAGAATTTCCTAGATCTTTTGATAAGGTCTAATTTAGGCATCTATTAAAAGCCCCAAACCCCTAATTTTACTGAAAACAATAACACAACAAGATTGCTGTTTTAGAGAATTAGATATTAGGAACTCTTTTGGAAGAATCAGTTAAGTAATACTTCTATAATTAGCTCAAAAGCTTCAATTCCACAATCCCAGGAAATGCTTTTTCCTCTAGTATGTCTTGATATTGTGTTTGCCACTCTCAGGGAACTACAGAATTTTATTCACGCAATTCACAGTGGTAGTAATACTTTGCAATTACTAAAGTATGACCTGGATGAAACATGGTTAATAATAACTGAAGGTATATTATTTGTCAGCAGACAAAACTGAAGATACCCGAGGTGAAAATACTATGACTGCTCTCAGAGTTCAATTACTTTCTTGGAAATCTGCTTTATTGAATTGCCTGCCTGTTACAGGGCAAGCTGGGTCTTCGACCCTTCAGCTGCTCCTTGTGTGCCCACAAGACAGCCTCTTGGTTCAGCCACAGTTCAGTCTACTAAAAGATTGCTCAACTGCAATCTACAAAAAAGCATATGACAAAGCTTTTCTGGGACAAGAAGAAACAGCCTGAAGTTGCACCACGGGAGGTTTAGGTTAGTTAAGAAGAATTTCTTCACCAAAATGGTTATCAAACATTGAAACAGGCTGCCCAGGGAAGTAGTTAAATCACGACCCTGGAAGTATTTAAAAGACAGGTTGAAGTGGTGCTGACAAACACGGTTTAGTGGTGGTTTTGGCAGTGCTGGGTTAATGGTTGGACTCGATGATCTTAAAGGTCCCAACCTAGATGACTCTATGATTCTATATATTTGCCCACAGGCAATAATCAGACTGTATGTTTTCTTAAAGCACTATGGTTGGGCAGCAGCAAGTAAAGTCGTGTGACTATTTGGAGCCCATGAATTCACTTTATGCTAGATTCTACTTTGGAAAAGAGCCAGAAATAAAAGAATTATTAAACATTTCAGTTGTGGTTGGTTTTGGTTGACTTTGTTTTGAATTTTGTTTTTTCTTTTTTCAAACAAGGAGCCTAACCAACTAATCACTTTCAGAGGCGTTTCTACAAGCCATTATTTACCTCTGGATCACTGCTCACAGCACAGCACATAGGTTACTGAGACTTATAAGTAGTTCACACCTTGCACCAAATTAATCATGGCAAACAAAGCCCTTGGGAGTCTTCAATCCCTGAAAACCCATCACTGCTGACAGGGTACAAATCAAGGGAAAGGAGAAAAAAAAAATAACATAGGAGGAATTCCCAGAATCAATATAACACACCTGAAATCAAGGAAATACATTTCCTAAGTGCATAAACATAGTGATTCCCAATCCTTTCTCTTGATCCACTAAGCACTATGTTTTCTGCAGTGATAAAAGAGACTTCAACTCAACCAATTAAAATGCAGGCAATGTCCTTTCTCGTTTATCAAAGTGTCTGTTTTAGCATCTCCCAGTTTTTGCAGCTCACAACCAGTTATCGCTTAGCTTTCAGCCCATGTCATTACTTCGGGCTGGTAATGGCTGTGAAATTGTTACTTAAGTGTTGTCTAAAGTGGAACAGCTGGCTGGTGAAAAATAACAGCATTACAGCATGTGTGCTGCTAAGTGCCATGGTACAATGTCAACGAAGTGTCTAGTTTGAAGCACCACAGGGAAGGGAAAGAGAAAGCACACACGCACATTCACCCTCAAGATACGCAAGAGATCAAAGAGAAGGAGCAACCAGAAGCTGCAAATACCCTGCCACAGCCAGGGCTCCCCTCTCCATATTTTACTCCTGATAATGTTCCTCGTACAGCATACAAATATCACACATCCCTCCATGCCAAAACAAGGTGCAAATAAACATAATCTAACCCCTAAACAGCTGTAAATCAAGATGGTTTAGACCCATGGCATTGAATCTAGTTTTCTATTACTGTGAGCGCTCAGGGCAAAGATCTGTGGGAACCTTTCATGCTCCTTCTGAGAAAGTGAGCTACTTTCAACATCAAAGGAATAAAAAGAAAAGGGAGGATGTTAACACAGGTGATACCACTGGTTATCATCTTGTTACCAGTGGCGACTAGAAGGTGGCAGATAGACTGTGTGCAGAGGGGTACATTTTGAGAGCTTCTAGGCACCTAACAGACATTGCAGTGGGCTCTGAATTTGCCTTGACACTGTATCTCCCCAAAGCACTTCAGAAATTACTTGAGGGGGTTTCTATTTCTGTTTATCTTTAGTGCTTTTTCCTGCCCAGAGCCTAATCTTAACTCCACAGTGGAGAGACTAGAGCAGTGTTTAGCCGTACAGGATGGCAGTCTTCACTTTACTAATATTTACTGCCTTTGGACTGTGACAACAGTAAAAGGCGCTGGAGAGGCTTCTCCCCTCATCAGGCCATTTGAAACCAAATACAAGTAAAACGTGAGTGGAAACAGACCTGTCCATAGCTCTGCATGTCACAGGGCAAAAAAATCAAGTCCATTTCCACTCACTGGAAAGGCAAACACACTGATCTAAGACAGCACTCCCTGGGAAGACACTCTGAAAATATTCAGTCCCAACCTGTAAATACCCAACATATATGTCATTACACATTTTTGCTGGTAGCTATGCCACAGGTTGCTCTTCATATAAGTTCTTTCCAATGACATCACCTCTTGATCCACTAACAAATTACAGCTCCTGAGGGTGGAAACACATAGTTTGTATTTCCTGGGGCCCCACTGATGCTAGCCTCTAAGATGCTGAAGAGCTAAAACAGCCACCTTCCAGACTAACCATGGGCTGAGAGACCTCATTATGGCCTTTCTGAAGACCAGAGTTAAATGTCAAAGCTTGAGAATGAGGTACTATGGGACTGGATTCTACCACAGGATCTAAAATCTAGACAGTGATTTTGGCATGACTAAGCTGGGGAACTACTCAAACAATTCCCAGGTAGCTTTCTCCTGCTGGCAAGTCAGTAAGAGCAGAATGATCACTGTCTCCACAGTTAACACTCTCTGCACACTAAATACAGTCATTGTCTGCGGTATCCAGAGTCATTCTTTTGCTGAACATTGCATAAATGAGACCAGTTGGATACCAGAACATTTCAGTCTGACACCTAAATCCTGATTTTTCACCTCCCACCAACAACCTCTTGCCTCCCAGAAGCCTGATTCTACTAAGCAATGTCAGGACCAGTTACATTCTCTTTTCAAGCATGGAAAAAGGAATACATGTTACTGCCCATCATCATCCCTCAACTACTGCCAGTTGGTTTGGTTGCTTTCAACAGATTCAAAGAGATGATCTAAAACTAATTGAAAAATTCAGCTTATGCTGTATTCCTGGGAATCCTGGGATGTTACGCAGCAGCAACCCATTTCTTACCTTACCCTGCACCTGCAGTTCTCTGTGCTTAAAGAATCCTATTAAAATCCACTGAAACATCAGACAGCAGTGGAAAACAGCAACAAATCTTATGCCTTTACTTCAGCACAGGCTTTGTTTTTCATTTTGGAGTACTAAAATTAAAGATAACACAGGTAAGACAGGTTTGTGAACACCAGAAAAGCCAGTAAGCTAAGGAGTAGCACTGGAATGAGATTTCAGTATGTTAGTCAGAGAGTATAACAGACATAAACAAAGCAACAAAGGAGGAAGCATGGTGTAAGGTTCTTAATGAAAGAAAAAACCACAAGCAATCTGGTGGACAGCAGACCCCTTTGTCTTGCCATCCTCCCTGAAAATCTATACCTGGGGCAGTCTCCACCTGTTTGTGAAGTCCTCAATCTTGCTATCAGAAGCTACCATTTCTTCCTCCCCCGTGTAACTGTGAGAAGTCTTGCAGCAAACAAGGAATCAGAGTAAACAATTTTAGCATAAGTGTCCCAGTCACTTCCTTCTACAAAAGCCTTTTTTTCCTATTACTTCTAAAGACTGACCCTGAAACATTTCTTATATAAAGAGACCGGATCAAAGGAACCACTCCACAATGCAAGGAGAACTGGTTGGAATTTGTGTTCCCAGCATTTCCACTTCTAATTTTATGTGTAACATTAGGGTGATGCTAAATTTATAAACCTTAAGGCTATGCTCTTCTTTTGCCTCCCTCTGCAGTTTCATTACTTTTTATGGCTGAGACTAATATAGGACAGAATTTGAGCTCTTTGAACATCAGTCAAAAATAAAACACATCTGTCATTGAGAAAACAGGAAGAACTCAGCCTGGTTTTGTTAGACTTAAAGCTTATTTGCAGTGAGTGGATGAAACCCAAGCATACAAGGGCTTCCTGGATTTGTATTAATCATGAAGCCCTGAAGAAATAAAGACCATTATAAAAAACAAAAAAAGTTTTCCCTATCAATAGTAAGCCTTCATAGTTGAAATTCTTGCCATGGACAGAACCGTATTTGAGAAGGGCCCATTTATACTAGTTTAGAAGTGACTAAACGAAACTGCAGCTTTCTCGGTGCAACAGGAATGACATATGTCATGGTTTTGGCTGGGATGAAGTTGCAGCTGGTGTAGTGCTATGCTTTGGATTTGGGATGAGAATTGCATTGGTAGCACACTAATGTTTTTGGTTGTTGCTAAGCAGTCAAGTTTTTTTCTGCTTCTCACTGCCAGAGAGCAGGCTGGGGGTACAGAAAAAGCTGGGAGGGGAGATGAAGCTAGGACAGCTGACCCCAACTGCCCAAAGGAATATTACCTGCCATATTACATCATGCTCAGTATTTAAAGCTGGGGGAAATAAAGGAAGGGTGGGATGTTCAGAGTGATGGCATTTGTCTTCCCAAGTAACCATTACACATGATGGAGCCCTGCTCTCCTGGAGGTGGCTGAACACCTACCAGTCCATGAGAAGCAGCAAATGAATTCCGTTTTGCTTTGTTTCTGTGTGTGCGTTTTGCCCTACCCATTAAACTGTCTTGATTCCAACCTGGGACTTTCTTCTCATTTCTATCCTGCTGATTCTCTTCCCCATCCTACCGCGGGGCGAGTAAGTGGCTGTGTGGTGCTTGGCTGCAGACAGGTTAAACCACGACACTATATTACAAAAATTAGGTTATGTTATAAGACATTTCATACTAACCACTTGAATGTCTGGCTTTTAATTTCATAAACAATTTTGGCATGGCTTATAAAACACAGGATTTGGGTACAAAGATTTAATGTACAGACCTGGCTTCTGTAAGGCTTTTTTTGTTCCATTTCCCCATTGAATACTTCACATACAAACCAGTCTCGCGAGTGGTTTTCAGAGAAGATGCCTCAAAGTTTCTTCAGATTACACTAATAGTTTCACTGATTGAAAATCCACAGCAGAAGAGAATCGGGAGTCCCTGAGATACTGATGGAGTTAGAATAATTTATGGAGAGCGGTCTAGCACAACATAAGCTATTTAAAGCTGTATAATATACCCACAAACTCTTATTAAGGTCTGTGGTTTTCAGCCCTGTGAGAGAGAAACCAGTTATCATTATGCATCACCATGAAAGCAGATTAAAATTAAATCAATCTGTTTATCTATGGGTTTGCAATGCAGCTTTTGCAAAGCATAACATGTTCTCCATCTAATTAACATTTCAGGAGAAAAAACCCATTCCACCCAGACACTAGGCCATCCTCACTCAAATGGATACATTACAAAAATACAGCCCAGGTAGATTTATAAAGAAATTTAATTAGTGAAAGGTCACAAGACCTATTTAGGCTTCAAAAGTTGAATTGTGCATGCTAGGAGTTAAATAAAAAAGATCTCTTTGTAATATGTACCTCTTGGACTTGGCAAAATTGCCTGTTATTCTCACAGGTTATGTGTATGCACACAGTTGTGTATATCTGTACACACGCACACATTACACATGCAGATTCAGATTTTATTCCTGTGGCTTTCAAATAGAAAGCCCTTATTAAAAACATGTTTTGCAAGATGTAAAATGCACAAGTCACTGGAGAATTAAAAGGAAAGAAGGCATACAAATCAATTTAAAGCAGAAACAAATACAGAGTTTGTAGCTCTGCCCTCTATTCACTTACTTAACAAGCCATGAGAGAGTCTGATCCTCAGTGGAAACCAGAACCCTTTGAGGCCTGCAGAACTGGATATTTTTGTTTTAAAAAGACCTTGGATTAGGGCTCTGGAAGCAAGCCTTAGGACTTACATGAGTAATGAGAACAGCACTTCACCTCCCCAGAGACCCCAGCAGCAGTTCATCTCAGGACTCCTAATATGAAGGAAAAGTCAGGGACAGGTTTTTCATAAACTGCATGTCTGTGTCAGCCAGCAGTCTGCCTGGTGCACCCTTCTGCTAATTTCATCTTGTGGACTGTACATGATGTCAAATAAGTGACAGAGCACTGAGAAAGAAGAAAATAGCAGCATTGAAACCCAAAATGATATTATAGAAATGTATACTACTAGCAGGCAAAATCTCAGTAATATGATAGACAAGACTCCACTGTTACAACTGGCCACGGTACTGTTATCAATGGTGTAAGGAGCTATTACTGTGTAAAGGCAGAAGCTGGCACTCCTGCCCATAGCCATATCTCATTATGAATTAGGAAACAAGCACAGAGATTTTTAAGAGGAGACAGTGTCTTGAGGTTGATCAAGGTCAAGGTGAGGAGGTAATCCATGATCTCGTTTTAACCCAAAGTACACAGCAAATGCAGTGCTGCAACATAACACTGACTTACTGTCACCTCTCCCAGCTGTATGGCACTTTTTTCTACAGGAAGGGATAATTGGGCAATAATGAGTGACAAATACTAAACAAAATAAAGTATTTATGTATTCAAGCGTGTGAAGGAAGGTGTTTGTTTACAGAAATGAAAGACAAAGATAAATAGTGCTGCCTGCTGATTTAAAGTGGTTGGGAGCCCTGTGGACTGTTTCCAGCTACTGTTTCTAAAATAAATGCAAAAATATGATGTAGGGTCTGAAATATATCTTTCTAAACTGCTGGTTAAAAGAAAACAATGCAATGCATCCCTTTCTTTCCTGCCCAAACATCAGCTACCAGCTGCTACAGCCTGTGCAAATAACAATTTTTTAAATTGGACTTAGATTTAGGAGAGGATAGCAAAAAACAAAGTGCAGTACTGTGAACTCTGTACAGTAAAAATAGAGTGCCATTTGCCCCTCTTCACAGGTGAAAAAAGTTATAGGAAACAGCTACCATACCACAACAGGCATGTGGGTGAAGTTGGCTATAAGCAACCCTCGGAGAACCATCAGGATCACAAGATGAATATAATGAAGGATTATCCAGCTATCCATTGCAGGTGGAGTAAAACAGAGCACAGCACAATGAAATATTGTTAAAGTGCTGTAGAGATATTTATATGTGTGTGTTTATGTACACGTATGTATTTTTTTTATACTGACTGGGCAAGCAGCAAGTGGAGAAATTCTTCTGTATTCGATTAAATTGGCTGAGAACACTAGGAGGACAGAAAAAAAAGAAGACAAGGCTGATGGACTATGCAGTACGAGTCTTCCAAAACAAACAGTTGCAGATATAGGAATAGAGCTATATATTCTTTATTTATACATCAAGAAGCAATAGGCTATTTCTTAGGCTTTATCTGCAAAGCAGTGTCTGGTGCAGGACCTTTGTGATTTGAAGTCACGCAAGATATAATTGTTGAGGGATGAACATACCACTCCAGAGCTAACAATGACCTGGGTAATCACTATTTTAAAAGACTTGAAAAGAGAGATGCTGCTAGCAGTCAAAATTGCAAGAATTTTGACTTATCAGGCAGGTCAACAGCCACTGCCCAAACTCTTCAATATGACTACTAGCTGACTGATCTTCACTGAAAAAGAGGGTGC
Source organism: Pedionomus torquatus (assembly GCA_013398155.1). NCBI lineage: Eukaryota > Metazoa > Chordata > Aves > Charadriiformes > Pedionomidae > Pedionomus > Pedionomus torquatus. The sequence goes on from VZRU01014264.1 coordinate 243,003, forward strand.
ACCTTAAAGCAAATTCTTCAAGCCCGAGGCTGAAATGTATTAGCAATCATAATACTAATATCATAAATGCAGATAGGACATTTATCTCAAAAGAATTTCTAAAAATGTTCCTGTTCTCTCCTGGAGAGATTCACCTGCTGTAAGCCTGATGCTGCTCTCTCGGTCAGTGCTCACCTCCAGCAGCCCCTGTGCCTGACACTGAATCTGCCCTTCAGTTCTTCATGGTGACACCTTGAAACTCATGGCACTCTTGGTGAAGGGGTTTGTGCTTGGATGTGATTTAAAAAAGGTTCTTTAATTGCAAGTTTATTTCAGACTTTATAAGCAGGACAGTTCTGAGGTATTTCCAAATCACGTCCTAGTGCAAAATGAAACAACAGTATTACTGAGCAATGAAAGAGAAGATTACCTTGACAGTGCTAACGAAGACCGATCAGTGAAAATGAGTTAGGCACTGTTCCCTAGCAACTTCTCACAGCTGCAGATAAAATCATTTTCTGTACATCACAGAAATTGTGAATACTCAGTTCTCTTATTCAGGAATTCTTTTATCCATTGCCCATATGCAGCCCCCTCTAGGAGGTAACACAGAAGCTACTTAAAACAAGTAAGCTACTTAAAACAATGGTACTTCTACCATTACATTAACTTGTCCAAAAATTTTTAAGACCCATGGATCCGTAAGTGCTGTGTTTGTCCTTCATTCATCTGACACGTACATCAGATGTTCAAAGAATAGCATGAGAGAGACAGAAAAACAGCATATAACAATCTTAGCAAAAAAAACCACACACACAAAAAAAAACAACCCAAACACATAAAACCGAAACAAACAAAACCAAACAACTGAGCCTGCAAACCCTTCTTCATTAAGACATTTTCTTGCTCCTGGAAGCAATTCCACTGATTCCTGATGACATTACTTAAGGTTTACAGAATCAGGTCTATAGCGAAGAAAAATGTAAAGTGTATGAATAAAGAGTTCGGATCCTTTCATGGGAAAAAATAAAAAAAAGCGTCTGCATTTCTCCAAAGAGTTGCTATCGGCATAAAATAGATATTCACTAAGCAGTTCAAATAGGAATTTTTGTTATATACATGAAATCTCAGGGTGAATACCATACATTTATACTGACATATTTAACTACCTTTCCACCATCTGCACGAGTGGCTACCAAAGCAACATTTGCTAAATAATAGCAAGGAGTTCTGCTGCAAGCAAGCCCTAATAGCTCAATGAAGCCACTGATGCAGAAGGGAGTTCAATTAATACAAAAATGACACTGCCCAAAATTATTCTGTGTCCTTAATGTAGGGTACACACTACATTGCCTGTATCCAGCTGCAGCAGTTAACCCTAGTGCATGTCAGCACAGTTACAGTTACAATTTTAATACTGAAGTGCCATAGAAGGGGCCTTGGCAAATCCAAGCAAATAGAAGCAGAAATAACTTGGAATTAAACATAAACCTTCCTGTCAATTGCTCTCCAAGTCAGAGATATTTTTCAGAAACACAAAAGCAGCTGGTAATTCCCTCCACATATAAATCCTGAAAAACTAATAATTGTGCCTCCTTTCAGCCTCAAGTTTCATGCATTTCCTTGGACCGTTTTATTCTATTTGTGCATTTTAATATAAGAAAGATGAGAAGGAGTTAGAGGCTTCTCACCGCAGCATACATTTGTTCCAACAACCCTATTGTGGAATTCAAATGCACATGAACCCCCTAAAGTCCACCTGTGGGTGGTCAAAGTTAAATATCAAACAGAGCATGGGAAATTAAAACATAGACTGAGGAAGAATTATAGCACACATACATTTTTCTTATATTTTATATTAGAAGTTTGTAGCTTAATAAATCAAGGTTTAAGGTGTTACAATTTTTGGAAGCAGACTGCTCTTAGGAAAATAGAGGTTTTAAAAAGTTTTAGTGAGCTCACATACAGAAATCTTACTTGTGGCAACGACTGACATTTTTTGCTTCTGCAGCAAAAGCCCAGTAGCAGTCAGGCAAAAATGTTAACACTTGAAATCATTTGCCACTTTCTAAAATTCTCTAGGTAGAAGCAACCAGCAGTTGGTTTCCAAAGTAAAACATCTGTATCTCTGGCTACCAGCTGGCAGGACACAATCCACTAAGAAATAAGAGCTGTTTTATCAGACAACCACAATGGATAAAATAGCCAGATGATAGGACACTGACAGAATATATGGAAGCTAAAGAAACTATGATGGAGAAAGAAATATTGCAGAAAGGCAGCCCAGGAAAATAACTTAAACGGTAAGTTTTTCAGACATTGACTTTCCCTTATTCTCTAAAGTGCAAGAAATGTGAGCTATAGTTTCAGGAATCCCCACGCTCCTGTTAGACAGTAAGGATTTTACAACACAGCGTAACACTACTATTCAGCACGGGAAACCCATACAGTTGTAGTAAGAAGGAAATTAATAGTCTGGCCAGGGATTAGGGCATTGCTCAAACCCAGTAAAATCCCTGCGCCTGTTCGCTTAGCTTCACCTCTGATCAATTAACTCCTGTGCTCTCGCCAAGTGAACATGCACTCACAAACTCAAACCTCTTTCTGAGGGTTTGACAGTTTTGATAGACTTGTGGTCAAAATCAATGCTCAAGTAAGATTCTCAGATTCAGCTTCATGCAGCAGTCTTCTCCTGACTTCTCCTGGGCCATGCAAGCCTCTGGAGACCAAAGAGCTGTAACACACCCCAGGTACACCTCTGGTCAGACCTCAGCAAGCGCATCTCATCAGTCTAAACTGAGGATATAGTGCACTCCTTTCCCTCAACATGTGCCATGCACTGCCTTTAGTACCAGAGTTTGTTCAGGAGTCTTGGAGAGCTGCCTGTAGTGCAACAAGAGACTACACTTAGAGTGAAATGATACCAAGGACACCATGTCTAAGCTATGGAAGATTCAGTGGCTGTAACTGCTGCTGTCTTAGCCTAGTTCTGTGGTTTGATGTGAGGACAAATAAGAGGCTCAGTCTGAAAGCGTGCTTAGGATGCAAACTGAACACTAATGTTTACAAGCCAAGCAACACAGTTAAAACAGGTGAAAATCTGTTAGCAAAAATTGGAGGGGACTGAATATTACCCTTTTTAAAAAAATCACTTTTCTAAATAAGATGTCAGTAGCAGCAGAGGCCTCTGTGAATACTCCAACGCCCCTTTCTAAACCATGGTCTTTGATTGAATATTTGTCTTTATAGTGCAGCTTTGAGACTTTCATAACATTCTACTCCCATGAATGTCACTGTAGAAGCCACAACCTATCTCTGTGACCACTGAAGTATCACATAGAACTGAGCCTGGCAAAACACAATATATGTTGATATTTGGATAACTGGGCTAAAATTCTTAACATTGGAAAACATGAAACCTAATTGAGCTTTCTAACACAATAGGCAGAAGTTAACACTAGATTTCTATTCATCTGAGACTCAGGATAACAGTCCCATGGATGACAACAGGGCACTGGAATCATGCTGATTTGAAATGAAAGTACTGTCATCCATGGGATCCCTGGTACAACACAGCTCTCTGAAGATTTCTAGCACAAGAGCAGGGCTGACCCATCCCCACTTTGCTTTTAGATCAAGGTATTTCTAGGCAATTGGTGAAAAGTCAAGTCACAGATACCACTCTCACCTTTTAGACTCTGACAGGTTTTATTTTCAGAGTTTTCATGAGTTTAAGGCAGGGGAAAGGCAGACATCTGTTTCATAAAGAACATTTTTCCAGCTGTAGCTGGAATTTCTCCTGTACAAAATGTTCATGCAGTGCTATCATTCTAAAAAATCACATCATCGTTTTATTCCCAAATTGCAGAGAGGTAAATGATGAATCAATAAACATGGCAATGAAGAATTTGGTCCACAGTTCATTCAGCTGCATTGAAATTAGCGCTGCATGAGCCATTTTGCACACAGATTCTTTATACAAAAAGTTTTCTTTGAAGACCTATTTCAAGTCGACAATAAAGTTAGCCCTGCATGCGTCACACTCCACTGCGTATTCCTTTGAACCTTTGCAACTCGAGGCAGTTTGTAGAGAGACTAATTAAACAACGGCCCCTGCCATCCTGGGTCTTACTGTGAGAAAACTGGTGATGACATGACACACGTGCTGCAAGCAAAGAGCACAATCGAATCATGAAAAGAACCATGGATGCCAAAGGGTCAGGGGGAGGGAGTGACAACCGATTTAAGTATTTAAATCTATTCCCTATCTGTGTGCTGTGGCGGGGGGTATAGAAAGAGCCCCGAGACTGGGGGCTCCAAGGTGACTATGCAGAGTTGCAGAAGGTCAGTGTGGGGCTGAGGAAACAAAGACATCGTAGCACAGGCTGTCACAAAAAGAAAAAGACAAGTGTCAGTTTCCTCTGTGTAGCTACAGAAGTTTCCTTGGAACTGCCAGGAAATATGGAAAGAACAGTATAATACACATTATTATAAAGACCCTAACCTTTTCTGTTGGCTGAAGTGCTAGCTGCCGATAACAGACTGATGAAAATAATCCCCATTTTTCTGTTGATCTACTGCTTTTATGTAAGAGATAGAAAACAAATGGATTAAAAAAGAAAGATGCCAGGTGTAAATATTTTTGTAATCTCAGTCACAAACCTGTCATAGTATAAGGATTACAGTCCATTAGGATTGTATAAAATTCACGCCAAAGCTTGTAATTCAGCTATATCTCAATGACAAAAACCTTCCATTGTGTTTCAGGAATCACTGCTAATATTGAAAACATCATCAAGAGCTACTTGTCATAACAGGGCTAGGTTGGGGAAAGACAGCATAAATCCACCAGTAACATCTTACTCTTTGCCCAGTCCACAGGGATGGGGAGTCTGTGAGTGGCTTCCTCTGGACAGGCTGTTTCCTGAGCCCAAAGCCCTGACACTTCATCTTCTTCATTTTGGAAGTCTCTTGCTCTAATATCAAAACCAGATCAGTTGCAATAGCAGCTGTCACAGGCACACTGTGTCCCTCATACAAGATCTGGCATACAGCACAATCCCCTGCGCAGAACACAGTCAAGTAGGCTATTTCCCAACAGAGGCAAAGAATTGTGCAAAGAATTGTAAGGGGCAAAAAATCAGCCCCAAGGTTTTGCTAAATAAAGAAATTTTTCCTCTTCTGAAAATATCTCCCTAAAAGTCAGTGAGTGATGTTAGAGGAGATTTACTAAAATGGTACACACTGAAAAAACAAAAAACAAAAAAAAACCAACAAAAAAAAAAACCAAAAAAAAAACACACACAAAAAAAAAACAAAAAAACCACACA
>VZRU01014264.1:251637-336930 GCA_013398155.1 Pedionomus torquatus
GGGGGGGTACTTGGTACACACAAAGGAATGTAGAAGAGATAGCACTACGTATATTATGAATAAGTGTATTATTATTCTACAGTTATTGTCACTTCACAAAATTAATCTTTCCCATTATAAACCTATTTTTAAATTCCCTGTGACTAAATAGCAAGTCTAGGTTTGAGTCCTGCTTGAAACAGACTATTTATTAATAATCAGAATATAAATAACATCTGTAAGACTGATTTTAATTCTGTCATGTAAGCAGAAGGATTCCAAGGATATCCGATATGTAGTTTCTTTGTATTACTGCAATGTATTTGGTCAGCTTGAGCCCCATTTAGTGTTATTTGTTACTGAGGTTTATACTGCAGTACCCCCCCAGACTATAATTACAAATGAGTGCCATTGTTGATAACGTTTTCCAAGTTGCCTCTGTAAATGGTAAACTACACTTTCAAACAGTTTTCTAAATTACTTTTGAAATCTTTGAAAAGATCTCCCATTTTAAAAAGATACATTGATATTCTGAAAAGTAAACCACAGGTATACAGCTCTGCACTGAATGGGGTCCCACAAATGTCGGCTCTATGACAACCAGAATAATCAGGCTTATAGCTTTGCAGTCCTTTTGTTGGTAACATTCAAAACCAGAAAGCAACTATGCAAATTACCACTCCCAACTATGTAGTCTTCACCCTGAGACACATCTCTTCTGCAACACAATTTCAGGAACTTCTAAAGACCATGGGAACACAGCACCATTAGCAATCACCAGGATGTAAGCTACAAAGTCACTTCGGTGCTGGAAAGCACTCTGAAAGCATTACCCATGAATTAATGAGGAAAAAAAAATGCAAAAGGACTAAACCAAAAACAATGAAACCCCAAACCCATAATCTAAACAACAAGCATTCAGGTGCCAAGCCTATATCATATCCTTTTTTGAGTCCAGCTGCACTCTACCCTAATGACTTCCATTTGCAAAGCACGCGTAAGTGCCTGGAACACAATGAGGTCTCATTTTCTACCTTGGTGCAACACCATTTTTCTCTTCCTGAGCCTGCATTAAGATTTAAGACAATTAGTTCTTTTGGCTTAAACTCAGTTAGCAGCTTCAAAGAAATACATAACAATCCTGATAGGTGTACTTAGACCAGAATATATAGATATAGTCTTCCCTCACTGTTTATATCTACTTCTTGACTTCAAGCCAACCTTTCCTTACGAACCACAAAGATTTAGTGGTTGCTTGCTGAGTTTTGTATGGCAGTTGGCCAGGTTTTAAATCCTCCAATCAGCTGGTAACATATTCTTCAAAGATCAAATCATTGTATCACAGGAACATTGTGCCCAGCCTCTGTGTCTATGCTGGCTAAACCAAAGAGAAGTCCAGCATCTGATCAACCTGGTTCTGTTTCATCCTTTAAATATTGCTCATAAGAGGAAAAAAGAGACAGTATACTTATAAGGTACATGAAACAGTTTTTACCTTATACTTATAAGGTACACGAAAAAGTTTTTCAAACCTTTAAACTTTAATCACTGTGAAGGAAAGATAATGCATCTCTTAAAGATTTTGAACGCTGCCTCCTATGTTCTGTCACTGGACAAATCTGAACCTAAATGGCTGTTCTCTTAATACCCACAGGATATGAATGGCCCAGTTGAGTTTACAATGGCAATAAAGAACAGACTTTCAAACCAAGTGTGGACTGATGTATACAGCAGAGTGAAAAATAAACACACTAAAGCTGCTACATAAGTCTGTCAAGCATATGGTTAAGTTACGATTTTATTTAGAAAACAGATTGTAAGAGTGAAGCGATGACAGATGAGGGTATGTTGGTCAGTCATAAATAAGAAAGTATTCTAATAGGAACGAGGCTTGTTACTGATCATATGCTGCCACAGATTTAGTGAGATCTAATCACTTAGAAAATATGGCTTCTTAAATACATCTTGCAGCTCATTTTCCACTTTAGGTTGCTCAGCTGAAAAATCCATGAGCATTACTGCACCAAACTTTTAAGTCAGCAATGGTGGAGCTACATTTATGGACTCAATTAGATATCTTACTTCCTTGTAAAAGGGTAGAGTTACTCCCTTAAGAATGGCTTTCCCAGCACCTAGTGGTCTGCACAGAGATGGCTAAACCAAGCAAAAGGAAACACTGAAGGCAATCTAAAATACTTTTTCTGACCCAGATTGCTCTAGAGCACTGAAATAGGCATCAGTAGCTATGTCAAAACCAAGAGATCAGGGAGCACTTTCAAGCTCCTACTTGGGGGTACTCCATCTGCATTTGAATTTCTTCTGGGACAAGGCCTAAGTACACACTAGCTCACTCCTGTGGCTGCCTCTGCAAAAAACAAAAGCCAGGTGTGTAATTGGTAAGGAAGCCACAGCATACTCCAGCCAGGATCCCAAACACCTAGTGAAGCAGCCCTGGCACCGAGATTAGATACAGTTTACGCTGGCAGTGCTTTATAGACAAAGGAGTAGTGCATGGACAACCCCCTGGTTCATGCACTCCTTCCAGTGGAGCGCTCCAGCATCACAGCCAGTGTCCCTGAACACACGGCTTGTGTCTGTTGAACTCTGTGCTGAAACCAACTTCATCAAAGTATTATTCCTTCTGTTCTGAGTGCATCCTCTACCCAAAGACTTTCTTAGACTGTAAACTCTATATCAGGGAAAAAATAACCTGTTAAGTTCTGGATTCAACAACTTAGGTCTCTTAGCAATGAACAGAAATACTGTGACCACACAACTCAAAACATTTAAGGTTTATCATTCTTCCTGCAATTTCACATTGGTTCCAGAAGTTACTTCCAAAAAATTAATCCAGATCACCTGTTGGGTTGGGTGTTGTTCCCCCCCCAAAATCAAATTGGTTACAGTTCAGAACATATGCAAAAGCTGCATGTCAGATGCAAAGTTTTAAACTCTAGGCAACTACGGACTTGCTGGTAGCTATGAAGTAAGGAGATTTTGTATTTCTACCTGAATCTCTGTGTTCAAGTATTTCTGAGACCAAGCCAACCCCTTTGTTCAGGATTGCTGTGTTTGGAAATCATCTGTGTTACAAGTAAAAAGACCAGGGAAAAAACAAATAATGGTACAGGAGTGGAAATATTCACACATGACTTTCTGAGGAGACATAAAAAAGATGCTATTCGAATATATAAGCTAAGGGCAATTTATGAAGGTAAGAGCAAAATGACACTAGTAAAAATGAATTCCCTGCACAAGTCTCCTGCATAGCAAAGTAACAATGACATGAAGCCCCAAACACCTCCTCACCCTTCCCTGCAGCAGTTAATACACAACCATCAGTAAGTGCCTGCCAAAGCCATTCACTGCTGACACACCTGCCCCTCCTGTATAATGCTCCATGGGACTTTAATTCATTTCCAGGGTACAAACTGAAGTGACGTCTGTGACTTTTCTTTTGTATTTTCAAAGCTAGGAAGGAATTTCACACCTCTGAGGATGTCACTCAGCCCCAGGTAGAACACTGCAGTCCCCAGAAATGTCTGCAAAACCAAATTATAACCTCTCTTCCTAAACCTCTCATGGATGTAGCCTCAAGGTGAGGAAACCTGACTTGAAACTAGCAGCATTGCTTGTTTTAATGCCAACTGGTTTGTCATTAAGACCTTAGGCACCTAAAGGTACAAACAGGTCTCAAGGGGAATTTACTTACAAATATTCTGAAGCAAACTATCATTAAACTGCTTTGGAATATTACACACAGCCCTAATTATGCTAGATTATATGACCAGGCAAGGACATGTTGCAAAAGAAAACACTGCAGCACAGGGACTGCTTGGGGAATGTGCCAAACCACAACTTGTCCAACTGGAAGAGAAGCTACAGCCCAGTGCTGCAAATATGTGAAATGTCAGTGCTGTAGCAACCAAAGCATCTCACAGATATAAAACTCATTTTGACAGCACTACAATCAACATTGGCCTTTCAGCGGTCACAGACATTGAAAGCTGGTGCTCAGGTTTCAGCCAAATCCATGTATTTCTCTTGCCAGCGGAAGCTCGAATGCTTTTCAGTGAGTGGGGAACCCCCACCCCCCAGCTCCTACGCAAGAACTCCAGCCTTCTTGCACCAGCTTGCTGTGGGACAAGCAATTCATACGTTGGTGCTAACACACAAAACATCCATGTTCGGCACAAGGAGAGAAAAAAAGAGACTCTAAGTTCTGAAGATCTGGGTGGGAACGGACACAGCTCTGCCCAGTGTTAGACCCACTCACCCTGGCCCCACACCTACACTAACACCCCACCCAGGCACAGGCCTGCTTTGGGAAGAAGTCTGCACTTGGATTCTATCCCTGAGCCCTGCTTTCTGCATGTCATAACTGTCTTTGTTCTCAGGACCACAATCCTAAGAGAAAGCAGTTCATTATTCAAATTCATTTTGGAAGAATACATACAGTTGACAACAACAGCTTATCAGTTTCCATCTGAGCTCTGCTGAAATATTTCAGCCCATGGCAGAAAAACAAAACGTCAAGAAACAGCAGCACTATAGTGGCACTCTTTTAATGAAAATATACACCATGAAATATAATATATACGGCTGTATTTACTCCCAGCTCAAGCCACTACAGTTAATTGTTTCAAATGGCTTTAACATCACCACTCTTGCCTAGTGCAGTTCAGGAACCAGATAGCTCACTTCTAGTTTGACTGTTTGTTGCTATTCTCTTAACTGTTTTTGTCTTTTATCATTGTTCAAATATGAACTTTTTGGAACTATTTTTCTTGTTTTACATGTCATTTCTTTTGTGAATAAGCTCAGGGGCTTGCAAGGGTAGAAACAGACGGTTGCAGCCTTTCTGTAACAACCAGAAAGTGCTATCTGCTCTTTCTACTCTTTTGCCTGTGTGGCACACACAGCATTAAAAGCCTGTCATTGTTGCTACACAGGTTGGACAACGGATGGATCAAATGCCAAATTTTGGTTATTAACATGGTTATGTATTCAAAGCAGCATATTCCAATCGATATTCACAAGGTACTGAAAATGGCCAAATATGTTGCATTTCTTTGTTTGGTTCCACCGTAAGAGCAAGAGAAGCTACACAGAAATCTGTCACTGGCTCACACTAAGATGCCTCAGTGTGTGGTACGTACCTATTACTGACAACAATTACATAAGAGAGCAGACGAACAACTGATAATTACTAGGTTTTACATGCCCGTTAGGGTAAGTATTCTTGAAAGTATATTCATCTGGCATCACATTTGCATTCTGATGGTACATAAGAGAAAATGGATATTAAATCTATTGGTTCCCTTAAAGGGCAAAGAAAGCAAAGAATTCTATTAAATGACAAAAGGAGGAAAAATTCCTAGATATTCTCCATGTGTTTCCTGACTTATCTTCAAAACCTAGTGTGTTTAATATATCAAACAGGGAGGCTGCAAGGCATCCTAGTATCATGTAAAAGGAAAATAATCAGCTCACCTGTTGACTCGACATTGGGCAATTTAGCCTCACATTTCTTTCTTGCTTCAGCTCACCTGACAGCAAAATGGCATCAGAGATTTTTGTAGACTACTATGAAATCTAAAGACAAAATGAGTCTAATAAATGCAAAAGTCCTTTTAATCTAGTATTATTGATTTTTTTCTCCATATTTATTCAGTTTTAAGTAATACAAAGTACCTGATAATCATATGCTATTAATTTCTAGTTTTTCCAAAGCTTCCCAACATGTTGTTTTCAAAAGGGTCTCACAAAGAGTCAAACCCTTGGTTTCACTACCAAGGGCCTAAAAGTTTCTTGTCAGCACATCTACGAATGAATTATATGCTCCATACACACACCATTGTTTCCTCAGGAGATATCTCCATCATGGTTTCAAAGTTACTGGTACCTGACTTTTGGATGGTATTGCAGTCACCTACAAAACTAAATACCCCGTCAGGAGCAACCTTGCAATATGAATGAATTGCTAAATCCTCCTCTTCATGGAGATGTCAATCACCCAAAGACTGTGACAGTGCCAATGATGCACAAAAGGGCATGCGTTACATTTAAGCTGTTTATTTCAAGCCTGAACAAAATGCCTCACCAGAGCAGACAGCTTTTGTTTGTCTCTCCAGACTCTAGCAAATCCCCTTCAGCTTCTAGAAAAAGCCACATCTACTACAATATGAAGATGAGAAGTTTGCCATAATTGCAAATGATTTTGCAAATAACACTTTAAGCAACAAACATACAGACAAGCTCACAGTGCTTCTCAGAAAGAGAAATACAAATAAATAAAAAAAAAAGGCAGCAGCATATCGTACCCAGTAAGGTTCTGTCTTATAAAACCATTGCAATATATGCCAAGTGCCATGTCTTACAGTCTTAAGATGACTGCAGGGTAAAAAAAAAAAACACAAACAAAAACAAGCAAACAAACTAACATTGAGTCTCTTTGGGAGCAGCTATTCCAAACAAAGACTGCTAACACCGAGTACATAATATTCCCCAGCTGGTCTGAAAACAGAGAGAAAAAGCAAAAATCTGAATGCAGCCAGAAGAGGCCCAAAACATCAAGATGGATTAATTCCATGTTCAAATGCACTCATTCAAGTTTAAAGGCTAAAGGGAAAGACTGTCTACTAGACAATTACTTAATTGCTTATAGCTTTGACTAACCACTGGAAGCATATTTCACTGCATTTAGATGTAGTTTTGAATTAAATTCTAGAGGGATTCTAGACACTTGTTCTGGATATGTGGTTGTAGAAAATTCAGTCTATTCAAAATGGCAAGTAGTCCCACACTCAAAATACAAGGAAACACCAGCGATTCTACACACTCATGACAGATTTCCAGGTTGACAGCTGAAACATCTGCAAAGCCACCTGCTCTACAGTGTTGGATATGGACAAATACTGGGTGCCAGTGCTGTTAGCTGCAGGCCCTGGAAATAACGTTCTTTTTATGCTCTCAAGATTTATACCAAAGTAACCTGGCTCTACTGTGTAACAGCTCCTGACCCACACTCACAAGGGTTTCTGTTAAGAGATACCTGTAAGACTGTTATTCTTCGTTGCCCTTCTATAACAGGCCAGTGCCACAACTGGAATAAACCAGGATAGTTTTGTGGACTCTACAGCAATGGGCACCACACAAAGTCTCAAAAAAGCCTTTGTTTAAGTACCCAGCTCTCAGCCACCCTGGCTCAGTGACCACAAAGTTCAATTCAGCCTTATATTTCCAAATCTCCATCTGTAAATAAGGATGGTGACATTGGCTGTTCTATACAGGTGCATCAGCATCTCCCAGTGAAAATACTGTACCACACCTTGCTACAGTTATTGTTGAACGAGGCTGATTTACAGCAAGTATTTTGGGTTTGGGTGTGGTTTTTTTGTTTGGTTGGTTTTGAGGTTTTTTTAATCAAATGTAAAAGTAATAATACATAGGGGAGGGGGGGAAAGAACATATTAAAGTGTTATAAGTGGAACACAGTGAAGGAGGATGAGATCAGCTGCAAGTAGGCTGCTGTCCTATGTGAACCTTCCATTTCATTATTATTTATCAAAGCAGCAGCACTTAGTCCCATATTCAAAGTGCCTGAGAACACTCAGTAGAACAGCTTTGGTAACTCACTCCTCTTGAAATTATTCTGAGCCACTAGAGTCATAATTACACTGTCATAACGAAGAGGAAAAAAAAAAAAAACCTTCTAACAACTAAATTCTTGTTGTAAATTGCATTATGAAAGTGGTAATTCCCTCTGAAGTAGGCATTATCATGTCTTACTGCCCACATCAGTTCATTATGGTGCCTCTGCTATCCCAGTGGAGCCTTCGCTTAGTAAATGAATGTTTTGGGATGATATTGCCAACCCGGGACTTATTACTTAATTGAATATGGAAACATTTAGGCCATTAGCATACATTTAGAAGTGTCTTATTTCACAGATGTTAATTTATCTTGGTGAATGCCCTTCTTTCTTCCCTCTTCCTTTTCCTCTTTTAATTCTTTCCCTGCAGCCAACTTACTTGTTCAGTTAGGTCCTAGTCCATCTATTTGCAAGCCTGTGGTGAAAAGCTTGCTATTTTAAAACATTCCTGAACTGACATTTGGAGTCTACTGAAAAAAAAAGAAAAATAAATACGCAGTCAAGCTCTTACTATCTTTCCCTCATAGCTGAAAAGTATCAGTATCACCAACTCAAGGTGATTAAGGAATCCAAACCTGTTCAGCTAAATAATGAGATTTTCAGGTATTCTAAATTGTTTTATCCACCTAATTATTACAAGATTTCAAAGCTATGCAATAAAGCATTTCTCCACAGATATCTGGCTTAGAGAATTTTTAACTGAAAGCTAATGTATTCCATCTATCAAAAGGGTCAAGGAGCTAGAATACTACAATGAAGGAAATTCCTCCTATTCCCTCATAAATGTACATTGGAAAACTTACACTAAATTCATAACACTTGCCAACACGTACAGGATCCTGCATGTCCTAAAGTAGGCTCCCACTCATGACAGATGTGTGAAGTCCTAGAGTTTAGTTTCTTTACCATGTTACAGCAAAGGTTAAACATTTGCATGGTGACAACTTGCTAGGAACACCTGTTCTTCATTTTACACCCTGTGCATTACAAGCGTTGAGGGTCACAGAATCACAGAATAATATGGGGTTGGAAGGGACCTCTGGAGATTATCTGGTCCAAACCCCCCACCAAAGCAGGTCCACCCAGAGCAGGTTGCACATGAACATGTCCAAGCAGTTTCAGAATGTCTCCAGAGATGGAGACTCCACCACCCCTCTGGGCAGTCTCTTCCAGGACTCTGCCACCCTCTCAGGAAAGAAGTTCCTCCTCATGTTTAGATAGAGCTTCTTATGTACAAGTATGGGCCCATTACCTCTTGTCCTGACATGGGGCTCCACAGGAAAAAGACTGGCTGCATCCTCTTGACACCCACCCTTTAGGTATTTATAGGTATTAATCAGATCCCACCTCGGTCTTTTCTTCTCCAGACTAAAAAGACCCAAGTCCCTCAACCTTTCCTCATAAGAGAGATGCCCCACGCCTCTAATTACTTTTGTGGTCCTCTGCTGTACCCTCTCTCCTCCAGTTCCCTGTCCTTCCTGAACTGGGGAGCCCAGAACTGGACACAGTACTCCAGATGGGGCCTCACCAGGGCAGAGTAGAGGGGCAGGATAATATCCCTTGACCTGCAGACACATTCTTCTTGATGCACCCCAGGATGCCATTAGCCCTCTTGGCCACAAGGGCACACTGCTGGCTCATGGTTATCCTGTTGTCCACCAGGACTCCCAAGTCTCTTTCCTTAGAGCTGCTCTCCAGCAGGTTAGCCCCCAGCCTGTACTGGTGCAGTACACTTGCCCTTGTTGAATTTTCATCAGGTTCTTCTCTGTCCAATTCTCCAGCCTGTCCAGATCTACCCCTCTCAGTTTTGTATCATCAACAAACTTGCTGGAAGTATATTCCATCCCTTCATCCAGGTCACTGATNCTGGTGCAGTACACTTGCCCTTGTTGAATTTTCATCAGGTTCTTCTCTGTCCAATTCTCCAGCCTGTCCAGATCTACCCCTCTCAGTTTTGTATCATCAACAAACTTGCTGGAAGTATATTCCATCCCTTCATCCAGGTCACTGATGAAAACATTGAAGAGGAGTGGACCCAGTACTCATCCATGGGGGATCCCACTTGTTACAGACCTCCAACTAGATTCTGTGCCACTGATCACAACCCTCTGAGCTCTGTCTTTCAGTCAGTTTTCAATCCACCTCACTGTCCATTCATCCAATCCACGTTTCCTAAGCTTACCTATGAGGATGCTGTGGGAGACTGTGTCAAGAGCCTTGCTTCATGTCAAGGTAGACAATGTCCACTGACTGCCCTCGCCTCATCTATCCATCCATTGTAGATGGCTATCAGGTTACCATGTTGGCACGTGCTTGAACATGCTGTCCCAAACAAAATTGTTCCTCTGAAACTATCTGATGTCTATTGATTTCAGGCTACAGCCTTATTGTCTAGGAGGCAGCTTGGCTACCCAGTTTTGAATTCCACTCCGAGGAAAGCCAAGTTACTGCTGGGATCTCAAGATATTGTACTGTTGCAAGTCTTCTACAACTCCTGTGAACAGCACTTCTTTCAGATGTATTTGTTTCTGAGAAATGCCAGAAATCACACTGGTTGCAGTCTTTCCAGACTGGCACTGGAAAAGTCATCCCCTCTAAAGTGCCCACTGACTCTATTTGGCCTGAAAGTCGGACATCCTGTGTCTTTGTTCATTCCTTCTCTTTTCCCTTCAGCTCCCCTCAACCCTTAGAACATCACCCTTGTAGTGCAGAATGGAACCATCTGAATGCTTGAAAAAAAACACAAAATAAAACGACTGCTTTCTGTTTCTCTAGCATCTGTGTTAAAGATGGAAATGACACTGGAAGAGAGACAGTATTATCAGGAGGTGTTTTAGTGAAAAGGAGCCAGGATATATGAAAGAGGTAAATATAATAGCTACTTTTGCTGAAAATCTGTTTCAAGTTTATATTGTTCCTTCTGGCAGCTTGGATGTTTATTCTCTTCATTGTAGGATCCTCTCTCTCAAAAATGCACATACCTATAGCTCACCTCCCTCCCCCTTCCATTTAAGCAGTGGAAGGCCTATTTAAGCATTTCTCTGAATTACAGCGGTAATGTTGAAAATTGACTTTCCCCTTCTGGGTTTGAATTTGTCCACAAACAATTGCTTCAGCTGGTGGTGACTGACATTTTCTTTCGGGTTTTACAGATTGCTCCAGCCTACAGACTGGCAAAGCAATTACTGTCTCCACAATAGCTAGATCACAGACACACTTTAGAAAGAGCATTTTAACATAATTTTTTAATTTTTTTTCTCATTTTACACTGATAACTCAAAAGTCAATTAGCATTTCTTGTTGCAGAGAAATGAAAGCCTTCATACATGAACTCTAAAAGTTCAAGAACTAGAGGCAAGCAGTCCTTTCCCTTATATAAAATAATAAATAAAGCAAGCAAGGAAAACCCCACCAGATGACTTAAGGTCATTGTCAGCATCTGTTAGCTTGAGTAATGAACACTTCAAATAGGTAACCCCTCATAAAGACAACAATACTTAAACCCAAAAGCTTCAGAGCTTGCAGGTATGAGATCCAAAGAATTGTGAAGAGATACCCTTTTGGTAAGCCTGTACAAAACGTGTTGCAAAGGCCACAGGACACAGTGGAGAAAGGAATGGGAAGACCACAAATAAAGCAGAATAATTAAGCTTCCCTACATTACTTAGGCACAGATGTCTTTTCTCCTTATATTTGATGAAGGCACCATCACATAGAAAGTCGGAGAACCACTGAAGCAGCTATGTAATATTTTGTGAGACACATCTTCTGACTTCACTGCAACAGAACACTAATTTGCAGAGGCTGAGGATTTCTGCCCAGAAGAGCTCTCATAGCACCAATTCCACTGTATTGTCCTCATTAGAACATGGGAAGAATTGTCCCTTTGTTTTCGATTAATGTGAGAACATAGAATTTTTTACTCAAAGAGCATTTAACAAAAAAAGTAACTAATGCAAACAAAATAGCACTCAGATTTGGGGACAGGCTCCAAATATGTCTACCCTTACCAAAATGCCAAACACAAACTCTATACTGACAATAACTCTGTATTCAGTGCGTTTAAACATATAGCTATAAATGTACCACTAACCCTATGTTTCAGTAATGAAGATTCCAAAGACAGCTATGGGGGGTATATGCTGTAGTAAGTGTTCAAGAGTATTATCAATTTGGGCACTGATGCTAGGTGTCTTGTCTCTGTGAGTGCAGGTTTCAAAACCCTAAGGACAATACTTCCTGTGTTGACTGCTGGTGTCATCATTTTAAATTAACTGTTACAGATTTAGATCAGATTATATCTGCTGTAATACACTTCTGACTAATTATTTTGTGCAATGGAATATCTGCCACAGGCTATTACTATTGATGTTGTGTGTGATGCAGTTAAAGAAACCAAGCCAGCATAGACATCGATTTCATCATAGTAGCTCCACTTTCCTACATTTTCATAGGAATTCCATGCCATGGGAAGTGGGTGTTGATGTGGCAGCCAGGAAAAAAAGATACAGGAAACATATTGCAGAGCAATAGGTTGGGAAAAGTCACTAAAAAGTAAAAGAATAGTTTCCCTTTTGCTTTTGCAGCAATAGGACAAAGGGGAGTGTTTTGACACTGAAAGAGGGGAGACTTAGATTAGATATTAGGATAGCCTGTGCTTGGGGTTTTGCACAAGCCTTGCTTTAGAAACAAAAATCCAAAGCAGACACAAACTTTTTCAAGGGGCTTGTTTCCCTGTCCCATGACAGCAGCATGAAACTGTTTTATTCTCAAGGAAATGGGAAGCAGATGGGCAGCGACCACTGCGAGGGCTGTCTCTGGCTGCAAGCTTGGAACAGACATTGGTGTGAGATGTCTAATCCCCTGGTCCCAATAAAAAAATGAGACATCCTTGCACAGATCAGACAGTATTAAGGAGAGTGCATGCACAGCAAAACACTGTGTTATCTCAAAACACAATGTTTGATGCTTCTTTATCTGTGTTAACACACCTTTAAGTCACACTGCTCCGCACACAATGCCCTCACCCAAACCCTTCTTCTTGGTGGCTTCACTTTATCAGTCAGTTGGGGATTTAAGTACATCACTGACATCTTCCTCTATTAGGTGAAAGTGTGATGGATGACAGGAGCAGCACCTGCAAACAAGGTGGCTTGCACCTTGTCAGTGCCAATCACACTTACCATCTGTCTTCCATTTATCTAGCACAGACCTGACAGCCTTCTTTCATATTGTTTCATTTCTTACCAGAAAGGAGCTCTAATGTTTTCTCCACTGAGAACTGAGAAGTTCTATGGGAAGAAAATAAAACTCAACTACATCAATTCCTGAAATTTAACTTATAACACCCCAAAGCTCCCCACTCCTAAAAACAAAACAAAAAAACAACCACCAAACCAAAAACCCCAAAACAAACAAAGCCATGTTTCCCAGCTATAGCAAGGCTAAGCTGATTTCTGCTAATGTTCTTCATCTCACTAAGTTAATGACAGTTACACTGAAAAAAATAGTTTTCCCTAACAATGTCTCCATATTGTAGCAGGAACAGTAACTCTGATGTACTCAATCAGCGATCCAGTAATGCAATCCCAAATAGGGCAGCTATGGAACACAAAATATGGTCTCAATATGCACGTCAGTCTAATTTCCATTTCTCCTATTATCATGAAGGTTTTATAGTTGCATGAGGTGGATATTCCTTTCTCTCAGGTGTTTAGAACGTGCCCACTGAAAAATGCAGAATCCCAAGGAAACATGGAGGCCAGATTCATCGTATCCTTTCCTTCAGGCTTAAATATGTCACACTGGTTGACTGGAAACCAGCCAAACAGACCCCTTTCAGCAGAAAAAGCAAAATAAAACTCCCCAGTCTATAACCGCATGGAAAGAACTGTGACCATGCAGCTGACTCCTACATCTGTACATCGCAGCACAGAGACAACCTATCCTATTAGAAGAGCATCAATGTACTGGGCACACAGCTTCACATTTATTGATGGTCAACCAGCTGTGCTTCCTCCTTGCAAAGGAGTCAGTCTTTGTTCTGCATGTATTGACAACAGGGCAGTGGGCCCTGAAGTATGACTGTAGCTCTTAGGTACTACTAAAATGCAATAAAGCGTAATAATAACAGTCAGCTGTAAAGACTGCTCATGTGAGTAATGCTTTGCTTGATCTGGCTCTCAGTTTTTAACACCTGCTCAGTCAACATGACTTTGATTCTCAGCACAGAGGATCTTAACTAGAATAATTTTAATGGAAAGAACTATTTTCTTCTTAATATAATCTGCCAATACAACAGGAGGTAATAGAGTGCTCTAGAAGTCAATAGTTCTTAAGTACTTCTCTCCATACTGCTACTGACAATTTGGGGGCCATTAGCAAGCCACTGAGAAATTCAGGAAAGCTATTTCCCCATCTAGAAGATGGGGAAAATCATATTTACTTGACTACCTCATAAACAGGCTATGAAAGTTAATTCATAGTTGTATAGTATGCTGAACACAGCAGAAAAAAAAAAGAAAAAAAATACCAGTCTGAGAGTGGAGTCTCTTACCAGCCAGTAGCATCTGTGTGATTTCATCTGAGCAGTACTTTAGAAAGGCCATTGCTGTACAAGTTTATATGAGGAAATAACACTTATTACTATGAAACAATATAGACACAAGACTGCCATCTTCCTAGGTGCCAATTCATAACTCCCTCTTACTTCAATATGTCACTTACTAGTCTGTGCCACTGAATACAAGCCAACTGAAGCGTCAGGCCACAATACCATCAAGCGTGATTCACCTTGTTAAGCCACCTTTACAAAAAGGGCAAACCAAGCTGCAAGGTCTGGAAACCTTGAGGACACTGCAAGCTTGCTTATTGAATTCTCAAAGTACTGTTGAATAGTGGCAGGCATTGTTGCCCTTTCTAAATAGTCACTTTGCCTCTAGTCTGTGTTAAAAAAAAAAATAAGGCTCAGACTGCTGTATCTTTTATTTTTCCTCTGAAAGACTAGGGAAGTTTTATGTTTTCAAATTTCCTGAGCATGGAAGCTGTATTTTGGCCATTCCTTACATTTTGCCAAAAACATTCTACCAAGCTTTGGCTTGTGAGAGAGACAAGAAGGAGGAAGAAAGATCAGATTTCCAGAAGTTGCCTTAAATGCAGTTTTTTATTTTGATTCTGAAAAATCAGTATTATATTCAGCCACTAACATAAGATACAAATTCTAGAAGTTGCTATAATTAGATATAGACTTCTTGGTCTGCTAAGGTCATTTTGCCAAAAGAGACTCCAAATCCAAAGGAGTAATAAGGCAGGGAAAAGCATCACAACCTGGGGAGTTAATGTTTGCTAACGGGCTGAATATTTCCAGTTCAGTAGTCTTTTGCATTACCGCCAGAAAAGATCACAATCCGGTGACTATCAGTCAAAGAACCAACTCGGAGATCTGGTATTTTTTGGTTTTTTTTTTTTTTTTTTTTTTTAAAGATGAAGACAAACATAATGGAAAATTTTATATTCCATACCCTGTTCTTTGCAAGGATAAAGAACCCAGGAAAAACAATAAATTCATTTTTATTTCAAGATTGAGCAGCGGAACAGCTGAAATTGATTAATTTGAATTACAACCTCTAAAAGAGATTCAATTTATTTATTTTTTTTTATTCTTCATCTCTGCTTAGTTTTAAATTGGCCAAAGTAGGCCACAAGATCAATTAAGAGGGTGAAAAAAAAAAAAGAAGTCAATTATGTATGTCGTGGAGAAGATCTTCTCGAGCTGTTATACTTGAATGTGGAATGTGTTTAAATGACAGAACAAACCAAAACTATAGAAGAAGGAAGTGAATAATGCACATTAGCATTCTTTACAATCTGGCAGAAAAAGGTACAAATTCAGGATTGGGATACCATGAAATAGCCACCTAATCTAAGGCCTAGAGAAAATCCCATCTCATTACAGAGTTTTATGTGGCTGGTAACCTTCCTTATCACCACTTACTGCTTGATTGTTTCTACTACTAAAATATGATTTAGTTCAGTGCTAGGAATAAAATTTGATTTAGCTCAGCACTAGAAGAGTCCACAAGCAATTTGATAAATGTCAATCTTGTTCAAGTTTTCTTGATGTATAACTTGGGTGCTAATGATCTTGACTCTGCTACCCTCATGTATTTATGCAGCCTTTTTCATGTTTGCTGGATTATTACTGATCAACTGTTAGATGAAATAACAAATAAGATAAATTCACATAACCTAAACTCTGGGGGCAATTTAGGAAAAAAATACCTGATTATCAAAGAGCATTGATTATTCACTCCCACAATTTCACAGTAGGCACTGTATTCCCACAATTATAATCAGAAAGATGATATTAAAGCCACCATAGATAAATCACAAACCCTCTCAAGATTTTATAAAAATGGTACCTACATATTTCTGACCCCCAAAGTTTGGTTTTCAAATGCAGAAATATGGTTGTTACAGTTTATGAAAGGAAAAAAAAAATCTCACCTTTCTCACAATGTCAGTTTTAAAAGATTTCAGTACAACCTTTAGTCATTTCCTAAAAACAATAGTATTTTTTACTTTTTACTACTTTCCTCCAGAAATCTTGTGATAGAATTTGACAGTGAAACCCTGAATTATATATAGGTTAGGATAGCGAAGACAAACTTAACAGTATAGAATCAGGACATTTCTTGCTGCTAGTGAAGCTAAACTAAATTTCTTCCCAATGAAAAGATTTTCCAATAACTACTCACTCCACTGCAACAACTATAGAAAATATTTAAGCCCATAATGCTGTGAACATGAAAGAATATGTGAAACAAAGGCAGGAATCTTTAACTGGAAAACCAATCGTAATCTCTTCCACGTAAGAATTTATTCACCTTCACAATTTTAAATGTTGATTGAGAAAATATTTATACTCAAAGGAAGATCCTACAATATGCTAAATAATTCTGGAGTGTTCCAGTTCATTGCTGATAGGGTATGCATCTCCCTCAAATAAAACCAGAAGGAAATCAATCATTATTGCAGAAGTAAGCTAACAGATGACCTCTGGGGTTTAGTGGCTTATAACTGTCCTTTGTATTTATTGAATACCACCTAACCAAAGCTCACAGAAATAATTTCATTCATCTCAAAGATGCTGCAAATCTTACAGAGACAGATATTACTAATTTCTTCTCATCAGATGAGGAAAGCAAATATTAGGACTTCATTTTCCAAACCTGTGGCTGGATGTATTTTTATCCCAAATTTCCTTTGGCTGCAGCTTTGATTCCCAAAGGCTCTTCTTTCTTTCATTCCTCTGTGTCCCCAGCAAGCTCACCATATGCACTATCGTCTTGTCAGCCACAGTTTGTACCTCCTCTGAAAGTTAATTTCAGAAGCCAGCACCCCCATAAAACACCCAGTGATTTCACACTGGATGTAGAAGAAATCATAATTTTGGTTTGACGAATTCCAGTGTCTGCCTTTAAAGGATTTAAGTTTGAGGATCACATGCACAGATCTGTACAGATAAAGTCAGTAGGAAATATCAGAGAAGGCTGTCTGCTTCTTCAAGGCCCACATTTTAGTAGATGTCACTTGGAAGACAGTACATACATAATGGAGAAGCATGCACTACCTTATAAGCTATTAGGTCAATTATATCTTGTGTGCCTTGGAAAACAGATAGGGTGCTGGTAGACTGCTCACTTGAAGACAGATAACTAAATTCAAGTGTGATTTTGGAGCATCAAATTCTTTTTTTAGATTGGTCTTAGACTTCTATGTCATAATGAAAAGCCTATGACAGTGCTAGAAATAGCAAGGTTCATCTCCCAATCACTTCTGTCAATCACAAGGTTTTCCTTCTTCTCTTGGAGTTTATTTTTCCAATTCAGCAGCATCTCTTGAATGCATTAGGTCACACAGAAAAAGAAAAAAGCAGAGCTAAGCAGACAACATAATCAACTAATTCTCTCTATTTATATCTTCATACAAAACCATTCCAATTTCCAGCATAAAATGCCAGGGAAAATGTCCTCTCTTCAAAACACGTAATTCCCACACCCCATTGCACTCCTACACATCCTCTACTGCACAATACACATTCTCACTTCTCACCATCACCTCCCAAGCTTGCAGTGAGGTTATCATATGCTATTAACACAAACTTAGCTCATCTCAGCATGGAAGAAAGCACCTTACCAGGAAGGAGAAAAGATTGGAATGCTCCCGGTAGGTAGCAGAGCAAAAAAGAACCATTTGCAAAGCATACACTTTGCATATAAACGTACTTGCCATTGAAGAGCAGAACAGTAAGAGCGCTTTCACTTTGCAGGCACTTAGATCAGCCCACTGGAAGCTGACTTCAAGCCTAATCCTGGAGCACCTTGGGCTTCGGTAGTGGTAGGTGAACTCTCTCCACTCAAATACCACCCAACAGAGCACACAACTGCCAGGAAGCAGCACCCCTGTGTTGAGCCAATGTGTGAGCAGTTCTGGAGAGATTTCATGAATGCAAGTGGCTTATGAAGCCTAAGAAGCTCTGCCTTATTATATGGCCATATCCAAATTCCTGTTACCAGCAACCAGTTCCTAATGACCCTTTCTGGGATGCTCAGCCCTTAAATGCAAGTTTCCACCATGAAACTCTATTACTGGAGGCCATAAGTGTAGGAATTACCATAAGGCAGTGCACACTGTAGGTTACACTGAAGGGAGAGGTGAAGCTATTGGATGCTCAATGAAAAGTTTAATTACTCCCATGGTTCTGCTGCAGATACTTCTGGCAACATAGGTGAACTGGAAAAAAAAAAACAAACACACAACAAAACCCAACACAAAACAAATCACAGTGGAGTCGGGCTCCACCAGATAATCAAAAGATACAACTGTCCCCTCATTTGCTAAGCATTAGAGAAAAGGACATGTGATAATGGCAACACAAATACTAAAATAAAAACAGAACACGCTTTTAAGTGGGAGCAGCATTAGACTCTGTATCCCCTCCTGCATACCAGGATGCTTCATCCAGCCTTGTCTGACACCGGCACACTCAGCCCTACTGTCAGGTCCTGATAAAGTCCACATCACAACATAAAAAGATATGGATGCAACAAAAAGGCACATTTTCTAATGTCCTAGTAAAGTCTGATATCCCAGATTCCATTTCAGAATGAAGAAGTGAAAAGATTGTTTTTCTACATTTTTAAGGGAACAAACAAACAGATTTGAGAGAATCATGGAATAGAGGATCTATAATCATAATTTGTTGTCAGAACTTCATTTACTCTTTAAGGTTAACAGTTGCATACAATTTAGCACAGAGGATTCACTAAGCACTATTATAAATTAAATAGCTGTAAAAAAAGGAAAAAAAACCTACAATTTTTTTCACTCATTAATATATCCATGCCTGACATTAAGTACCTTAAGGCAATTTAATCTCTATCACTTCTTTGTTGAATCACCTCCAGAAACAGGAAAACAAATTTAAAAGATTGTAAGCAGAAAGTATAAATACTCTAGGCTTTAAAAAATAAAAAGGAAAGTTATGTTTATTAGGCTCAGCAAAAACATGTTAATAACGAAGAACTGTATCTACACTGTAGACTCAGAAAATCACATTCCTAAGTTTGAAAAACCATGGCATCCCTACATATATTAATTGTAATGTATGTAACACCACAGTATTATTAACCAGCAGTAATTTGGGCTTGTAGCAAACAGGAGTTGTAATAACACTAGAGGCTTTGAAGCATTAATTACTGAAAGCATTTTGAAGGACTGCTATGAAATACTACTTTATGTATCTTCCATTCTAGGCAAAAAACTTTATAAAGATTTCCTTTCAATTATAATTTCCTTGTATACATATCTTGAAATTTGAAGAAAAACAGTGAAATAAAATAGACAAGAGTATTTTCCACAAACTTCAGGGATCTTTCAACACATTTTAATGGCAAAGATGGAAGAAAGTTTTCAGCCTTTTCTGGTCACCAGCATAGAAAAAGATGACAAAACTGTCTCTGGGACTGCACAGGCTGTGTGTCCAGGGACTTTGAGGTTTGCCTTCAATCTCAGAGGCTGGGATGTACCACACTATTTGTGCCTCTGCACACAACCCTCCCATGTGGCCAGTTACAAAGAATACAATGAATAATTAATTCACAATCAAAAGAAGATAATAGGATAAAGGCACAGGATATTCAATCACTTACTGTATAAAGGCATTTAATAGTACTTCACTGGGAAGATATAATTGCTCCTTGCTTGTTTACTGTATGTCATCTTCAAATAGTTGTCGATAATAGAAGTGATGAAATGGTTTCAGAGAGGTTAAGTGACTCGGCCAAGACCAAAGAGGAAGGAAGCGTATGAATTAAGCTGAGAAGTCAGTCAGTTTCTAAGGCTCAGCGCTCCAGTCCAAGCTTACAACAATATTCCGTATTTATCTATCCTTTTCATTTTATCACCTTGTTTCCTTTTCTCTAACTCACACTCCCATACAGAGTGTGAGAGTTAAGACAAATATTTTTAATTTCTCTAGTTCATTAAAAAACAAAATGTAGACCTTGGCACTTATGGTCCAACTCTTTCACAAAATTAAAAGCAGTTCATCAGTTTCACATTCACTGATCTAAATCTTCTACTGCATAGAACAGCAGCATGAGGGGGAAAAAAACCCTAAAGGTATATTTCCCGACATATATTTTAGTATTTAGCAGTTTCTAGAAGGTTCCCTTTGGAGACAATTTCCTATTAGAAAGGGAATAAAATTTACTCTATAGATAATTGTTTAGAAACAAAAATTATTCAGTAGTGGCGAGTAATTTTCGTCTTGTGGTTGTTTTGCATGGCTGCTGCTTCTTTTTTGACCTGTGTATCCTATATTTTCCATCTGTTCAAGCCATGATTTCCAGTCCACTGGAGCAAAAGCAATGGTAAAAGCATTTTGCCAGCAGCCCTTGGCCTCACTTTATGAATACAGTTCCAAGTCTTGCTGCCATTCAAGGTAGAACTTCTAAAAATAAGGGACGGCTTCAAAATAAAAATTAATACAATTTTCCCACAAAAGAGTTGGGGGGGGGGGGCTTTCCTTTATTAGAGAGGAGATCAGAGTGAGAAGAGACCAGGTATATGCACCACACGCTGGCTTTGTTGATATTTACAATAGAGGAGCAGAAGTGCACAACAGCCATCAGCATTTCCTGGTTTTGTCCCAAGGAGGAGCACTGCCTCTGAAATGAAAGGGCATAGCATGGAAGTAGTCACTATTCCCAGTGTTCCCAGTCTAGAGAAGGGGAACAGAGAAGGAGGCAGATTAACTGACTCACTTTAAGTCACCCTGGAAGCTTTGGGTACCAAATCCGTGTCTGCAAGAAGACATCTGAGGTCTTCATTAGATGATAATATGGCTAGCCGGCAGTGCTAGCCACATTAGCCTCTTGTTAGCCAGATCCAACAGATATCCATAGAATTAATTTACGGTCATCACAAACTAAGGATCTCACAAGGTTTACCTACACCCTTGGGATTCCCTTCTAAATCTTGAAACCCCAAAATTAGAACAGCAAGGAATTTGTTAGAGCTAAGTCCCCGTTCTGAAGGGGACTATCAAAAATCAGTCTGGTGAAACAAGGCATCTTGAAACACACTAATGTCTTCATAGCATTTAGTAATCTGATCCCAGGGTGGGTGTTAAAGGGCAATACTGTGTTCCCATCAAATTTATATTGCAAAAACACGCAATAGTTTTTTCTTTTAGAAATATACAAACTGGTAATCAGTTCATGAAAATCCATGAATTTTACAGGAAAAAGGGATCATTTGGAAAATACAGAGAGACCTTCTGTGTAACAGCTGAGGCCAGAGACTGCTCTTCCTATCTTTAAACTGCAGAGTTGTTTTTTTTTCCTTAAATTCACCGCTTCTGAGTGGACAAGGTCTGTTACCCTTTCCTATACATTATGATCAAGCATTTTATCTACACAAATGGGTTGCTTCTGCTCCTTCTTGCTCTGCCTCAACTGACAGGACAGAGGACCTTTTACATATCTGTTCATGCCCTCATATTTACAATTTCTAACAGGATGAAGTTTTCTTCAGTCTACCCTGACACAACGCCTGTACCTCTACAAACCAAGAGAATTTAAAGTTTTAGTGACTTAAAACTCCCTTGGATCTCAGAAGAGGTCTGTGATTGCTTTCACAGAATTCCAGCTGGAGAGTCTATTCTGAAATCAGAACAGGCAGCGTATGACAAACACAGTGTTTTGTTTAGTTGACTATGTCAAAAGAGAACCTATATAGTGCAATCATAGAATGGTTTGGGTTGAATGGACCTTTGAAGATCATTTAGTTACAGATAATGGAGATAACTAGGCTAATATTTAAGATTTCCAATCCTGAAATAGGGCCTTATTTCAGTCAAAGGCTACTTCAACATCTCATCATTTAGAGCGACATTTGCTCCTTAAAGAGAGGGCCATGAAAGAACTGACAGACTCTTGCCTGGCAGTGTGATTACAGGAGATCCCGATGTAAAAAAGAATTTAGGACGAAGTATTTAGTCAAGCTTAATTTTTGCTCTTAGCTGGTAGTTGCCTTTACAGAAGATACATCTATATAAATTAGCAACTGCTGAAAACTGAATTAGCTACGTACATGTCATGAAGGAATGAATGCAGAACACAGGTTCTGACCAAGAAAACAACCAAACAAAAGCTTAGACATACTGTAACTAGATCAAAGACAGACAGGCAACAATGCTTTAGAAGCACAGTAGAACAGATACTATAACTACTCTGATATCACAGCAGATTATAGTCTGAAAGGCAGTTTCTGTTAGAAAAAGAGGTCAAGAGAAATCAAAACTCATGAAAGTGACATGAGTAACAGTAAGCTGTTACAGAAGTTTATGTGTTTAAAATGTAACAATAAACTGATGTTTCTGAAGAAGAATATGTCATTTTTCTTTTTGAACTTGTATTTGCTATTTATAGCCTTGTTTTATGATACCTTAGATCTCAAAATAAAAAGCTAAAATTCAAACACCTCATTTCCTTTTTGTTTCAGAAAATTAATTTTAGAAGCATTCATTTAAAAGTTCGGGTGTTCAGGTTTCATCCTAATTTAAACAACACAAGATTTTTGAAAAATTTATAAACCTACATATAATATAATCATCATGGTTAAAACTTGCTGTACTTTTAACTGATCACAGCTCACAGAATTAGAAATCTGACTTCAAAGTGTCTATAAGACCCTACATTTACAGAGTAAAAACAATGAAAGGCTTTTACTTTAATTCTCTCTTAGATAGAAAATGGTTTTAATGTTTACATTTAAACCGATTTTCATATGTAGTAGAAGTTTCCATGCATGACTGAAGCAAGTCATACTTTAATGTCTTCAGGATAAAGACAGAAAAGCATTCCTGAACGCTTAGAATGATGAACTCAGATTGTCTGTTTTGAAATTGGTCACTTGGGAAAAAATTTAAATCTCACGAAGATCGAGTCAGAAAATGAAAACCTCAGATAGTAAGGAGAGTAGTATCCTATTGGTGTTTGTCCTCTACCAGATGAAGGGAAAATAACTGTCCTCAAGTCAGCAACTAAGTGCTGTGGTTATTCAGTTTACGTATCACACACTCGCAAAAGAAAAATGACATTATTTTATGGCAAACCACTACTCCTAGAAATCTCCTGGGAAAGGAGGGGCTGGGGAGAGGAAAATAAAAACCAATGAGAACAGCATCCTCATTTCAGGTATTCCTTATTTTCAGAAATAGTTTTGGTATATCAATGATACTTAGGAACTTCAAACATCCTATAAAACACAACCAGGCTTACAACAAGTTGCAGGGAGATGTTTAAGCACATAAATCCTACTTAGATGCTTAATTCTTGCTCACTTCCTATAAATACCTTTAGGGATTTGAGCCTTACTAATCTTAACATGAGTTCAATGAGAGATTAGGAGCACTTCGAACTCCAGCTCAGGAGACTTTAAATGTTATCTCCTATTAGCACATAGATAGGTCCCAGCTTTACTATTTCAATTTTTATAAGAAGCACTTAAAGGACAACTTCAAGAAAAGGCCTTTCTCCAAGAGATCACATCTCAGACAATTCACACAATATTAGACTGAACAATAGGAGAAACATTGAGTCAACCAACTACAATGCAATTTCTGTAGAGCAGCAATTGAAGGATTGTTAGGTGATTTAAACATGAGAAAGTGACTTTCCACAGTAAGAGTAGAGAAACAAAAATTAAGGTATTGAAGAAACACAAAACAACCTTACCTCAGTGTGAATTGATCTTCTGTTGAATTTTTAGCAACAGATACCAGGAAAGTCAAAATGTCACCTTGCTTGACAGTCTTTGGTGTGTATTGGATAGCAATATTATTATCCAATCTCATTTCATTTAAAGAAGGGCCAGCATGTGTCTGGTAAAGGAAAACACTTCCAATCCTCTGCAAGGGAGGTCCTGACTCATCAATGTCATTGCGCCCTGGTCGGATCCCATTACTTTTCCTTACATCCTCCTTGGTACATTCCCCTTTTTCATCTCCTGGTTGTATGGCATAGTAAAGCTCCACAGGACTCCCTTCAGACTGATCCATTGGTTTCTTACGGCCAGCAACAACTGTAGGGGGGTTAAACCAGCTTGGCAGGAGCTCCAGCTCTGCCACACACAACCCCAGATCCCCTTTCAGCCTACAGCTGCCTCTGACTTCCCGCGTTTCTCGGAAGGCAAACACCCGCAGGCAGGGCAGCCGTTCCGTGGTGCTATAGTCATCCCAGTCCCTGCCCACGATGTAGAAGAGGACCTGGACTTTGGGCTTGCTTGGGTAAATTTTGTCACTCATTATGAAGGCCTTAAGTTTCCAATTAAAGGAGAACTTGTTAGTAGATCCAAATGGATTTGAAGACAACATTAAGTCCTGGGGCACTACTTGTTCAATTGAAAAAGGTCCATAGCTGGCATTTAACACAGGTGGCCTCTTGGATTTGTAGATCAGAAATGATTCCACTCGAGACTGCAAGCTAGAATTCCTCATAATATCCTGGTTGGCTTCCTTGAGAAAGAAGGAAACATCCGCATTGTGGATACGATAGGTCACAGGCAAGTAAGTTGGCAGCAAAGAAAACCTCTGTATACTCTCCAGGATCCCTCGACTCTCAGTCACTGTTGAAAAGAAAGGAGAGTTTAAAAGATCAGATCTTCGAGTCATACTGTGATATAACCTCATTGGCTTTACTGAGGGGATTGACAGTGCTGTAGCTGGTATTAGTGGCAACAGCAAGCACCATCAATCCATGCAGAAGTAGCCTAGGTAGATGATGATTTATCTGGTTAGCCTGGAAAACAATAAGCTATGATATGCTGTACATGGCAGCTAGATTAACAGTAGGTCTACCCATGCCAACGGTCACATCTTCACTTGCAACATACATTTATTATTGGAGAGCAAAATCACCCAGTCAGCATCTGCAACATAAGATCACCACACAGGCACATTTAAAAAGGAATTTGATCACCAAAGCAAACTGCACCTGTACGGGTAACCAATGCAATGATTTTACATCAAGTGCCACACATGGACCACTTAGAGTTCACCTTCTTTTTAGCACTCTCAAGCAAGACATTGACCACTAAGTAGTTTCCTGCAAAAGGCTGAATAAAGAACAGTTAGCACAATAACCATTTACACAAAAGCTCCTTCACAACACTCAGGTACTAGAGGACTTCAAAAGGAGCTTTACTTGCATCCAATTTATAGTCCCTTCTACTAAGCTTCATCTATGGAAAGAGTTTTTTTTTTCTTTAAATAACTATCAGGATTCATGCCACTGTTGCCTAACCCTACATTGTTCCTTAATACAACTGCATTATCTGTAGGCTGCACATCACTGCACATTGAAAGAACACTTTCAATGACACCGAGGCTCTCTTACTGCAAGATACCCGTTTTAACTTTGCCATGGAGCAATTACCTGAGGCAGGCTATCATATTAAAGAATAAGCTCTCCATCCTTTCTAGGAACTGTCAGTCCCAAAGAGCAAAGACATACACTGTTAAAAAAACACAGATGCAAATACAAAATGACCTTTCCTACTTGAACATCCGACCTTCATTCTTATGCCTTCACACTCTAATTGTGAAATAAATTGTTATTTTTTCCCACAGCAAATTTGAATCCTTACTTTTATTTAGAAAGGTGACTAAGGGTTACTACCACAGATGGTATTCAAAGGCAACTCAGTTTCACAAGCTCCACTCCACAAATGGTTTATTAGTCCTTACTTTTTGTTTGGCACCTGACCTAAATATTTATTTGCTCATCAAGTACTGTGGAGGTCTAAACTGTTGTCAGTTACTTCTAACCACCAATCCACCATTTACGTATTGCAATTCACAGCAAATCCGAGAACACGATAGAAAAATCTTACTACCTTCAAATCTTGCAAGAAAGCATTGTTAGTTCCTAAAAACCTCTGATTTCAGACCACAACTGCTCTCTAAAAATGATCTGGAAAATACCTGTCACAGCAACAATCATCTACTTACAGGCTACATAACCTAAAAGGGGAATTCACCCTTGCAGGAGAGGAAGCCACACTGATGCTACTGGCGATCAGCATGTCAGTCAAGGCACCCCGACGACTAAGCAGTTAATGCAGGAAGATCTCACTCTGCCATAGACTTTGTCCAGTCTCAGTCAAGTTGCTTTGCCTGTGCCGCTGTTCTATATGTCCAACAAATAAGGGTACTGCTGTTTATTTCCCCTCGCTCTTTGTCTGTGCAGACTGAAAAGGCAACAGATTTATCTTACTACTTACCAAAGAGCATCACCTACAATAACAAGGCTGTGATCTCAGTTAAGGCCTCCAAGCACTAACTTAACACAAAACAATAAACTGGAAAACGGGAGCAAAGAACTTTCTATACAAAAAACCAAAAACATTTGGATTTTAAAAACAACAAATAAAAAAAAACCCAAAGCAACGAACCAAGACCCAAACAAACCCCAGACAAGGGCCTCATTCAGCTGCAAGGCAGAGGGCACAAATCTCAGAATGAGAGAGGCCAGAAAGAAGGGATTGCAGAAGAGAGTTTCATAGTTTTGAAAATCTTTCTTTCCATCTTGAAAAAACAGAATTTCTCTCCCAATAAGCAATTAAAATAAAACCTTGCTTTTAAAAGTTTAATGTCAATTCTTAAATCCCACCTGGATTTAGAAATAAATTCTATCTGAAGAATCAAGAAAATGGCTGCAGTACATATGTTCATGTGACACTGTAAATTGCAACAGCAATAAAAGGCTGAAGTCTCATGATTCCTACATGTGGAAAATTCAGCTTAGATCTTGTTTGATTTTAGAGGAAGTCACACCCAAGACTTTTCTGCTGGTTTTAAATCAAGAGTAAACTGCAGAGATTCTTTGCATGCAAAACCACCCTTTATTTTAGCCTTGGTCTTTTCAGCATTCAGCTTCCACTCTCTCTCCAGATATTCAGGGAGAGCAGATGAAGTTTTTTTAAGAGCTTTTTTCTAGATAATCCCCCAACAAAGATTTCTAACAACTCTAAATGGTTTTTCTAGTACTTCAAGTGGCAGGGATGCATCTCTTCTATCCAGCCCTAAGGCAAAATCTGTTCTGCTGTTGTACTGCTCAGATCACCCAGCCCATAACATAGTTCTTCCATCTAATGTCCCATTTATGAATTCCACACTCATTTTGTACTCCTCCCAACAGCTTGGCAAAGCACCATTAAACACAGTGAGGCATCAAGGAGGCAACTTAGAGAGAGGGAAAAAAGCTCAGGGTATTCAATTTTTT
The DNA here is from genome assembly GCA_013398155.1 of Pedionomus torquatus. NCBI lineage: Eukaryota > Metazoa > Chordata > Aves > Charadriiformes > Pedionomidae > Pedionomus > Pedionomus torquatus. The sequence goes on from VZRU01014264.1 coordinate 279,121, forward strand.
ATTTCCCTTATTTTGATTGTGGCTCCCTCACTCGCATTCCACAGGGAGAAGTACATTATTTTTATATTAAAACTAACAGAGTGTTTCGTCTCATATTTTTTTAATCATTTATTTTAGTGCTTAATTATCTAAGGGATTAAAAAAAAATCTTCCCTCTGTATTCCCCATCTCCACAGGACAATGTTCCTCAAAGTTTGTAAATCAATGACTTTTGGGAATAGGAGAGTAACACACACACACAAAAAAAAACCCACCAAAACCGGGAAGTGAACTGTCTATTAAAAAAAGGAAACAATCTCACCAGACAGAGCAGGGTCCATTGTTTTTTTTTTTAATTTTGGGGCAATGGCAAACTGGTCTGCTTGCTGCTGCACTTTACCATCAAGCTGTAGACATGCACTGAATATGAATTAGCTTATGCTGGAAGCCAACAGCAGCTTTCCAAACAGCCAAAGGCCAAAAATTCAAACAATTTTACACTTTTATCTGGGGAGAGTTATAATCAGCACAAACAGAAAAAATTTCTCAAAAACTACACTGAGCTCTGCAGTACCATCTGGATTTTGACCATGAAAGTTTATTAAGGATTCTGAAGGATAGGAAATTAAAAACAAAACTAACTACCAGCGTCCTTAATTGCAACCATGACTATTTTTGTAAAAATTATACATGTTTTTACAATGGTTGAATTGCAGAAGGTTACAATTTTCTGTTATTGGTGAGACCCAGCATAAAAATAGAGTTTTAAACATTTTTCATATCATCTGCCCTAAATATTGCATCAGATCTATACCCCCATAGTAAAAAATCCACTTGAATAAATAAGACAAGAATCATACCATGAATCTCTTTTAAATACGTGAAATAAGAGTATTGGTAACTGAAATGTTGTTAAGGAAACAACATCAAGACACAAAGAAATACAGTAAAGAAAAAATGCACCTCCCCAATTTTAATGTATCACTATATCTAAAGACTCATCTACATGGGGAACTTGGCAGCAGAATAACCCAGTGCAAGAGCGCAGTACACTAACCTCACTAGTTCTCTGTGTACAGCACAGAGTACATCGTACTCTGTGTCAATAGGAAAAGCAGTGGTATGGTACCAGGTTAAAACAAACTTTGAGGAGTTTAATCTATCCACATAAAGATAGATTCCTATGATCCACAGAGACCCACTCAATTCAGAACTAATTAGTCGCAGCAAACTCTAAGATCAGTTTATCTTAAGCTGATACTTTGCCTAGGAAAAACCAGATACCTCCAGGTGACCACAGCAAGCAATGCCTCACAGCACTACTGAACCTTGAGGAGCTATGCTTCAACTGGCACAAACTCCTTCAATACAAGGTCTGGTGAAGGCTATCTACTGTAACTGCAGAGCAGTGTTATGGCATTCTGGATTCAGGAGATGATCCTCAACAGTTTGAAGCAAACCAATAAAATCTAATTTTGATGTTGTGCTTATGCCAGGAGCTATTATTTTTCAATCCTTTACAACTACGTCCATTTTAGACCTCTCATGCTGTGAATGGTTTGTTGAGGATTTCAATCAGTGGCCACCTGGGAAGAGATGCTGTAGTAGGGTGGTTTTCTTTCCTCTGTCTTTAGTAAATTTTCTCCTGACTGACAGTGTTTAAAAAATACCTGTCATTGATGGAAGCGGCAAATTCTTTGCAGGTCAGTGAATCTGAAAAAAAAAATAATCCAAGAAAAAGGCAGCATATTGAGTCTCCTCTCACACAGCCAAAGCTTGTGTGTATGATATATCCCTGAACATGACATTGTAAACATGCTGCATTTACCTTTCAAAAGGTCATACTGCTTTCTTCATTAGGCCAGTAATTTTGTACACAGTCTGGCTAAAAATCTTAAATCTTTATTTCTTTAATATCCTGTAACACCAGCTCTTGGTCAATGACAAAACCACTATTCATAGATCAGTTTTACTTCAAAGTTATTGACCGTGGCTTCAGAAAATTGAAGAAATCTGCCATGCCACTAACTTAATTCTATATTGCCAGATCCTTGATCCTAGGACTTCATTGTCCTAACAGTTACCTTCCCTCCTCCCCCCGCCCCAAACTCTTCAGTCCACAATTACCCAGCATTCATGAGAAATAAAACACTCTTCCAATCAATTATATAATGCTACTATTATAAAACATAAATTGCCTTTTTCTTGTAGATTGAAGGAAACAACTTCAGAAAATTGCCTTACCAGCTGCAAGCTCAGATTGATAATGTAACAGATGAAGTTTGTTGCTGTATCTTTGGGATTGAGATAAGCGATAAGATTTCTGGCCAGAAATTTTACCTCTTTAGTTAGAATGGTTTGGGTTGGAACCTTGTTCCAACTCCATTGTCACGGACAGGGACACCTCCCACTAGACCAGGTTGCTCAAAGTCCCATCCAGCCTAGCCTTGAACATTTCATCCCAGCTGTTCTTGAATCTTCTGAACACTTTTGCTCTCCTATACATTAGAATATTTTTTAGCTGAAGTTCCTAGGGGAAAAAAAAAAAAAAAAAGTTAATCTGGTAGTGAGATGTACTTCCAGATCTGGAAAGTAGTGTCACAAGGACACCTGTTCCAAGAAGACTTCATGCTCACTTTTTTTAAGACGTTTCAGCCTTAGCTTAGTTAAGTGGCTGAATCCACTCATGTTCAGAAGTGAGGCAGTTTAACATTAAGCTGTAAACATAGTGAATACCATCCCCAGGTCTATCTTAGTCAGTTCTTACCAGAGTGATCATCTACTCTGCCAGTATGTGTCTTTTACTATGGACAGAATCAATTAAGACTCTATTACATGAATATCCAAGTAGGATCATTTCCATCTTATAGGATTTTTTTGATTGCTTGTCATGCTCCTTTCTAAGGTTTAAGCGTCTTTCTATGCAGCCCTCACACATGAACAGACCAAACCAAAGCTTTCCAAGTATGACTTACTGTGTTCCCTCTGCTGCCAGTCTTGTGGTAGCTTCAATTTGCTTAAAACAATTAGCACAGCATTTCCAAGATTCTGATTAAGTGTTACGCTTGATTAAGAACAGCTTTATGACACCATGACAGACTGATGGGAGGTTTTGATCTCAGGCAGAAAGGCAGGCAATACAGGCTTTGTGGCAGTTACTCGTTGGTCATCAGTTACCCTTTGCAGTGGTGCTCAGCAGAAGCCCAGAGAGAGGGAGTGCTGTCAATACAAAACAGCACAGCACGATAGGCTGTAAAGAACATCAACAGCTCGGATGCACTGAAGGGCAACAAGTGAAACCCACAGGAAGAAGCACACTGCACCACATGAGTAAAATCCACCCAGGATCTTGCTGCAGATGATTTTCTTTGAAACTATTGTCACACAACCACTGACCTGATCTGTGCAGTAACACAGAGTCAGGGAAGTATTTTAATGGCTTGATGCTATAAAACACTTGAATCTACGCCACAGAAACCCACACTGAAAATTACCTGCTGGAGTTATTCCCTGGCAAGAAATTAAGCCAAAGGCCGCAAGACTAATTTTCTGTTAGGTTATACCACATTATATGCATTCAAAAGTGAACTGCTTGGTATCCTGTTGGACAAGCTAGCTTTCTTTCCTTGTTAGCACCTCATTTTAGCATTGATTCTGTGTATTTAATTATATTATTAAATCTGCATTACTCTTCTGTAACCAGAAGCCTTAACTGAAAAGGGACTTCATCAGAATCTGCAATTCAACTTACAAGGTTTTAAGAAGGAGAAATTGATGCCAAAATAGAGATGGGATTTACCAAAAGCCATAAAGCCAGCACACATTCAGGGCTAGCAACTAGTCATAAATCACTAATTCCTGCAGTCAGTATTTAATACAAACATTTCAAAAATATTTTCAGTGGCCATTTTTTGATAAAACCATGAAAGTATAAGGGGAGGATGAGGATTAAACCAGGCAGATTTTCCTGTAGTCTTCTACTACTTCGTCATATCAGCCAAGAGAGGACACTCTTGTTCAACATCTCTATCACAAACAGATGACAGACGAAGCCAAGCCACTACATTTCTAGCACAGAGACACAGTGTGATGGTGAGCTCCTGACTACACTTCACACGAACAGTACAACAGGTAAGTTTTCCTATCCTGAATATGACCTCTCTCTTACAACAAAGTGTTTCCTTATAAAGACATTATTATATGCAAAAGTGTTCAGTGTTCATATTAGTCTCTATATAGCCGTGAAACAAATATGGCTGAAATAACAACTGACACATTACTATATTCACACTGGAGCACTGATCTCCCCCATCACTCTTTACCTACTTGCTTGGAAGAAGAGTATTGGTGTTTATCTTTCATACCGGTACAGAAACAAAAGAATCCAGCCTTTCTAGCAACAATCTTTCCTCCTAGCGTTGTCACGGCATTAGAGTTTTGCCTTCTGTAACAAACACCATCATTCTAAAGAGCAAGCACCAACAGAACAGCACTAAGGCTAAATCAACTTGTCACAAACAGGAAAACAAAAATAGAACCCTGGAAGCTAAGAGTCATGCATTTATCTGCAGCAAATTAAAAAGAAAAATGGCTTCAAAGCCAAAAGTCACCAATTTCTTTTTGAGTCCTTTCCTTATTAGCATTTCAGACTGCTCTGCCTGCTTCACTTCATAACAGTCCCTGTAACTGTTTCATACTTGGGAAATTATCATTCTTCTCCAAGAGCGATGCTGTTTGCAACCTGCCAACATCCACTCCTTTCCCCAAGTTATTACAACTCTCATTCCAGTTCTGCATGTCTTTGTAGAGCTTGTTACAGAGAAAGGGAAATATTACTTGAACATCAAGGCCACAGACTATATAGAAGAGTGTCTTTGCAAAAAGGTGACTTGTCATTTCTTGTAAGAGAATTTTAAAGTTGCAGCATCGGTAGAGAGCACAACGTACATTGACAGTCACAAAGCAGATGCTGAATAAAGCAAATTAAACTTTGCACAGATGCAAGCAAATAATTTGTATCATCATTCCTAAGAGGAATACGTCTTTGCAAACCATTCTTTTTATGAAAACTACCAAGCATTCCTACTGCAGTCAGAAACAGAAAGAATTTTTAAGTGCCAAGTCCTGCAAGGGAGTTCTCTGATGCAATATCCTCAAGTTTCATTAGAATATTCCTGTGCAGAAAGTCAGTTGATGCTTTGCTGAAACAGAGGCTGGACTCCTTTGCAAAAGCCAATGTTCCAGCCTGCCCAGCAAAACATGTCTTAATCACTTTTGCTTCTGTGTTATCAACCCTGCTAGTTTGCAGGGTTTCTGTGTTTGCAGTTTTCTGTGTTATCAACTCTGCTAGTTTGCAATTTTGTATTCCATCTTGCAATTTCCCTATTAACTCCAGACAGAAGTTTCCATGACCTAAGTGGGAAAGGAAGAAAACTTTCTAACGAAATATAATATGAAGTCCATCCCAGAAGGGTCTCCAAATACAACACTGCATCAGAAATCAAGAAATACATCCGCTGCGCAATCCTCAATCAAGAAACGTACTCCATCTTTAGTAGTGTACCATCTCAAAGAATTGTCACTCAAGGATTTCAAAGACTCTGTCTGAAGCTTCTGATCTCTGGAGTGAGAGCAGGCACCTGATCTTGGCATGCAGAACCTTATATGCATGACTCCAAGGATCATTATAGGTTATATACTCATCCAGCACTTTTCATACTTTAATTCTGTTATTTGACTTGATGGGTGTATAAGTGCTCATCTTTGATACTCACTCACAGATGCAGATTGTAGTCTCGGTTGCTGTATCAATCCAGGAATTGCAGTTGCCTTAATGGACCTGATTATCAGTCAGATAAGGTCTTTTTGACAACAGCACTGTAGTCTGATGACACAACATTTTCTTTGAATATTGCGTTTTACTGAAGTTTGAAGAAACTTTGGTAAATTAATCATCGATGTCAGGACAGACTACAGTTCATCATTCCTTAGGAGAACGATGAACAAGCCTGAAGTTACTTTATTATTCATACTGGCAGGCAGATAAAGAAATCATTTAAATAAAAGGGCCACAAAAGAACACATAAACTTTTATATTACCAAGTGATACAAAAATGATCAGAGAAATATCATATAACAAAGGCAAGTTCCCACCTGAAAAGGCAGCAAAGTAATAATTACAGAGAAAAGTATTAAGATAAAAGGCTATGGCACTGTTTCACACAGGATCTGATGTCAGCCTGAACATGAAAGGGCAAAGCAGTGATGGGCACCACAAAGTTTACAGTAAGAAAAACACAAAAACAAACCCCACAGTTATGTTAACTGCTAGGGGATAAGGAAAGAGTGGCTAGGAAAAATTTTCTGACACTCCAGATGCAAAACATCAATAATCACACAGAAGGCTGTCCCAAATCCATCAACTGCATGAGATGCAAGGAGTAAAGGTACCAGACATGAAAAGATGCATCACTCCCTTGAGTGTGTCATTGCTTACTGCAAACAGAGAGCTTTCATCACTAACTCACTGGCCTATCTTGACATGCACCATCTCTTGGTCTTTTCCACAGTTTTGATGCATTTTTAATTAAGCATAAAAAGATAGAATCTCTGTTTAATGAAGAGTACCAGGATGGGTGCTATCCACTTATCGGATGAAGGCTTCCTAATGGCAAAAGAACTAAGAGGCAAGAGCTTTACTGTCTAACCTACTGAAAGATTTCACAGGCTTTCAATGGCAATAGTTTATCTCCATTTCTACTCCCCCTCCCCTCCTACGCCCCTAACATGTAGATGAAGAAAGAAATAATGAAAATTTTAAAATTTAAAAAACAAAACAAACACACATACCTCCTGAACCCCCCAAACCCCCACAAACTTATAAAGCTAAAATTCTTTCTAAGAGTATCTTGACTTGAATGCTATTCCTAGTGCAATTATGTTTAAGAACAAATAAAAGGAAAGTAAAGTTGGGTATTGGGGGAGTGCAGAGTGCCAGGTGTTCAACATCAGTTGTCAAATTCCTCATGACAGAGTCAGAAATACAGAACTGTGCCTAGAACAGCCTTCTACTGCTTAAACAGACTCTATTCAGACAATCAGAAGTCGATCAGATTCTGTTTCAAATGTCTGCAAAATTCTCCCTTCATTTTCTGCAAAGATACCAGGGGCTGCATGGAGGCTGCAGTTCTGCTACCAGGCCATTATTGATGGAAGAAAAAAAGTTCCAAGCTTTAAATTAACACCTGGCTCAGCAAAAGTAATAGGCCCATTTCTGCTGCCAACCTTTTATGAGACAAGCCATGTCTATATACCCTAATCCAATTCCGGTAGAATATGAACTGCAGCACAAAAGTGTTTGTGGCTGCTGGCTGATCATTCTCCCCCACCAGAGTATGGTTTTTTTTCAAAAATTCATTTTAACATTGTTAATCCATATCATGCCTCTACACCTTGCTGTAGGTTCTGTTCCTAACACTGAATTTGTACAACCAACAATTACAGTATTGATCTTCTGTTCCTACATTCACTAACGAGATAAAAAGATTTAAGTTTTTTTAAACTCTTATTTAAATAACACCATAATGCTGACATATGCAGTAAATTTCCAGGAATGCCAATAAAACTAGCAATATTTCACTAAATACATACTCATTTTACATTCATTAAATAAAGTGCAACTTAAATATTTGAGCGCAAGCTCAGAAGAAAGTGAAGATATTTATAGGTATTTGTACCTGAAAAGTCTAGAAATTTGAGAGCACCACAAAATATATATCTCTATGTATATATACACATGTACATATGAAAGCACAGACACAAGAAAGAATCTGACTTTGGTAGCATGGAACACAGACAGCCTTAAATAACACTGCTTCTCAAGTCATTCTGTTCTTCACTATAGCCTCTAGTATAGACACACTATGGACATGGGAACACACAGCATCCAGAACCCACAGGGTCCTCCTGCTTAAAGATTCAGGAAACAATGGTTTAATTCCTGTGCTGAAAAGCCGTTCTAAAATAACATATACAGACCAAAGCTGTTGGCAACTACTAAGATATCTCACCAGCTTTCCCCAAATACATAGGCTATTCTCAGTAGCAGAGATGAGCAAAAACCTCCTTAACACGTTCTTATTAGCTCCTGAATCATAAGGTCTTCATCCTTCGCATGAAGTTTTCTCTCTTTGCTACAAGGTACATCTAACCCTCACTTATTCCTTATCTTTTTGTCAACCAAGTTGGAAGCCAAGGTCCCTTAGAGAAAGAATTTGCCTGGAAAAAAGGCACACAAACATCAGAATAACTAACCAGGTGTTTTTTCAGGAGTCTTATTCTGATGATTGAATGACATCTAGCAGGCCCACAGCATACTTACAGATGCTCAGCTATTTCTAATAGCACCAGGCACAGTAACTTCTCTCTCCTCCAGAGAGGAAAAATGAATATGTACTTTTTTCTAAAGACAGTTTTGCAGAGTAAACTAAAGTAGCTGTGCATGCAACTAGTTAGGCTTCAACAGTTTATCATCCCCAGGAGAATCCATGATAATCCACTCTCAGATCATGACTGAGTAGAAGAGATGATCCAGCCTAAAGCTTGCTGCTGCTCTATTCTCATTCCCCTTTTGCTTCCTCCCAGTTGCAAAGCCATGCTTTCCCCACTAGCTAAATTGTGCTGTCATCTCTTCCTTCAGGTGAGATGACTCAGCTCATCTATATTGGCAGAAATAATCTACATTTTTCTGGCTCACTTTCTGGTGAACTAGCACATTGTAATGGATCTTTCCAGATTGTTCAGCAGCTCCTGGAGTCATCACCACGCAGGAACCTGCAATCAGGTTCAAGACCTTGGTTGATCACAAATAGGAAGTTCATTACCTGCCCTCGCTCTAGCCCAGGCCTAGTTCAGTGCCCCACACTGGTGCAGGAAGGGGTTGGCATTGCAAAGCCCCAGACCCTTTTAAGAGAGACTACTTCTCTGATTTTCCACTGCAAGAGACAACACCATTCTTTGGAGAGCACCAATTTATTTACTTAGAAGTTAGTTTTTCAAATGTATTTAGACCTTATGGATACAAGTAGAATTTCACTCCAAGTCACTAACCAGATTAAGTACTTTTAAATATTCAATAATGCCTCATATGCACCTTTTCAGACTTAAAATACCTTTGAAAGCCTGACTTACTGTTTTACAGGGCTATGAATGATTATTATTATTATTTAAAAACAAAGCCAGTGTGCGATTTAACAGTTTATTTTGTAATGAATTTCTAAATGCTTTGTATTCTTCAGGAAATAATCCGGTGTGTTATTCTTTCAATGTGATAGTCAGAAGAGTTAAGGGGATTGAAATTATAAATTTAGGCTCCATAATATTTTTTTCCCTATCCAGACAAACTCCAAAACGCATGAACTCCTGAACTCACCTAGTATTAATTTAGCTAAATCCAGGGTAAATTTTTGCTCATGCCCGTCTCCAAAGTCTTATTCAGAAATGGATTCCACCTTTTCAAATCATCGTGTTTCTCTTCCTTCTCACACCTATTTAAAGTGGTTTCTAGATAAGCTGATACCGATACAGACGCTACAGTGTTTGACACACTGTAAACACCTAAAAATAGAAAGATAAACTAGAACTCTTTTTTTTTTTTTTTTTTTTTCCTACCTGACAAAGTCTCCAATGTTTTCTTTGGGAGTTCGTTCTGTCAATTTTGAGCTAGTTTCACATCTCCTTGCAGATTCTAAAGGTCATATTAAAATCTGCCTCAGCTAAATACCTTGTTTTCTTGAAGCCTGACTAGAAATTGGAATGTTATACCTGGGTGTCACAGTCAGAATCCTCTGAGAAAGATGCCATGAGATGTGAAGCCAAGGACTCTGGCGATTTAATTGCAGGAAAGTTCCTACTGGAGAATGTGGAGGACGTTTGAAATTCAGCAGCAATAAAGACTGCAGGGGAGCTGCACAAACAGCACCGAGAGCTCAAGATTATTTTCCCCTACCCTGCAATTATGTTGGATACTTAAAAATCCCTGCTACTTGGACAAGAATAGTTTTGCATTCCAGTCCCACTGAGAAGCTTTGAACAAAAGATTTCAGAAGCACGGATGAAAAAACATACAATAGAAACCTCAGAAACAATAATCCCACATTTAAAATAAATTACAGATACACTTTTTGCCAAGCAGGTCTTCACACTTACAAAAGAACACAAATTGAAGCCCCTGTCACAGCGAGCTTTTAGGGGATAGTTTTCTGAGCATTCGAAACAATTATCCTCATGACTATCTCAGTGTATATTTGCAGATGCCAATCCATATGCACACTTGAAAGAGTTTAATTCATTTTTAGCATCTACGCTTGTGTGTACTTAAAAGCAAATCCTACTGCAAGCAAACACATTAAGTTGTATATGTTAAAACTGTACCAAATGGATTCTACAATTGTATAATTGACTGATGCTTCACATCACAGCTTGTAAATAACAGATTAAAAGATGAAGTTCTCTAATTGAATATCTACAGAGTAACGAGTACTATCTACGCAGCAGAAGAAGACAGATGGTAGGATTTGTCTGCAAGCAGAAAACCAGCAGAAAGGCATTACCCAATTTAAGTTACTTTTGGACCATGCACTGGCTGCTGCATTTTATACAGTGGGGTTAATTTATACAACTGACACCACAGTTTTGTAAACTGTACTCTACATCTGTGTGAATAACTATTTTTTCAGCTGCCCATTTAACTGATCAAAAACAGTTCTCAGGTCAATCCAGAGTGAAATTCTTATTTTAAACACCATCATTACAAAATGGAAGAAAAAAAAAAAAAAAGGTTTTATTAGTTTGTTTGGGGTTAAGAAAGGACTATGTTACCCTATAGAAGAAAAACATTTGAAGCCTCCAACCTTTCTTCTGAAACTCCATCTTAGTTTTTAATACCACTTCCATGGGAAAGCTATTCTGTGTCTTCATTTTAATCCACAGCCTTTCTATTAAACTGGTATGAAAAGAGGTATTGGATTTATTTATTTTTTTTTTAACCTGAGTGCCTGCATAATCAAGGCAGGTCATTTAAAGCTTGACATCAGCTATTCATAATGAAGTACTTTTGCACATACTAGCTACCTCTCACTGTCTTATTTGGATGCTAATCAAATTGCAGGATGAAATAAGTAGTTGAGCAAATATTTCTATGCCTAGTTACCACAATCCACAAACCACCAACTGTTGTGCCATTACATAACAAAGATAAAGATTAAACCTGTATTTAGAATACAACACATACATAATTAAGAGCAAACAGGAAAGTACTGATTACTTAGTTTAACTTATATTACTATTTCTTGGCTTACAAATTAAGCTAAGCTTCTTTACCTAACTATGTATACAGTATACAAATACTTAAGACCCCTTTCCTGGTCCCTGAAAAATGGTTTGGGTTGCTCAGACAAATCACAGAATATACAGACTTTTATTGCCTGGCACTTCAGGAAATATCCTCGAATAAGTCAACCAAGACAGACCACCAATAGTGAAGGAAAGCAAAAGCATTGAAGTGACATATTAAAAGTGTTCTCCCAAATTACATATGGTTCACAGAGATGCCACATATAAAATTTAAGACTTCAGGGCTTTAAATTGTATAAATAACAAGTAGTATTACTGATACCACAGTCATTGAAAGTGAAGAAATTCACATATCTTAAGTAATTTTGATACCTTACTCTTCCACCTGAAGAAAGACGACAGATCGGAGTCATTGGTAATATCCTGGGAAGAGATACTTGTAATAAGAGGTGAAGAATCTCATATACAGTACAGAAATAGGAGAAATGTTCATCAGACAAAGTGCACATAGTATCTTGTGAGAATTAGCAGCACAAGCAGACTGTGTGCTAAAAGAAGTTATATAGCTGGTCCTTTCAGGTCAATATCACATCTCTGCTGCATGTGCATGAACTTCCTCAGCAAAAAAGAGCTAAATTCTGCTTAAGTGTTACTGCAATTTTTTCAATTATTGATCATGCCAGGATGTCTAAAATAATATACACTTAAGAGTATACACACCCATAATACGCATTTAACTCAGCTCTACTTTCTGAAAAGAGGACTCATTTCCTCATCCAAGCACAATGTGATCTCTGCTTAAGAACATGTGTAATTCTATAGGCTGAATAACTGAAGATACCAATACATCACCTTTTTTCATAGATACAAAAATAACCAACTCCCACCCTTGTTCATGCAGAACCATCCCTTAGGGCTTATGCCCTCTGGTTTCCCTCAGTTTTTTTAAAGGTCACAGTCTGACATTTCAACAGTGTTACAAGTCATTGTCTTCCTTTCTATACTTGTGTCCCTGCTAAGCATTATTCCCTTCAAGTCACAAGGTCCAAGGCAACAGATTTCTTCTTTGTAAGAAGCCTAGATCTGGTAACTGCACTTGGAGACTGATTAAAAATAAGTCAAGGCAGCTCAGTTGATACAACGCTAGATTGAAAGGAGTTATGCATAAAACCAACAATCCGCAGGAAATACGGAATTAAAATAGAAAATCCACCTCCTCCCACCTTAGGTTGAAAAACCAAAAGAAAAGATTAAGTCAGTCTCATTGGTAGCCTGAGGAGCTCAGCTCTTCTCTATAATGGCAAGTGGTATATTACCAGTTATTACTAAAGCTTCAACTTAAATTGTTAGAGTTCTCCTCTCTCCACTAAACCACAACCAAAACATGAATAATAAAGAACAAAGAAACATCAACTTACTTTCTTTACAAACAGGATGTAAAGCTTTTACATAACACATTATCCTTTCAAAGCTATTATAACTGGTAAGTGAGATCAGTAGACAGCACAAACTGCTCTTAAAATGAAGAGGAGGACGGGGAGAGGAACCTGAATTTAATTAGAACCCACACCAGGGGATGGCTTCACTAATTGCATGACTTGACAAAACCCTAAGACTGCTCTAGGTTAAATTAGCTCGTGAAAGTCTTCTATAAGCTTTTATGCTTTCCAGTACCCAGAATGCCACCCACTCCAGTAGTGCCTTTACTGAGAGTACCACGCGCCCAGCAGTTCAGCAGAAAACCTCCTATGAAAAATTCTTTGGAAGTGTCTCCCTCCTCACTGAAACACTCAAATATTGCAAAGTGACCACAGCAACCAGAAAGTCAGGGAGTTACCTAATCAAGTTCTTCTGAAAGCATTTTAACTGTCTTACCAGGGAATAGGTAGAGTTGGAGGAGGTTTATTATTGCTTTTTATTTTTTGATTGAAGGAAAAATTGCAGAAAGGTTGTTCTCTGAAAATTTCTGCAGCAGTAATTAGGGAGTGTATCAAATACATTGCCAATTAGCTTAATTGGCATGCAGGCTGATTGAGACCTGAGTAGGAAAGGTTCCTCATTACTTAAGGGGGGAAGAAAGAAGAAGTAAAGACCAAAAATTCTCATAAGCTTGCTAAGAGAAAAAGGAGCAGAGGAAGGTATTTGAACACTACTCATGATGAAGTAACAGTTCTCCCACTATTTGAAGAGAATAAGGTCCTCGAAGAATGGTTTCAGCTTTACCTCGCTAAATCCCACACCAAGCACCAGAGTAATGATGATGATTTTCAGCTGGTTCTACTATGATTTCCTTAGAGGACCAGTCAGAAAAGAAAAAGAAAAAAATCATGGTCCTTTCAGTATTAGCTACAGCTCTGATGTACATTGTAAAGATATTCAGCTTTATCAGGATAGATATAAGAGCTGCAATCTTCGGCACCATGTACCTTCCAGTAACAGCAGTAGGTGGCACAGATATGGGACAACAGGAGTTCTAATTCTGCCCAATGCCCATTAATTGTGGAGTGACAGACAATAAAAGACTACAGTAAAGCAGCACAGAAGTATGTTGCCTTTAAAGTTAATATCACAAGGTTCACCAATAAGGCAAACATCAGATAAATTCTCTTTCATAAACACTGCAGATTTGCTGAACATCTACTATTAGGGTGTGTATGACACTCCCATCATAAACACGCTAAGCAATAAACAGAATTAAATCACTATCCATAATTTTGTACAGAAGTAGAAATCTAAACCTGTTACTATTTTTCTGTCTTGTCTACATGAAGAGCAGTTTGCTTGTTGTTAGTATAAAACATTAGAAGTAAAGCAAAGTACAACTCCTTAATTAAATAGTTTTTGAAGCTACACATCCTGCCTCTGGCTTTAGTAAGAAGAGATTTCAGTGCCATTCAATGCTATACAGCTTGGCTATGCTTAAATTTATTAAGAATGAATTCTGTAATTCAGTAAAACTTGCTAAGCATAAAGGAAGATCAAAACCAGACAAGCAGAATGTTAGAGCTGACAGCGCTCCATGATCAAACTCAGAGTCTATATCCCCCCATCCTAAACTATGGTTTTAATTTATATTCTGATTTAAATGCAGCTTTTTCTAGGCTTGCCCACGTGTTGGATCTCTGCATCTAAAGAGAATTAAAGAAATTTCATCTCAATCAAACTAAATTTACGATTTCCTTTATCTCAAATCTAAAGCTATGACCAAGCAGTCAAGATGCAGAAGGAAACAAATCCTCTTTGTTTCAACCTTAACTAGGATGGCCTCTTACCATTAGTATTCTGCATTCATAAGAAGCCAAGGAATGAAAAGAAAACAATGTCTGAAGAGAACCTAATCGAAGCCACAAACCATAGGGGCTTGGCCTCACATATAGTGTGGCTTAACCAAAATACAGCCCAATTCACACCTTTGCTTCAAGCACTTAATGATTTTCAGTTTTTTATAGGGTAGTTCAATTAGCTTGTCTTTGTACTGCAGTGAGATTAGGTTTAAGTTGTTATATTGTGTTTGTTAGCCTGTGTGAAAGTTTAGTCTCTGACAAACTTCCAGAGTGCAGGTATTAGTAGCACATATTACTGATCAGAGACAGAGGGTAACCTTTAAAAAAAAGTTGCCTTCAGGACAGTGTTGCAATTATCTGTTGAAGAGGCATTTTTTACATGCCAATAATAAAGCCAAACATTTTTTCTACAAATAAAGTTAAAGAAAAAATACAATACAAATCAAGCTAGGTATTCTTATACCCAAATGAAAATTTTAAATTAACAGAGAAAATAAGTGCATAGTAAATTTCGATTTACAGCCCTCGTGCCTAAAGGTCAGATACATCCTGCTCAAAAATCTACTGTAGTCCTTACCAAATGCAGGCACACAAATGATCTTATCAAGAGCAGAACAGCATTTACTAATGCGTAGCATGCACTTCTGTCTGTAAGTAAAAACGCAATGAAAAGAGCTAAAGAAGGTAAACTTATCACAATTAGGTGAAAGAATAATACATGTCCTCCTTATGTTATTTTAATATTTCTCTGAAAATTTTGTATCACTCAATTCCACAAGAAATTTCAGAGGGGCTGTTGGACTTTCGACCTTTCTTGACAGTGTTACTTTCCTGACCAAGGCGTGGGCATTAACTAGTAACTACTCCCATTCTTAATATGAGTAATGTCCATTTTAAAGTTTCAGCTGGAGTTTAACACCTAATTTGAACTACTATCTATGAAAAGAGAAAATTCAGCACATCTCATGTAAGTGCTTATCTAAACAGGAGGCAGCCACACAATATAACTTAGTGTATAGATCAGTTTCTTAGTAAAAAAACTATGCTTTTATTCAGAAGGTTTCTGTAGCTTGAAATCTGAACACTTAATACAGCAGAAAAACTTAATTTTCTGGGGCAGTTTCTCACCAACACAGGTGCTCTTACAGGAGAATTTACAGTGTCCATTATCTTCTCAAATAGAAAGCACAAGAAATGACCATGCAAGAAAAGACATTATAAAAGACTTCACTTAATCTGAGATTTGTGGGAGTAGGGCTCCAGTTTAAACATCAAAAGCTAAGTTTAAAGTCCAACTGAAACAGGATCTGCAGATGACAGTGTGTAACTCCAGGAGCCACCCTGCCCATTTAGACATATTCCATGACTGGAATTCTTACACAGTCATTACACAGCACCATTTATCTTGCTTAGTGTCTCTGAGTAATGGAGAGGACACAGACATTGACAGACTACGGAAGATTCATTACCTTGGCCACTGAGGAGGGGAGTAAAGAACAAACACGCCACTTTTCATCTCACTTTGACAGAATGGCAGGGGAATAAGTAAAACATGGTCAATACACTCCTGAGAATACCTGACTGTCAGTTTGCTAAGAAGTAAGCACACTTTTGGCCTTAGGCTAGAAAAGCAGCTCTTAATTGGAATCAGATTGTGACCACCACACTCACACAAAGTAGGGAACTCACAAAGTCAACGGATGTCAGCCAGGCCACTTGAGAAGTAAGATACCAGTCTATTCTGATTTCTTCACAATTCAGTGGTATTTTCCTCTCTGCTGGGCATTAAGAACCTTTCAACTTTGCACATGGGGATGAAGTGTGCTAGATTGATGCCAGTTCTCTCTCTACCCCAAGAGCCTACACCTCATGGGTAATCAACATAAAATTCCCAATGTCAAGCTCACCAACAGGTTTCACCTGTGAATGGGAGCATGAGTCAGAGTGCTCTCTGATACATTTCTCAAGAGGTCTTCACTCATTATTGGGGATGTGCCTGTTTCCAACAGCTCAAAGCTGTCACCTTCCATCTGTTCTTTTACAATAGGAAGGCCCATCAAGATGCAACCAGTGCAGCAAATCACGCCACCTCTGTGTAAAGGAAGTACAACCTAAATGAGTTGTGACTTCACAATGTTGAGACACAAGGTAATAAACAGTAGCAAGATACAAGATGGCTGAATTTCATTGGAATAAAGGGATGTGGTAGAATTCAGGCCAAAAGGGAAACACTGGCTCCATTTACTTAACCAGGGAGTGAAACAAGGCACGTTATGAGCAATGGAATTGTGCAGATTTGCGGTCCTTACTCAAGAACAAGAAAGGTTCACCAGGAAAGAGCTAAGCAACAGTTACAACACTTAAAATTAAATGCTCAATGTACAACAGTGTTGACACAACAGAGCCAGCAAAGACAGTAGAAATGTATCTTTATAGCAGGAACCACTGCACAGAGATTCAATGTTATTTCTATTTAAGCTGGTGTCCTGTTATTTGCACGCTTGACTTCCATTCCTGGTCCACGCAGATCTCCATGACCACGCACATAAAATTACTACTGCTGAAACCAGCTAGCTGGGCAGCTTCACAGATGATAAGCCTGAACTGGCTGCCATAAGCAGATACTGGGAGGTCCTCTTCAGATGTGCAAAGGAGTTAGTAATTTAAGGACGCCTGAGAAGAATAATTAAAGGCAGGTCATGGAGGTCCTAACAGAAATGTCCCAAGAAACAACAGGATGAGGAAAAAAACTTTAACTGAGGTTTCTTCTGTCCATGTTGAAGTTCATAATAAAGGGATACAACAATGCAATAGGCACCTTAGAATAACACATGGTCTATGTAAACTGCACTAGTTTGCACATAATGGTAGTACACAAAACATTTAAAAGCACATATACTCACTGAATCAAGAGAAACTTCCAGTTTTAGGAAGTAGTTAAACCCAAAGCTAACACAGTTTCCAAACCTCATAAATGGAAGCACCCTTACAGCAATAGATTCAGTCTTAAAAATTATCAGCTGCAGCTTGCTTTAATGCTCCAGTAAGTAAAGAAGCTCCTGGATCATGGTAAGTGCCATCCTGGGTGGGGATACTCACTCTGACTGCTTGAAACAGACAAATTACTCTGTTAGCTGTGTAGGGCGCTTAGGAAGTTTGAGTCCCTGTCACAGATTCCGCTGTTGCTAGCACTATACCGTGGAAATGGAGGCTAATTAACAAAGAAACCAACAGCCAGAGCATATTTAAAGGTGTACTGGTAGATAAATATACTTTCTACATGCTGGAAAAATTCAAGAGATGAAAAGGATAAAACCCACTGGAAGCCAGCATGCAGTGGCAACCCGTCAAAGGTGCTCTGACTTCATTATCACCTCCAAAGTACAGTTCTCCCATTGTGTTTCAGCCATGAACACAGCACAGGGAGATTTCAAAGCAGGTGACATAAAACATTTTCTTGGCAAAAATCCACACTTTTTATGCTCTGAACCATCTTTTATGTTATGTTTGGTTTTACTGTTCCATTCTGACTTCAACAGTATCATGAATAATAAATGAGTATGTTTCATAAGTTGGTAAGATAACCAAAATGCCAGCAACTACCTAATGAGCCTTATAATTGAGTTGTAATGAATTTTATATAGTGCTGTGTAGCTTGAATGGTACAAGGGACACTGGAAAGATATTTTAAGAGGGAACAGTTCTAACACCTCGGTTTTCAGAAGAAAGGGGGGGGAAAAAAACACTTTTAGTTTACTCACACATTATTCCTGACAGCATTCAGTTTAAGCCAATGAGTTTACTCATGTGAGTAGATTTGTCACAGAAATAGAGCTGCAGAAGTAAGTCTTGAAAGGTAAAGGTGAGAATATTTAGAAAACTTTTCTTTGTGAAGTATCTAGCTAAAACTGTGTAAAACATTCCTGTGAAGAAGTGATTTACTATAACATAACATGAAAGTCTGGGAGTTTTGAAAAAGCTAATATCCACTTTTAAAAATATTTTCTACTGATCAGGATTCAGTCATAAAAGTGAGAAAAGCAAAGTCTCTTCTTTTGCTTGTTTTCTCTCAATTTGATGAGCATTACCTCATTTGGATTTCAACTGGAAAAGTAATTAAAAATTAAATTAGGTCAATGAAATCAAAGAAATACTTTTAGATCTCCTAACTTGTGGCAAGCTTCTTCAAAAGAACAGAAGATGACAACCAACAAATAACATGTTTTTACACAAAATGTTATTTGATGTAAAACGCATGAAATTGAAGCATCTGAGAGCACTTTTGTGAGTACCCAGAATATTCTGAAATCCAGTTGATAATTTAACAATAAACAATGGAAGGTTCTGTATTTACTCATGCAAAAGTAAATAACTATAAATACATACATAAATAAATAAAACCCCATGCTTTTCACAATGTTTTGTCCAAGAGGCACCTATAGCCATTTTTCATAAAAGGTATTGAGACAAGATTTTCAGCTTCTAATCCCCCATAGCTACAGACACATTTCCAGGCAAACATAGTTTGTATCTGAAAATATTTCAAAACTTCACGACAATGCTTGACACAGAAGATCTACAGCACTTCTGGGTATATTTTCAGGAAAGGGTAACACAAGAGAGTTAGAGATACTGTGCAACTACACCAATGGGACCAGCATGCACTACACTGGTGTTACACTAGTTCTTACTCTTTTCTCCAAGCCACTGCCACAGTACACCCCTAGGTGCAATTAACCTACGTTAAGCAATGGAGTCTTGAAAATACTTTTATAATTGCTACTAAATATCTTATCCTGGTAAGTGTTTGCTTACATTTTTGAGGATATTCCAACATGGATACTTTTCTGCACAATGTTTTTATTACATTAATTTTATCTTTTTTTAGTTGAGATCGGTTACTGCTGGATTACCACATAAACCCCCAAATTCAGGGGGATGCAAAAACATGCCACTAAGGAAGATGATTAATGTCACAGTTTGTGTCAATATCTTATCTGGGTCTACTATCCTATGGAAACTTCATATTATCAAAGGATTTCAAAGAAAAGCTGGCTGAAACTCAATTTTATGCAACCACGTGTGGTCTTGACACACACAATAAAAAAATAGTCTCACACAGATCTCCACGCAGCCAATTAAAAAGGTCTCCAAAGGACTTACTCTTCCAATCAACTGCTTTGTCTAGATTTTGTGTCATAATGAGCCAAGACAACAACTGATTATCACAGAAGTACTTCATACATTCACTGCTTTACAGCAAAGTTCCATGGTGCCAAACCACGGCATCAATAAGATTCATAGAGCTACGCTGATCCAGGAATAAGAGAGGTAAACCCAGCAATCTTTATGACAGGCATACTCTGAGCTCTAGGGGGATTGCATCTGAAATAAGGCTTTGTGTTTCTGTTGTCTAAGGAATGAGTTGTGCCTTATTTCTAGGAAGTCTCATTTTATACCAGCAAAATACTCAAATATCAGGATCAAGTAATCAAGTCACTTACAGGTACCTCAACTTTCCCAGTATGCATCCTAAATTAAACCCAAAACCTTCCCACTGACACTATCTGTTATGTTATCAAGAAGTTCCATTCCTGCAGTTTATGAATAGAATACAGTTGAATTTACTCAGCTCCCCTATTTTTTACAAGCCTGATGCTTGTACAACCTGGCAGCTTTTTAGCTCAATCATATAAATTTCTTAATACCCTGCATTGATCTGAAATCAACACAGTTGCCAACACATGGATAAAAAGCATCTGGAGAATTTGTTGGTTGTTATTTCAAGCTGTTTATTATTCCTTGAGGACTCATATGAACACTCAGAACTATCATGGCTGCATTAATACTGCTCTCCTACACCTCTGGGTACAGTAACACTGTGCATTAAAGATGCTTTAGAAAATTGTTTGCGAGTTGATATTGCACTGGGATTACTTTGAACGGTCTGCAGCTTTGCACTAAATAAATACTGGAAAACTGCACACTGTGAAGTAGGCAGTCTGAACTCCTCAGTCTGGCCTTTGGAACACAGTTAAGAATGAAAATAAAGCATTGATATTTACCAAGTTATATTTTAAATCCTGATTTTGGCAAACCTGTGATTAATACTCAAGGAATATTAGTAATGCTGTACTTACAGACTAGCACTGGAAAACAATCATTTACAGGCTCACAAAGGAGTATTTTGTAAGCTGTTCTTGTTGCCCATAGAGGAGGCAGAGATCCCCATTTTTATCACTATGGTGCAGTATGACAATGAATTTGAAATAAGCTACCACAGAGAGCAAAAGAGATGCACGCATCAGAGGAAAAGTGGGAGGGAGATTACTCAAAAACCCCTTGCTGGACTACATCCAGTTTAGTGGGAACCATCATCCACTAATATACAGGTAAGTTTATGTCACGAAATCATGCAATAAGTAAAATCCTACTAAGTGGAACAGATTCTGTTGCCATTAGGAAAAAGAAGAGCAAAGGTAACAAGAAGAATGAATCACAATACTTAAATCCAGAAGTCAAAATCAGTCCTAATTCCATGGCTATAACTGAAAATAATTTAGTTCTGAATTGGGGCTGTAAAGATCTATTGTGCTAGTTTTTCAAGTCAAATCTCAAGAGAAATCAGTACAGTCATAACACAAACTACATTTTGTATAGAAATATTTAGTAGTACACAAACTTGAATAAACACAACTTTACAGCTCTGGTGATGGATATTTAAGCAAATAAAATTTCCACTGGTGACTTGACTGACTGAGCAAAAAATTCAGTTCCCCTTGGTCAAGCAAGCAGTCAGTGACTCTTGTCTGAAAAAACTGAAACTCATTTGCCTAAACCAAGTTTCCTCCAAGATACAGCTGTGAAATCACCAACTGGTTAATGGAAGCTTTGTGCTTCCACTTGTGGTCTAAGGAGACCCTTTAAAAAAACAACAAATCTTAGTAAAGTTTAGATAAAACCCAATAGAAGCAACCACATCAAGTTGAGTGCAGGCAATTTTCTTGGTACTGCAGAACTGCTAAAATACAGTTTACTTAAGACATTGTTCTGTCTTAAGTACATGATTTCAGCAGTGCGTCCCAGAATTTACAGAAGAGAACAATTTGTTGTTCATTCAAGACAGCATGTAAGTACCTTACAACAAATTTCTAATTCAACTGAAACAGAATTAAAGTTGAAAGTTTGGGCTTTCTCACTCTACTAGAGAGCTTTTTGTCTCATCATTTTCTAATCAACCACTTACATGTTCTGTAGGACAATCACGCAACACAGGGAAACGTTTACCTTCTCAACCTGCTTACTTCTGAAAACTACAGACACTTTCCATGGTCCAGATGGACACGAGCTCCTATAACAACAACTTACTGAGGCTGAAATGTCACTAAGTCCAAACACATAAAAAATACCAAACTAATTGCAAGATTCCTAAGGGAATATAACTGCAAAATTCCTAGATGTAAAGGAAGAAGCTCAAAGAGCTTTTCGTGGATTTTCTTAGCAATGCTTTTTTCCTTAGAAATGTTAAGCTTCATCCCAATGGAGTTTAAAAAAAAATAAAACCCAAAACTTTAAAAGATCTAACACATACTGGTTTACTGTGATCTACAAAACCAAAATACTATTATTGATGATAGTATTTTTAAACCTATGTGCAATTGGGAACATATCAAATGCCTCCTATATTTGGAATGAAAACAATACGGAACTCAAATTATTCACTCTATAATATAGGAAATTGAACTTCTTTGTTATCAATTCTAGCTAGGATCACATAATCTATGATACAATTATATAACACATTATGCAAATCACACAACTGCAGTCTATAAATTATGATTGTCAAAAGCCAGGAAAACCATGCAGTCAGCAGTAACACTGGAGTTTTGTATTGTCAGCTACAGTTTATGATGCAAAATATCTTATTTCATTCATCTCAGAATTATCTGTCATCTATTCCAGTTCCTTAAAAAAAAACAAATAAAAGATTGCTTTAAAAGGATTATAAAAGATATCTACATTTTAGCTTCTCCTGCTCCTTCTGAAGGACTGTCTACTAGTTTTTTCCACTACACTTCTTAGAGTTTTAAGTAATTAATTTAATAAATCCTCTATTCAGTTTAATATGCAAGTGCCCTATTTATTAGCAGGGGAATTTTCTGGCTGCATCTTTGGAAATATCCTGAATTATTCTTAAACTCCTATAAGATGGTTTCACCAACCAAATCAATTTGAAACCTAAAGCCAACCTAAAGACAAAGCACCTTATTGTTTTATAATGCACCCTCCCCCAAGTGAGACATGTACTTACTGTCAACAAAGTGCATATCACTGGCTGGAAAAGGCAAAATGTTTTTAAAAAAGTCAGTAAAAGATGTCATTCAAAAGAATCTAGCTCTTTTAGCTTTGACATCAATTTTTGATAGAGATTAAGATTCAAAATTGATTTCACATTCCAAACCCAGAATCTTTCATTTAAAGTTTTTTTATGTGCTCAGAATAGAGTTTCTGACTATAACCCATTATACTGATTGCTTATTATTTTCTATATTCATCCTATCTCCATATTACATTATATATGCATGAACCCACATACTGAGTAGAGAGACACTGTATCTACTTGTCTATCTAGACTATTATTAATCATATCAAAGGGGAAATGAAAATAATTTGCCAGATGTTATTAAAATGTCCAAGTTGTTTTATCACCTAGCAAAGAATAAAGAAGCTACTCTATGATTGTTAATACACAGTAGAAGGAAAATTACTGCTTCAGGTATGGAAAACATTGTAGTCCTACACCTTTGGAAAGTCAGCTTGTCAATAAAATTGTTGGAGGATTGAGTATTAAAGATCATTTAATTTCCCATACTTCTTTTGAGGATTATTAACAAGAAAACTCAATGCCTTGAGCAAGCAGATGGAGTAAAGAATATAAAAATTATCTGATACAACAGTGCCTAATCTTTGAACAATTACAATACTTAAGAGTAAGCATTTGAAAGAATTTTGTAGCACCAGTTAGCTCTCAAACTACAAAGTATTAGCATCAGTTTTAAGATCTGGAGGCAAAACAGGCAACTGTCAGGAAATGACATTTAGAGTGCAGCAATTCCTGTGGCTTATACCAGATCTCTGTCTAGTATAAGGGTCAAATCTTTCTTAACTTCTATGACATGAGACCATTTCCAAAAAAAAGTCTTCTGTGACAATCAATCCATTTGCCCCAGAGGATTGCAAAGATGATGGAAAGGTTTTCCATAGAGCTGTCTGGAAAGGTGATTTTATATTAGCTTTCACTTCTTGGCCATAGATTACATTTTTAAAATCTTTAATTTCACTGTTTCATAACAGACTTCCCATTTCCCATTCATGGCTGGATATTTTCTATCTGTAATATATATCACATTTGTGTCTTTAAACTTCAGTTTACTATGTGAGAGAGTCCACAGCAAGACACAATCAAATCAGCTTCATCTGTCTGCAGTAGCTACTGTAGACAATGAGGTTAAAAAAAAAATAAAAAAATCAGCAATTTCAAGCTCAGTATAGACATGAAAGTAAACAATACTCAGAGAGGGCGTGCTCCAGAAATCCAGAGTAGCAAGACATATCAAAAAATGAGTGAAAATGTACATGTAAATGAAAACAACCTTTTCTTCTCCCCTTCTATAAAGAAAGATTTTTTGGTAGTTATTTATAGCACTTAAAGTGCTAAAGTTGCAACAAGGATATTAATAAATTAAATGGGAAAATTCAGGAAACCCAAGGTATGGTCTCCAAAAGGTATGAGTATAAACATGCTGCAAAATGACTCTGAAGTTCCACATGCATTCACATAGCTAGCAACACCAAACAGTAAATATCTGGAAGTGCTCTTCCCCAACCCCCAGGCAATTATTTTATAGACTGAAATAAAAAATTAGGTAAACTGTTCAAGAAAAAACTGACTGTTTTTAATAGTCATACGCACCATAGACCTTTTGCACTCCCATAATTTTTCTCAAAAAATTCTTCCATAAGTTTCCAGACACAGTGAGAATGGAAAGGGCCAATTCTGATGTCACAAATCTCACACATAAATGTGGGATGACAGACTGCCAGCCAGAACTCCCACTCCTCTTCCAATTCCTCCTCAAAATCTCCCATTTCTTTTTGTCAGTACTCCTATACCCTTTCGCTGTCATTTGTAATTGCGCATGTTTCATTTCAACTGCAGCTTCCTAATGTTAGAGAACATGCCTTATCTATGTTTGCAAAGCACAGCATAAATTAACAGTATTATGTACATATTGCTAATAATAATAATTAATATTTACCCAGCAGAGCAGACGCTCAGATACAACACTCCATTACAGAGAGGTCCTGCTATTTTACCATAATTGCAGAGGGTTGACTCAAGGGCAAATATGCAGGAAAACTAGGTCAAGATCTTAACATAAGCAAATACTTTGGTCAAGATGAAATCCCAGACTACTCACAACTTTGGGGATGATACTCATCCCCACCAAGATACAAAAATGCATATGCAGGACTGTGGTAGGCTGACTGTGGCCAGCTGCCAGACGCCCACCCAGCCACTTGCTCACTTCCCCTCCTCAACAGGATGGGGGAGAAAATGAAATTAAAAACCTTTTGGACTGAGGCAAAGACAGGGAGGTCACTTACTCATTACTATCACCGGCAAAACAGACTTGACTTGGGGGTAAAATAAATTAATTTATTGACAATTAAAATAGATTTGGATAGTGTGAAAAAGAGACAAATTATAATAACACCTTCCCCACCCCTCGCTCTCTTTCCAGGAACAACTTTATACCTTCATTCATACAACCAAATTTGTGTTTCTACTTTTCTCCTTCATAACCTCTAACATCATACAGGTTGGATGGATATTCCAGCACTTAAACTTGATCACTAATGGAAACATTTTAAAACAAAGTTAATATAAATGACTTATGTCTCCCCTATTTTAATCTAAGAAGCTAATCATACTGCTTTAATCATACTGCATTCTTTCATAACCACAGAAGAAAAAGGTGTCAAGAGAATACACTTTTTTCCCCAATTTCATCATCATATGCTTTTGCATTGTTAGGATGGCTCAAAGATGCTACTGGAATTAAGAAACGAGCCTGAAGCGAAAGCTTCAGTAAGTGAAGCTGAGTAACTGAAACACACTACACTCACAGGCTGCACATAAAATGCATCTATACAATGATATTTTGATACTACCTTGCTTATTTTTTTAGAGACAGACTAGCTTCTCACTGAAAATTTTTGGAGGGAGAAAAGGAGATATCCATATTCATGCAAGCACTATACAAAAGATGTGTTATATGAGAATCAAGATGTCTTCTTGATTTTTCCGTAGTTTACTTGTTTGCCATGCAGCTTGCACTCTTATGTGCATCAGAGACTCAAGAATGATCTAAATGTAGATAAAGATCCAATTCAGGGAAGCAGCAGAAGGTAAAATATTAGGGTCAAGTTCCCAGCATAGCTCCAGAGATTTTGTTGACTTCACCAGCAGTAGAGCATTCTACAAAAACTGGGTAAGTCTATTAAGTGAGCCCGAGAAAAAAATACATACTTGGAGTAAATACCTGTAATTTCAAGTTTGCAGATGTCTTTCACGTTGTTTCTTGTCTACACAAACCAGAAATACAGTCAATAACTAAACAGTATAATCTGACTTTGCATTCTTATAACACCTCTTATTTGAGGATGCTGAAGGCATTATAATAAATGTTGTTATTCCAACAAACTTTGCAGAAAAATAGATAACAAGGAGGGAACCTGACAACACAGATTATCATTGCTCTCCTTGAATTTCTCCTTCCACTGAAAATATTGCAGAAAAAAAACCCACAACACAAACAAAGCAATTGCAGCTGTAATGTTTCAGTCTGCACTTACAGGCTTAAGAGTTAATATGTCTCATAAGTGTAGTCTCAGTCTGTTTTCCTCCTGTCTCAGAAAGAAATTGCAATAACTTGCACAGAAATATTAAGGATTCCTTTTTATTTGTCTTTAGATATAAACCTTAAAAACTCAAATACGTTGAGGGTTTCCTCCACAACCCCAGAAACGTGAAGGGTTTGTTTAATAAATGAAAGTGGGATTCACAGCTAAATCCATAACTTCTCAAAAGCACCAAGTACCATGAGATTGATTATTCTACCATAGCAATACTTCAAAGGCAGAATTATAACCATACTTTTAAACTTACCTACCAGTATTACTGCACAAAAATTTCCAGGCTCTGAGAGTAGGGTTCTCATGATAGCCTTTGATAAAACGGGAAGAAATGCTGCGCTCATGCATGAGTGATCACAGCTGTTAGAAGGGGTTTCTGTTTAAGAAGGAAATATGCCTGATACACAGATGGACAGAAGGTAGAGAGAGAAGTCTTGAACCTGCTCTGCTGAGCTTCCACAACCCAGATAATATTGTAAAGAAGAGGAAACATACATTCAGATCAACTGCCCTTCTGCAGAGGACCTTAAAGGAAGAAAAATCTGGAGAAATATCATCTCAAAGTGGAAGTACAACGAATGGTGGAGGAAGACATTCTCCACAGTCTCAGAGGGAAATTTAATGACAAATACAAGACAGAGATGTTATTTGGAGCTTTGCTGTCTCAATCTCACTAATATTCTATTCTATCAAAAGCAGTGAACTCAAACTAATGGATTCAGCATACCTTATAACAGCCTTCCAATGGCTGAAGTTTCACAGATATTAGTACCTACACGAGGTAGATGAAAACCAGTTCAGCTTTAGCTACTTATGCTGCAATCATGCCTCTATTTGTAACTTCAACGTAACACAAATCCAACAACCCCCCCCATACTTTGCAGTAACAGTGAAGATTAAGGACATGAGCATCATCTTCTAATACATTACAAATGCTTTTTCATATTTGTTTTGGGGTGGTTTTTTTTGCCTTATAATTATCTTCCTTACAGAGCTAACGAGGAAAGAATCACCATCAAGTTTCTCCATATATAAACACACACATGCAGAAACGGAGAACACAGCTATTAAGAAGAACATATGTGAAAGTGCTTGCCACATCCCCTAAATGATTATAAGGTAATCTTCATGAAGAAATGTGCCATGTTTTTTGTTTGTATTAATGTTAATAACTTGCTAACTAATGATAAATGTATGATAATATATTCTAAGTGAAATGAAGTGTGCCCTAAAGACATAGACTATGCAAATGAAAGCTTCTGCTTACACAGGTTTAGAGGACGTACATTAATAACCGCATAACTTGACTGCAGTGAGAATAACTGTGTGTGTGATACATTCAGGCAGATGAGGATGGAAGAACACAAAGTATCACAGGGTTATCTAAAATGCCGTGCAAGTGCTAAACTCTGCCATATTATCATTCCCAATGTTTCAGGGACTACAAATGAATATCATATAATTATTCCTCCCTCTCTCAACAAACGTACTTTCCAACTTATAATGACATATTAGAAGCAGTACATAAGGTCAGTTCTCTGTCCTTACAAATGGCAATAAGGACCCCATGAGAAGGTGAGTGGCTGTGACTAGCTTTGCTCCTTACCACTCAGATCCATGAACTAAAACACGTGCTCCTTTTCACCTTTGGTATGATCTCTCTAATGTTATTTGTGTTCTGGAAATGTTTGATGCCTCAAGTGTCAAGGATGTTGCCACACAAACACGTTATTGTCTGTATACCCTACATGATACTCCATGTATGGCTCAACACGTTCCTCAGCTCTTTTTGTTATATTAAAAAAAAGGGAAGGTTGCTTATGCCATTATGTTTGGGATGCCTCCCAGATTCATGCTTGAGGAACAAAAGGTAACTAGAAAATTTCCTTCATTCTCAGAAAAACTCCAGGACACCCTCACTGGCTAATCAGAATGCTTCCAGTGCAGCTAAACTGAGCCCATAACTACCATCCAATAAAATCCATAATATTTCTTTCCACAGATAATCATATATGGAGAGAAGATGCCATCTCTCCTTATGCTGAGCAGCCCCAATTGCCTCTGGCATCATTCAACAGAGGGACGTCAGAATAGCTCTTGTCTGTGCAATTCTTCTTCCCGCAATAAAGATTTGTGAAACACTGGAAAGCAAACACAAGACTGAAGTTATTTGCTTTCCCTAAAGAGATATAAATGGGCAAGGCCATGTCAGGGAAATTTAAGCTTAAATTTGGAATGAATTGAGTATAGCACAGCTGTCATGAAGCAAGCTTTATCTACCAAAGTCATTTTCAAAAATCAAAATGATCTTTGTACCCCAGCCACACTTACCCCCTCCCCTCCTTTCCTTTTCCTTCTGTGTACCTTCACTCAGACAAACTTGCATACAGTAAAATGACCATCTCCAATGGTCATTCTTGGTCTTCTGCTCATAGAATCATTTAGGTAGGAAGAAACCCTGAAGATCACCGAGTCCAACCGTTAACTTAACAGTGCCAAGTCCACCGATAAACCATGCCTCTAAATGCCATGTCTATATGTCTCTTAAGTACCTCCAGGGACAGTGACTCAACCACTGCCCTGGGCAGCCTGTTCCACTGCTTCACCACCATTTTGGTGAAGACATTTTTCCTAATGTCCAATCTAAACCTCTCCTGACACAACTTGAGTCTGTTTCCTCTTGCCCTGATGCTCCTGTAATGCCCTTTGTCCCATCAGGTTACATTTGCAATCAATTGATTGCCTGGATAAAGGTCTTATTTTGGCAAAGCTTAGTCCTGCTCCCACTGAAGTTCATGGCAAACTGTCAATGAAAACAGAAGCAAATCATCTGCACAGCCATAGGCTTTCAGAACCCAGAACAGAGTTGGATTGTTTTCTTCTGCCCTGCTCACATCCCCTCCATATTAAAGAGTTGAAATCCAACTGTCAATTAGAAAGATCATCATACACCATTCTTCAGAGAGTAGATCACAATCCATACATTTACTCCTGCCACTTGGCCAAGCTTTAGTGAAGTCTCAGCAGGAGGGAGCTTCTTTAACAACCAAAATTACAAAATTCTCAGCAAACAATTTTTTTACTTTGTGTCATTAATTCCTTGCCACTACAGAAGGATACTCTGAGTTAAAATACACTCCCAGACTAATGATTATGCTAATCTAGAGAAGAGAAAAGATGTGTAGAGTATTAATCAAAGTACTGAGCTCAATTTCCCATTATTCCTGGACTAACTGATCAATAGTGACACTCACTTGCCTCAAGTACAGAAGAGCTCTACTGAGATTTTACATTTATCTTGTGTTTGAGAATGAAAAGCAACTAGGTTTCATCACATAAAGTTAAATGGAGTATTTTAGGGAAAAAATGCATTGTCAGAAGGTACAAAGCAGCCAGCCAAACTGGTCTTTCACCTCCACTCCCTTTAGAGTATCATGTACTTTAAAAACCACGAGAGATTAATTAAACATCTTTGGGGAAGGTTCTTTCTTCATCTCCTAAAGAAAACTTGAACACCATTTCTATAAACAAAGATGCATGTTCCCTTTTTCCTGTCTACCATAACTTGTATTCTCAGAATTCCAGAGTTATTACAGTTACTACTGTACTACCCGATAGAAACAGATAGCACAGAGCAGGATGTACCCATCAGGAACTAAATACAGTATTAATCATACAGGTAATGTCTGTACTTGCAATAACCTCCCATGTTGTTGTTCTGGTATAGTAAAGTATTACTGCTGCATGCCATCCTCTTTCTGGTTGGTCATATATAGCCAGCTGCATACGTTCAAATCTCAAATGATTAAGAATATGCCGTTAACAAACTAGTGTGACTTATTATATACACAAACATAAGATGGAAAAGTGAATATAAAACTAAACAAAGAAACACAGGCTAACTTGCAAAGAGAGTACTAGTTCTACAGCATGATGCCCGATTTGGCTTGGAATACTTTTCTCTTCATAAATTTCATTTCAAACTCAAGAATCCCAACATGGTTGTTGAATACTATTTCTTAGATTATTTAAGTTACTCAACAGATTTCTGATACAGAAGATTCTACCCGGTACTCAGTTTTCAACAGGCTGCTGCCAGACAAGTCAGTCACATACTGATTTCAAGCATGTTGTCAGCAGGACAGCCAGGCAATCACACACAAGCGGAACTTTACAATGGTCTCAATTCATATAAGTTAGGGAAAGATCCCTGCAATCTGTAAAACCAGTTTTACTCCATCAAAAAAAAAAGAAAAAACAAAACAAACAAACAAACACCAAACCAAACAACAGAAGAGAACACAAACTTTTGATTTCAAAATAGTAGCATCAAGAGCAAATTTTCAACTGCCAGTTTCAGTCTATATGAATAGGGGAATTTACTCTGAAATGACTTTCTAGGTATTTGAAAACATAAGAGGCCAATGGAAAGTACTGCAAAATTCACTGTTTCCCTATTTTGAGGACGTATCATTAGAATACAAACCAGATCACAAAAGTCACTTGTATGCACACTGAAACTCACATATTCCTAGAGCAACTGGAAACTATCCCCAGTTCACATGAAGCTGCATTAGATCATTTAACCACATAAACAAGAGAAAAACACTGCGTCTAAGTAAAACACTTTTAAGGAGGGATTTACACCCTGCTGCCTACCTGCCCTTGCATGACTGGTCCTTACTTTCAGATTCAGACTGTCAGTATCTCTCAGCAAACCCTTACCCAGCCCTTGGCAGCCCATAGGAAGGGGAAGAGCAGAATTTTCATCACTGTAGAGGCCTTGCTGTGTCTGTTCTCTCTCACAGCCACCTTTCAGTCTCTGAAAGATACATGACTACTTTATCTTCATCCTGCTTGTCACACAAATGGATCCCATCGTAACACAGACAGGAAGGATTTACAACACTCTACAACTTGCTATGTAGGTTAATAGCTCATTTTGCTTCCCACTGTACATATGACTCCCATTAGTACTAATAACTCATAAGGAATAGACAAATGCCTTCCAAAATTCTTGAATGAGTTATCTTCAAAAGCTTCCTTTATTAGCAGTAAATCTCTATGTATTTTTTCCTAATACAGTGTATAGAGATCAATAATTATTATATTCTTACCAGCAGGAAATGAGACTTAGGTAGTCAGTCTTGTAAATACAGCCATTTACAAACTAATTAAAAGAACCATTAATAAATCCATCCAAATTGACTTCAACTTTTCTAAAGAATAAAGAAATCACACAAAAGAAAAATCTGCTTTGAATGTTTTGTCAACTTGCAGAGCACGAGTGAACAGTAGAAAAAATTCCTCTATAATTGCATCCAGTGTGTTTTATTTCTTTCCCATTTATGAACCC
This sequence comes from Pedionomus torquatus, assembly GCA_013398155.1. Taxonomy (NCBI): domain Eukaryota; kingdom Metazoa; phylum Chordata; class Aves; order Charadriiformes; family Pedionomidae; genus Pedionomus; species Pedionomus torquatus. Next base: position 311,071 of record VZRU01014264.1, read on the forward strand.
AAACTACTACATTGGCTGAGCAGAATGAAGAAATAAAAGCTAAAGTCAGGCTGGCTTTCTCTTTTACTCACCTGACCAGAAACACTGAAATTGATTGGATTCTTTTGCAACTCCAAACAACTAGTATGAATAGGCACTACAGGGTCAAGAGTCAGATTCTGAACTGTATACACTGAAACAGAGCGATTTATTTATTTCATTAGTTAACTCTAATGATAAAAAATGAAATGGTAAGACACTGAATCTCTCGGGACTTAGTTTTGTATTGCATCTTCATTCAAAAAAGCCCTCCAAGAAATGTTTAAATTCTTCTTTGAAGAAAAATAATATCCTTGGACTCAATCCAGAACTTGCTGAAGTCATTGGTTTAGTATCATTGGATCAAATTTTTCTGAAGCATCCTTTAAAGACATCTCAAGTATGCTTTTAGGAAATAATTATATAAAAATACGTTTGGTTACAGAAGATTCTGTAAATTTTCCATTTTTAGGATGTGCTATTGTCTCAGTAATTCGTCAATTTCCCATGAACAACAGAACTTAACTTTTTGTTAAATAAACAGTAAGCAGCTCTTATTGTAATTGGAGAACATTAATTTTCTTGCTATAAACTACCTGTATTTTAAATTCCTTGTTATCTGGTATAGTTAGTTATTTCATATATTGGCACATTACCTGAAAAAGAATTCTTAAAATACCTGCTTTTTCTAATGAGTGACAAATAATATGAGCTTAACAAAGATATTTCCCCCAAATAGGAATTTCAAATTCATTTTTGATACATCAAAAAGGTGAAAAGATAAATCAGGGAATTAAAATGCAAAGTTTTCTTAAGATACATTTAAAAGTAAGAATCAAAACAGATGCAAGCTTTTAAAGAAAAAAACCTAGAAAGGCTTACAGTATTAGGAAATAAAACCAGGGAAAGCACTGTATCAAATATACATGCTGTGAAACCAGAAGTGACTCTAATTAGAAAGTTTCTCCTCCTGTTAAAATCAAAGGGGATAAATTCTGTTTCCTGTTAAAGCAGAGTAAATCCATAGTAATTCTCCAGAAACTGCTCTGCCTTTACATCAAGGTAACAAGTAGCTGAATTTATTTAGGGTTCTTCAAAATCAGATGGAAATTAAGCTCCAGAACTGCTAGCTACACACACAGAACATCCCAATTTATAAAAGGTTTGTCATGTTTTAATCAGTAGAGGACAGTGACATGGCTAAAATACGATTCATATATTGTTAGTAAAACTTTAGAAGGTTCTGGTTCATTAAATGCTCACAAGATGCCCTGGTGCACTCAAGGGGTGAAAGCAGACTGTGACACAAATTGAAACATTAAACCTGGAGAGCGTTCAGTTTTTAAATTTAGGCAAATCAAAAGCATATGCAAAATTCATTTTTAAGGGTTCTTTCCTTTCTTCCCTTCATTTACATTATAGCATGATGCATAAATGCCAACAAATTTTGTCTTTTAGCCTTACATAAGTGGTTTATAATTTCACTGCAAACTTGTAATATTTTGTCCTGAGAAACACGAAACATGCATAGAACAGGCTGATGCCACCTGCAAATGAAAAAGTCAAGTAAAATTTACAGTTCAGAGAGGCAAAACACCAAATGCTTTGGGAAAGGCTAATTTAATACATCTGTCATATACAATTACACAGTCAACTGTAATCCAAAACATCTATCTTTCTTTTTCTCTTCAGACATAAAAGAGCCAATTGCCCAGGCTCAGAATTAAACATCTGTTTCATGAAACAAAGATATTAACCTCTAAGGTTTTTTATGAACCAATAACATCCAAACATTCAGCACTACTCAGTAACAGTTGTTTTCTCCATTACACAAATTGCTGCAGCCAATTCTTCAGCATAAACCACCACAGTGATTGAATTTTAGAGGCAGTGTGTAGGCTGCTATTAATACAGGGACACTGATGCTTCTTTTACAAGTACATTATATTTATAAAAAAGTTTTGCTGCTTCTTCTGTTATTGGATATATAGATGAATCTAAGTATTATACATGACAGAATCAAGTATCATAAGAGAAACAAACACAGCCGGTAGCTTTACATTTGGAAAACATGCAAATTATGTTTCCATACTAATCACAAGTCTATTATATGGTATAACTTCATTGTTGTAATTCTTAGCTATCCTTACTACATGCAAACCAGTCATGAATAAAACACAAAGCAGTCCAAACCATGACGTCTTTTCTTTCAAGTAAACCTTCAAAATTTTGAAAATAAAACCTACACTCCATACTTCATGGATTGCAGCGAGGCTCTTCAGCAACAGAATGAACGGTGAATTTCCTAAAAGTAGGCCAAATTCTGACCAAAGCGCTGAAATGTAAATCCAGAATGATTGGCTAGCACCTGGTGCAGGAGCCAGTGTACTCCAGCTGTGTCAGTTTTTTTCCCACACCTATGGTTTTTTATTGTCTGGGGTGCTGAAGGCAGTCTGGTGTATTCCTCGTTCTAGCAGTTCTCCAAGCATGGAGCTCGTGTTTCAAAATCTGATCTTCCTCTTCCTGATGCTGTTTTGTTGCAGAACACATTAACTATTTTAGTCTGGAGACACAGGAACACCGAGCTTGTCTCCCTTCAGGATTTTCCTAGACACCAAACCAATGAAGTACAAGCAGTTGTAAGGTGTTCTTCAACAACTCAGCTCAACAAGAATAGCAACCCCAGGTAATTAATGTAACAACAGCAAATACGAGACTAGCAAATCAGTTTTAACACAGCTGTAACTGTCATAAATCAAACTCTGTGCTGAATTTGTCTTTTTAGTAGGTTGCAGATCTCAAATTCTCCTAGTTTAAAAATATTAGCATTACGAGACTGAAAAAAAGGAAACATATAACTCACACTTGTTTAATCTTGCAACATATGATGCCCCAAGGAATTTGCTTGCATAAGCAATGTTCAAATAAAGAAAACTTTCCCTAGAGCCTTTAACTAAAATGTGCACAGCACCTTAGTTGATATTTCCACTGATTGCTAAGCTGTCCAAACAAATAAAGATTTGACAGTAAAAACACATATTCAGCTTCTCAGCCTTTCAAGAATTACACTAACAAAGTTGTACAACAAAATGCCAAAGGAAATCAGCACTGGAAATTAATCTGCAATGTGAATGGGTCAGCTTCTAAAACATACACCTGGCAACAATATTTCTCTGGCCTAAGTCTGTTTATCAAGGAGTTCAGTGTGAATTTTGAAGCCTGACAAATTATTGTAAATGAGAAAATGGAAACTCCGGCATGCCTTTATTAAATAATCAAAATTAATCTATACCACTCTCTAAGCAGAAACAGCATCTTCTCTTCTCCAAAGGGTCAAGGATTAATTCCATTTCAAAACACATAATTACAATGCTTTTATGTTAATTCTTCTCCTTGAAGAAATTCACAATTTAGTAGAGATTTTCCAAAAATACATCGGGCATTTCTAAAATCGTACATGTATTTAAATAGGCATTATGTTAGCGATCTTGAATTTCCCTATTAGCCTGTAAATTAAGGTGATGTAGTCACAAAATGGAAAGCAAATTTGATTCTAAACATATCTCTACATCTTTTTATACTTGTCCTAAAATGACATATGCAGAACAAGCACCAATTAGCTCCTCAAAAATATATAAGAATTAATAGTCCTTAAACTAGATGCATATTCCAGAAATTAAAACTTCAGGAGAGCAGTTTAACCCAACAGAGAGAAAAAGGATTAAGATTCTAGGAAATCTGTACTCTGGTCCTAAATCTCTCTCTTCTTTTGGGCAAAACATACTGTAAAATCCCTTTGTAAAGTGGTTTGAAATCACCTGATCAAAACACCATTTAAACATAAGACTATTCCACTGAATTATAAATCTTTGGAATTAAAACCCCTCTCTAACATTGGCATAATCCCAAAATAATTCCAGCAAAAGGTGTGTTTGTGTTTTCTTTTTTATCACAGAAATAAAAAATTATGGTGCTAGTACACAAAAGGGGTAATTCCTACTGTCTTCAACTGGGCAGTATTCAAGACTCTGTAGCCATATTCTAACATAAAATAAAGTAGGCAGATCTCTCATGAAAAATCAACAGCTACATTTCTTCCTGAATAGCTTTTCCTCATCAAAATAGCAGCAAGGTATTTGACCAAGATATGAACTTTCATCAGGAAAAAATACAGAACAGGCCTCCAGAAAGTCTGTGTTTTTTCACAGGACTATTAAATGCTCTTCTCCTCAAATTTTCCTAATCGAAATTATCAAAAGGTTAGAGTTCAAGGCCAAATCCCATTAAGAAAAATGAATCGACCAAAATAGTTACAGATACATCCTATGGATTAAAGGTTATACAAAAAGCCAATGAGTCAGAAATACCTCTTTTCCTGCTATCCCTTCACAATGCTACCTAATTAGATTGAAGGACTTTTTATTTCATTCAGTGCAGAGAATTTCTGAAATCCCAGTTTAATCAAGCCTGAGTCCTACTACTCCTCTGAGGCACCATTTTCTTCAAAGCCATAAACTTCAGCCAAGTTTGTGTTAATTTTACACTCTTCCCCTCCCTGCCCCCCTTGAATTAATAATAACCAAAAATCTAATAGTATTCCAGTGCCTCACCTATTCTTTATTAAAGCACTTAATTTCTGATTTATTTAAATATTCTCCTTTATGCCTTTACATCTCTCTCATATGTTACTGAAAAAAAAAAAGACATTTAGAATAGATGAGCATTATGAGGAAGTTGAAGAAGGTGTCAGATGCTAGGAATATAGCTCAGTGCTCTAATCTATTGTAACCAACCACAAGCAGGTGTTCCCATAAGTAGTTTAAAGAAGGCTGAGTTTCATTCTTGCAAGAACAGAAATCCGGATATTGTGCAGAGTAGCTGCGAATGTGGAAACAATTCATCATCGCTTTTTCATCCACCTATCATTTCTCATTTTATGCCGCCACTGTAAGGCAGAGAATGGCTCTGAAGTCAGTAGAGTCCTACCCCCCTGTACTGATCACAGTATAATCAGCACAGGTGAGGCATCCAGAAAAAAACTTTGACATAGGAAACCTCAAGGAAGTTGTGACCATGACTATGGATGAAGATGGCTGTCCACAGACATAACCATAACCATTGTGGTACCAAAGAAAACCAAATGTGCTTTTTTTAGGGCCAGACCATGGTGATAAGGATTTCAGAGGAAAGAAGATTTCACATGATCTCAGATGGGGACTGCATTCAACTCCAAGGGGAAGATAAACACATTTCTTAGTAAAGTTTTTCACAGAATACAACTATCCAGAAAGAACTACCATGATGCTGTTTTCCACGATACCAGACAAGAAGAACCTTTGGTTCTAATGTACTGCAAAATCAGTGTTTTGGTCCACTTAAAAGCCTTAAGTCTTTGGCATGCTTGTTTACTGAGGGTAAAAAAGAAGAGTGATTACAAAATTGTTCAGTTTAGATTAGCAGATGCTATAGCAACAAGGATGCAGCTGGAGAAATCATTTGAGAATCTGTACATCTCACAGCCTGCTTTCACACTCAAGGACTGCTAGGATGGAGGTAGGCCAGCAGGAGTTCCAACAATACCATTCCAAAGGAGCTCAGGAACCATGCAAAAGTAGACATGGTTTCTTCCTTAAAATAAACCTGAGGGCCAAGTTAAGATTTTAATTGTGGCTGTGTAACTCCAAAGACGTTAGTAGGCTCAAATTTGGCCTAATCTAATTAATTGTAATTCCAATAATGTTACAACTATTTACATGATAGCTGCATTTGGCTAAAAGAGCGACTTGTCTATATAAAGTCCTATTTATTAGTATCACAGAAGGACTCAGGTATGAGCTGATTTTGATGCATTAAAAAGGCATGAATACTGGGCACTAAAGATATCCTTAACCCAGTAAAGAAGGACCCTTAGGAAAGCAAGACAGGACCTCTTTAACTGGAAACCAGAAAACCTCAAACTGGAAGCATGTGCTTTTAATTACCAAGGTGATAACTAACAGGAACAAGGTCTGCCTCTTTAAAGGGAACAAAAACATGAGTAGGTCTGATTTTCTATGCTCCTTTTTAAATGTACAATACTAGACTCAGTACAAAGGCAAAGAGATGAATCAAAGTCTAATTGCATGTTTGACATTATAAATGGAGAGACTAGATGGCCTTACAATCTGTCCATACAATCACTAAAGTTATAAATTTGGTTACTATCTTTAAGCCCTTAACTCCGGACAATGATACGATATACCTGCATGTGTCCAAGCCAGGAAAACGAAGACCTAACAAAACCACACCCAACTACATTAACATACTATGAGGAGGCTATGAAGGCATGATGTTATATTCCAGTAACAGCAGCTAAATTAATCTCTCTCAGCGTTATTTTCTTCTCCCTCTTTTTTCCTGCTCCTCCCCCCTCCAATAAATAAATAAAATTGAGGTCTTTGTCATGGTAACTACAGAGTTACTTAGGCAAGCAGCCTCCCAAGGAGAATTGCCTCTGAACAAGGTACCCCCTAGATATTCCAAGTAAAGTCACAAGGGAAACAAATAATTAATTGTTCTGGTGGTTTAAGTCATGTCTCCGAAATGGTACATAATCAACTCACCTGCCTGCATTCTGTAAAAATAATAATAATAAAAAATATTGCAGCCTGTAAATTTCTTGATAATAAAGAAAATATTTTTCTAAAAACTGGAAATTTGGTCAGCTTGGAAGCACATTTGATTTAACAGAATGCTCTTAATATCATTAACAGGAAGCAAAATGCAGAAAACCAAGCACATCCCCACTTCTGAGAGCATCCACCTGAAGAAAAATAAGAAAGTGAATATTGTGATATTAATCAGCTCTGAAACAATGTAACAAAAATTTAATTTTTAGAAGCAGATATGGGCCATACTGCGCGTACAAGAAGCATGAAAACTTTATCTGGGAACAATAAAAAACTATCTTGCAAGACAGCATTCACTTATGTGATCCTGGAGAAAGGTGAATGCAGTTCAGTTCCACAATCAATGAAAGTCTTAAGAACAATCCAATCGATGTGATTCTACTTGGAAAGGACATCAGAACCTGCTGATGCTCAGTCCCTTCATGCTGCCTCACAGAAACCAGAAAAAAAGGGAGGGTTGATTCAGCAGACGTGGCTTCCCCTCAACCCCTCCCCACACTCCTGAAATGTCTAATCCCCTAATCCAAACTCATACTTCTAATACTAAATTTGCACTGCAAGCAGGACTTCCACGATATTTCCTAGAATTTTTTTTTCATATTCATCAATATGACTATGAGGAGGCATTGTCTTCTATTTCAGATTAAGATGCTCAGTACAACACCCAGTCTTTCTCTTGCTTTAAGAGCTTTAAAGAGATATAAATCTATTCTGGTGCTTAATTTTAACTTTTGCCCACCCCACCCCTCTCACATCTTAGAAACTTCAAGTGGCCTCAAAATTTAACTGTTCATGGACATTAATACCTTTCAGACCAACAATTCACTGCTGGGAGTAGAGAACTTTTTATTAGTATTCATAGAAAAATCTGAGTGTTATAATAGCGGCCCTAGCTGCTAGTGCAATAGAGCCATTCCTTCAGACAGGCAGCATGGGGAGCTTGAAGAATATCCAGTGTAATGGACAAACCCCTACACATCTCCCTTTGGCTGCTTGCACCCTGTTGATAAATGCAGTTTTGGAGATGATGATAGGGAGACCAGCTTGCAGGCCCTAATCATACCTCATTAGGTTTCTCACAGACTTGAGAAAACACCACACTTCATAAAGTTGGCAGACTAATGGCTAATACACTCACCCATTCATTCTTCAGTGAATTCATGCTGTTAATGCTTTGCTCCACCTTTTCAAAAGAAAGAACTTGCAGACTCAACAATGAGCCTTGTTTTGGCTTAAGACAGGACTGAGCTAACAAATTAAGAAGTTACAGATACTGGAGACAATCAGGTGCCGTGCAAAAGCTAAACAACTCTTTCGTTATTGTATATATTCCAAGGACTTACCTAAAATTTGGGTACTTTTTGCAATTAAATAATAAAAGACTTACTGCCCCACGTTAGCCACTATCCTACTGTAATTTCTCTTTCAGTTAAGAAAAGACATTTTCTGCCATCCTGTGCATTTTGTGGGGCTTCCTGTTGAGTACAACTTCGTAAAGTATGACTAAGGGCGACTGAATCTGTCCTTAAAGCAGCAAATCATTTTATTTTAATGTATTTTTCTTCATGGTGAATTCTAGCAGAACTAGACTTGTCACTTGTGCATAAAGGACAATGTGTGTAATTGGCTTTATTTCTACCCACTCCAAACCATTATTCAGGAATAATGGGAGGAGGAAGCCAATGATTGAATTTGTAGAGCTAGGATTCTATTTCACATATTGCACTCTGCAGAGAAAACATGAAAATAGCACCTGCCTTTGGAAAGTCATTGGAATACATCAGGAAAGTCCCCAAAACCTTCAGAGTGTCACCATACATTTTAAGACTATATGAGGCTATTAGGTTTAGAGAAAATGTTTGGTTGAGGAACTGAAGAAGTGAAAGGGCTTCGTAACAACAACACTGACTGCTGTAGAAAAGTTCTGTCAGCAATTTAAATCTTTCAGCAAAACTCAGACTTGACCTTAACATCTAAAAACACGGAAAAATGTGATAAGTATAAAACTAGTTCAAGATTGCTTAAATTCTATATTTTTGACATTGGGAGTTTGGAACAAATTGTGTACTTCAAGGTATTAGTGACTGATCTGATAGTGACTTTGAATGTCAAGACAAAGAAATTCCTCCAGCAAAAGATTAACACACTGAAATTTAATATATACAGTTGAATGGAAGTTCTGAATTAAAACCAAAAGTATGCTGCTATTTACAATGAAAACATTATAGTATAATGTAGTATAATTCCAAATTATTCTGGTGTTTTCATATACTGGCATCCTAGTGTACTGGCTGGATTTGTCTCCTGTCTTCTGGCATTTAAAATTTGTATCAGGATGTGGTTTATGTATCTTAGCAGCTCACTATGTTAAAGTTCAGCCTGAAGAGATGACTACAGACTAAAATAGCAAAACAGAAGTTTCACTTCTTTCTTAGCTTTCAGTCAAAGAACTGCTAAACTAGAATTGTCTGTTAAGTATGAGATCACTCCCTTCTCTTAATGACGCACGTGAAAGCCAAAATTTAAAAGACGTCTTTATCAACTTCCATTATAGTAATTCTTAATACCACATCAGCATCCATAAACTCCAGCCAAGCTTCCATCCACTGAGCTGGGAGCTATAATAAAGTTTTGAAAAGAGTTAAGGCCTAGATTTTCTAGTGCTCTGCTCACTCAATTACTGTGAGAAGGATCACAGCATTCACCACTTCCTTCTGTGACATTTCTGGATGGACTTTCAAGAAAGCACACATCAATGTTGAGACACACTGAAAACCTCTCCACTTGTTTTGGTGCTTTAATTTTAAACAAAATTATTCTAGAAATCTAGCCTTTATCTACAGTGTGAAGAAACACCATTTTTAAACATGCGTTCATGCAATTTTTTTATCTTAAAAGAAAGAAAATAAAGTCAACCAAGATAAGAACAGTTCATGCCTCACATTTGCTAAATATTATATGCTTCCACATTTTATTTTCATTATGTGGAAACATGAGAGATTTTAATTAAAAAGAAGGCAGCTACCATAAGCCAGAATTGGAAAGAGAAAAGCCTTAAGCAGTTCTTTTGAGGACTTCAAAACGTCTGAAAATTTCAATCTATTAGGTATCTTTCTGCCCATAGAGATCACTATTAGCCAGTAAACTTGCCCTTTCAATTCTCTCAAAGCTGCTATTTCAATCTATTCCATCTGTGCTCTCTGAACCTTTCATTTCCAATAGGTTCAGACTAATTCAGAGCAGCCAGGGAGGCTGACAAGCTCTACCTTTCTTTCACATTCTCAGGGCTACATGCTGACATCTTAAAAAGAATTTAGAAATAAATACAATACCCCTTCTTTCACCCAACAAAATTATTTATTTGAATTCCATTAAGGAAGCACACAGGTATAATTAGGAATTGGTCCATGACTCAAACAGCCATTTGCCCCCATGCTGGCCGAGGCATTCCATTGTAATAAAAAGAAAACACCCCTAAGAGCTTACAGGTTTTTGACCTAAAAGCTGAATGACTAAAGAATCAAGATGGACATAATTTTTAAAAACTTCTAACTCTGATGCAGACTAGTAAGCATTTGTAACAGTCCCTGCATCTTGATAAACACAAACTAATAGGAGTGGTACTTGTGACAGATTTACAATTCCCAGATGGCATTCGTCTCCTAGGATGTACATTCTGGGGGTGGAAGAGAAAACGAGGGTCAGATACAGGAAGCCTACACAAGATATGATGAGCCATTAAGATTTTTCTATTTAGTTACAGCACTAGTTCATAAGAAAAGAAAAAAAAACAAGTGACTATGAACAAGGAACTGCCTGGATGACAGGCAGATGTGAGAGAACTCATACAATAGTAGTCTGTAATGCTTAGTACAGAACTGAAAGCCAAAGAGAAAGTGCTAGGCTGGCCCAGATCCACGATTATGAAAGAGGGATGCTCAGCTTTTTGGAAACAGTTGCAACAGCAGCCATTGGCGCCAGCTGAAAATGACCACAACTACACCACTGGGGCAAGGAAATAAAAATTCAGATTTCTTCCTTGAAACTCCTTTGTCTTCCATCTTCATTACCACACTGCAGCCTCTATCAGAACTGCTACAGAATCCAGCTACTCACAGCTAGTTTGGATGGATTAAGAATATACAGAAGATTCCAAAATCTTTCAACTCACTCATCAAAATACTCAGCATACAGGTAAGGAGCGTCCACTTCAGGTTGGAGTATCATACCTGAATCCAGAAGTATAAAGCATAGTGATCACCCCATTATCAACAACAGTGGGAATTTTCTCTCCCCTTCAAAAATCTTGACCAAGCCACGAAAAGGAATTTACTGAGGGAAAATTGGGACTGATTCTATTTGTTATATAAAATTATCGTATCTTTGTCTAACTTGTATGACTTTACTTTCATCATCATTAAATATGACTACTATGCTTTTGTGTAAAGCGTTGCCATTTTGTAGATGGAATGGGATGTTACTTTGATTCAGCTTATCAGATGAAAATGGCAATTATAAATGTGTGAAGTGATCACTGACGAACTTTTTTCCATTTTCACTGGTTTCTATAAATCTGAACAACACTGATATCCACAATCATCATTTTTCTACAAGGGAATGAGAATTTTAAAATGGGAACTGATTACTGGAGGTACAGTCCAGTATTACGAAAAAAAAAGAGCATACTTTTAGGCTACTGAGGCACATACTCAGTCCTTTTTCATCTCAGATCTAATGAGCATGTTGCCTCAGGGTGAGATATTCACAGTCCTGTATCTATTGGAAAGCTTTTCTTTTTGGTAGGTTAGTTTTCCATCGGATCAGGGAGCTGAACCACCTCAACATGAAACTGCAGTATTGTTGGACCCAGCGTCTGCAAAAACAAACCCTAACCTGTATAAATGAGGAAAAAAAAAGGATTAGTTTTCAGCTGGATCAGTCAGGTTTCTGTATGGTTCATTACTCAACTGCATAAATGCCAGTGCCACACAGGAAAGCGACTACAGCAGCCCCAGCTAAGGCTGACTTAGCCCACTGAGGAGCCATAGTACCTATGCTCATTTTCAGAGCAGATTCAACCTAGTAAATGATCGCAAATTTTCTTCAGGCTGCTTACGGTTTACAGTCTAGATTTAATTGAACAAAATTCAACATTCAAAACACAGGAAAACACCACTGTTCCAACTGCTGTGCCTATAAAATACATTTTTTAATTTCTAGGAAAGGTCCCTCATAAACATTTTCTACAGCCAAATTATAAAAATTCGGGACATTTCTCCTGTAAATCTAGACCTTGACTCCAAAAGACTTACTGTTCCTTGAGGTGTTTTCACAGCACTTCGCACAGTTTTCATTGCAATATAAAATACTATGTCATTTCATTATTGCTTTCTCTTAAGTTGCGTGACATCTATAGTACCACAGAATGCATCATTTCTCTGTTACCAGTACATTAGATAACTGCTTGTCCAGGGCAGAAGGCAAATTATATTTCCAGAGCTCTACAATCTCCTTTAACTGAGGAGGAAACAAAGAAACTTTTCAATATCACCTTTTGAGCAGGTCAAAGAATGACACTGAGGGCATTTGGAAAGTGTGAGAGCTTCCATTAGGCAAAGGAAAGAATGCCGAGAAAACCCCTTCACTACTGAAAAAAAAAGGTGAGAATTAAGAAGCTCTAACATAGAAAAATATTAAAAAAAAAAAAAAGAAAATTATTTCTTTTCAACCACTCAATATAAAAAATTAACTGAGTATTAGTTATTTTATTTTTTTTCCGGGTGGGTGAAATGAAGTACAAAACACTTCACATGAGATTATTACAAAAACAAGCAAAAAAAAAAATCTATCTTCATTGGTTATGACTTGAATTTATCATAGGCAAAATTAAAATTTACTTATTTCATGAAAAACTATTCAGCTTAATATGAAACTAAAGTTAGAATTTCGGTTGTTCCCCACCAAGGATGCTCCCCCGATTTTAAAATTCCAGACTGTTTCACCTGTTTTACTGAACAGAACAAAGCTTCTTTCCCAGTTTTTCAGTATTAGACTGCATGGGAGATCCTCTGTATCAGCTAAGTTCTTTAGCCAGAATTTATCTGCATGAAGTACTTACAGTGATTTGGGGAAGCACCTCAGAAAATGAGCTCTGACCACAGCCACTCTGTGTAGAAGGGATTATGTCCTCTTAGTTCAAACTGCTTTAACTAATGTGAGGACAATTTTGCCCTCACATTGACAGGAGACCAGTTTTCTAGGATAAGGTCAAATACGAGTATCTTGCCCCGGGGCTATTGCATAGGCATGTGTGAGAGAATCTGAGGACATTACACCTCAGACTGTTCTGGTGATGAGCATTGTCTGTGCACATATCATCTGTCTGAAGCAGGCCACAGAGCACAGAAAGCAGATATTCTGATTTTCTTTATTATGCAGTCTTCACAATCCCATTCTTCACTATCTGTTCTCGCTGTGCAGAGTAGTAGCACAGAACAGAATACAGAATTTGATCTTTGTTTTATCTTATTGTCTTTCGGCTTCCATAAATTTCTTCTTGCCTGCCCTTAGTCTTAATTTTTCTGGGCCCTCAGCCTAGGTTTCCAATTATTTTCTGGTAACTCCTACAGGTCAGTACTACGAGTTCAATGTCACTTCAGAATCTAAGATTATACAGTCTGTTTTCCTCCATGATTTCTTCTATTCATCTTGGTGCTAATAACAAGACTTGGACTTGCAACTGGAAGAAAAACAGTAATGGCACTGACCTATAATTAAGGAGGCAAAAGAAAGTGCAAAACTATGGAGGAATTCACTTACTGAGCGTCTGCAAGAAATATTTATTCAGTCATTGGAGAAGAAAATTGTACTGGAAAGCAGCATTTGCAAAGGATCAATCAGATTTAGACCAGACAAATACAATAGATCAGTTATTCCTAAGACAGATGTCAAAGAAGCATAAAACATAACAAACTGCTAAAATAGTTCCATAAGCTCCAGATGAGATTTTGATAGTGCTTCTCAGTCAGAAGAAGATAAAACAAGTGTGAGAATGTATAGTTTCTCTGACAAATTGGTCAAACCGACAGGAAACAATTGCAACTCAAAGAGCATATCCAAGAGGCTGAGAGGATGGTGCAGTATCACCACATATATGAACACTAGGATACCTGCTATTCTCAGGTTGAAAACATAAGTGAGAATATACTCATTAGGAAAAAACAATGGGCATTAGCACTCCACAGTATGAGCTGAAATACTAGAAAACTCCTGTTACATCAAATAACATCTTGCAATGCTCTCTTTGCATTTTAGGGGGCATTTTTCTTCATCCCTTGCTCTTTACAATTACTCAACAACCTTCCAGACAGAAGTTGTGGGCCATAAAGACTGAAGGCTTGACAGAGCTAATTACCTGACAGTTTATTCTATGACCTACTATAGCTAAAATCATCTGAGGTCTGTGAATGTTTCCCCCTGCACCTAAAGACAGTTACTATAAGGACATCTCTGTGAAGAATCTTCGGTTTTGAATTTGCTGTTCCTGATTTAGACTGCCAAAGCCCAGATTTGTTAGCACTGCAAATATGCTGCCAAATTCAATGTTCTTTTCTGAAGCTGCTGAAGAGAGACAATTGAAAAGAAACTCTTCAAAACCCATCCTTTTTACTGTTATTGATGCAATTTGATTATTTGATGAGAACCTATAATGCGTACAAAGACATTCTAAACATTAAGACTATAAATACCGTAACAAAGGTCTGCTATATATAGTATTCTCCACTTACAAGCATTTCTCTTTTTTCAGGGTCTGATCCAAACTGCATGCATAATTCTGATAGGAATAGATGAAAGGATGAAAGGAGCATATGACTGCATAGAAATAGCAAGAAAACAAACAAATAAATGCTTCAACAGTGCTTATTGTACCATTACTCTGATCTATTGCTACTCAAATAAAGAGTCTAAATAAAAAGGCAAGAAAAGACACAGCTGATGCTGATATATGTATTTTAAACTACAGTGGCAGAAACAGCAGGAAACATTTACAGCAATATCTAAAGTTATGATAGGACAAAGAGGGGGGGTGGGAGAAATAACAGCAACAGCAAACAACTATGTAAGGATCACAGATCTCAGGTATTTACCTTGGTTAGCATTTCATCCATGATACAAATGAAGCATTAACAAAAGCAAAGAGAAAGGAGCACTGAGATACCATTCGAAATATCAGCCTGCTGGATAGCATTTGGGAAATACCATTTTAGTTCTCCAGGGAATTCATGGTGATATTTGCTTTATATTTTTTCTAAGCTGAAATTGGATCCATTAAATTCAGTTTGAAGGCTAGACCTCAAGAAGCTGGTTGATTTCAAAAAACAGCAACTCTAAAGAAATCTAAAAGGATACAAACATAAGAACATAAAGAGAACCCGCACTTGCATGCAGCATTGCTTTGATGGCCCATAAGCTTTCAACCAAACTATCCAGAAAACGTAAGAAAACCCGCAAATAGCAAAGATTCGCGTACTTTGAAAACTTCATATACACAGCTCTACTGTTGACCATCTTTTAAATAGTGATGGAATCGTCTGTTCCTTTCAGCTGCAAAGAAAGGATCTTGCCAATTTTCTCACAAATAGTACCACTATGTGCATATTCCACAGGTGAAAAATGCTAAATGTCTTTATTGCCCAAATGGTTCCAAAGCTAATGACTATTGTGAATGGTTCTTTTATAAGAAAGCATTGCACACCTCAGAACATATTGAAAAGCTGCCTTTTTCTTGGGGACTTCAGCAACATTCATTCTTGAGTAAACGGGCAGCTAGAAAATAAAGGTTCAAATATCTTGTACTGGTTCCCTATATAGATCTACAAGCCAGGACTAGTATTGTACAGGGCATAAAGAAGATGAAAGAAATGCATGCTTCAGAAACCTTCCTCTTGGCTCGTGTTTAAACTCATGTAATTTAGAAACAAGAACTTAAAGACTAAAGAATAGGATTGTATCTGACTGTGTATTCTTATCAAGTAAGCCTGGAAGTTCAAAAGAATCAATTTATTCTGACTGTTTCAATTTTCATGTCCCATCAATAACAAAAGAGACCAGCCAACAGTTTCTTTCACCAGTGCATCTCATTACCACTGCTACCCACCATGTTTGCAACTTACTACCATGAAGGAACTTAAAATAAACCCTGAAGACTTGAAGGGGCAGATACGGAAAAAAGTATTTCTAAGATCTGTACCATCTGCCAAAAAAAGCACATTTGTCCATTTTAAGTGGTTTGTTGCATTACTAATACAGATCAAAATATTTCCTTTAACAGTTTAGTAACATGAATTATAACTGAAAGAAATACAAAAACAGCTTTAGTACATCTTTTTATAAGAAGCTTTTTACATCCCCTTTATCATGCTGCTGTTTGAAAAGGTTTTTAGATACCTTATTAATTGTAATATCATGGGACACACTATAGCATTTAGAATTTTCTAATCATACATATACTTTCATTATATCTTTATTTTTTTCCCTTACCTTACTCTTCTTTTATATTCTTACAGGCCTCTGACTCATTCACATTGTCCAGTGATCAGGACAACCAAAATGTCACACTCTCATTTCTAACTCGGCCACTAGAAATTAACTACTTTCAAGTGGTAAAAGTCTGAGAAGAGGGGCAGATGCTATATAAGCAGCAAGTAAAACAGGTCCTGCTATGAACAACTTGTATTAACTAGACAAGACAGTTTAAAAGTGAATGCAAAGAACTGAAAATATTTTTCCAAAGGTTACAGAAAGCCAATAGGAACTCCGAGTCCTAAATCACCATCACAAACCACTACATTCTTCAGCTTTCAGAAAGAAGAGAATGCCAACAAGGTAAAATGATTATATTTCTGTAAAGGGGTAATACCTGGCTAAGAAATGGTACAAGAAATAATGCTTTATAAGGTCATTTAAAAGAATAAACTAGTACTATTAGAGGACCATTTCACGCCATCAGTCATTTTCCTGTTTTAAAGCCTATCATATAGAGATATTTCTGCCTCTGCAGAATATCAAACAGTACATAATCCTTAATTTTGTTGGAGTAGACAATGTTCATGGATGGCGTTTCTGAAGAGATTTTGTTTATTTTTTAAAAATACAGAGCATGCTGTCAGGGCTGTAGTACAGGCTGGCTCAGTGTAAACCCATTAAAACCACTTTACTGGGCAGATGGTGTCAAAGAGTCAGAAGTATATAATAGAATCCTACTGTGCACAAGTGTTCAGTATGCAAGAAATCATCTCTTATCAGACAAGTGCTGTAGGGGACACAGTCAACCACAAAGGAGAGAGCAGCGCACAGCTGAAGTCATGATAGCCTTACAACTGATTGCCCAACAATATGGAAAAGGATATGGAATAAGAGAACCTTAACTGATAAAGACCGAGTATAGAAGGGAAGCTCTATGGAGAGTATCACATCAAGCTTTAAAAAGCAATATATTGCTTTTATTGTTAGTCACTGAAGGTGTAACTACTCTTTGTCATTAAGAGGGATTACTACAACTCAGAAAGACTAAAATTAGATTTGAAAAGCATCCACTAAGCTTTAGATCACCATCTTTTCACACCCTGATTTACAGGATTGCTGAGAAGTTGACATTTCAGCAGGATTTAGACTAATTCTGAAGGCAAACTTAAGATGTAACAGAACTCCTAAGTTAAACAGATCCTATGATCTGAGTTTAATAGACCCTAAACAGAATAGACACAGTGAAAACTAGTGTTAAGTGCGACAGACTAGTCAAAACTCTACAAGTATTCATCATATGCTGTTTACAGAGTAACAAAAGTGTGGTAACAATCTTACAGAGTGTGTATGGATCTCTATCCTCTGCTGGGCAGATCCAGGATTGCACAATTCTGCCACAAGTCCCATATTGTCAGCCACATAATGATACCCTTCTGCAGCTCAGGAGCTACAGGTTGCGAACCCGAGCAAACTAGATCCTATTTTTATTTCTGAAAATGTGTTAAAGATGCCAGGAGGGTAACTGCTGATAACATGGTGCTTTTACACATTTATTACACCGATAAGTTTTGCCAGAGCTGAATAGTTACTTCAACAGTAGCTCAGAACACAATCCACTGAATCAATATCAAGATCTCCTTTGAACCAGAAAAACCTGACAATACACCAAGATCAATGTAGGATGGTAAACATAGGAATTTGCCATCCATAGACAAGAAAACTAACTACACAATGTATACTACCCAAATTAAAACTAACCAAGCAAGACCAATTACATTAAGACTGAGATGCAAAACTGTGAAGGCTAAATACAGGTATTTCAACTGTAGGCACCTGTAAATCATCACTATTTTCTTTTATTGAAGACAAATGTAATGAGTCACCATGGCTCGTAGAAAATGGAGGATACAATTATGTGTTAATCCAGGATCTTTGATAAGTGGATTGAAGACTAAGTGGTATTGCTTCCTTTTTTATATTATGAATTTGGTTAATATTCAGAGATGCTATTGGCTAGTTATCTCTGCCAACTTTGGATTCCCACTCTAGTACAATAAATTTACATAATCTATTCTGAAGACATAAAATGTACACTTTTAAAAAATATAAATCAAATACAAGTCATGTTGACCTGTTGAAATTCAAGGTTCTGAGATCATTTAGTATTAGATGAGACTAAACTCTGAGGATTGTTTTTAGTTTGAAAGATGCACAGTCTCATCTGTGTGAATATCTGGACATCTCCCTTGTTCCTCAGGCTGCCTGCTCAACACTCTGCCTAGCTCGAAAGCAAATAGATCAAAAGATATGCTGTAGAGCATCCTGGTTCAGTGAGAAAGGACACTTCTTCTGTTGCTTCTTATTCTATCTTGTAAAGTTAGACACATCAAGAATAAAAAGTATGTTGATGTCTTTCCACACTCTGCTTGGCATGCTCATTACTATGACCCCTGCTACTTTTCTCTACATAACTAGCTAAATGATTTATTTCGCTCTTTTTATAGAATCTTTGTTATTCAGTATTTTTCCCCTTTCTCATGTTTTACAGTCTATATGGTCATTTTTACATGTGGTTTTATTTTGCTTGCTCCAGCTGCAAAACTGCAAATTAATGAAGCCAAATACATTCCACCAAGGAGACGAAAAGCTATTAAGGTTAAAAGACACCATTAGCAGAAAAGCAAATTAGTATAAAATGGTATTGAATAAATTATCACTGGAAAGTGGTTACTAATTATTACCACAGCAAATTTCTGGAACATCTTATCCCAACCATCTTACAGAGCATCACAACAAGTATCTTTATTTACAAACCCAAATAAATTCAAACCTTAAAAACAGAGCTACGTGGGCCTGTGATAAGGTGAAGTGACTATAAGAATAGGGAAAAGGCATTCTATTTTGTAAAGTTGGGGAAATGTGACATCCACATAGATGTATCCTCTACCAATCACTTCTACATGGTCTGTACAAGAAATAAAAACTTGTGCACTTTGCTGAGCAACTTTCAACAATCACCTGCAACACAGAAAACTCCATCCAGAAACCTTTCTGGAAGCCTAAATAAACAACAACAACAACAAAAAAAAANCTGAGGGTGTAAGAAGATATAAATATCCTCTATGAGTACAGTGTAAGCCTTATAAGAACTTAACTGTCTCTACAGTGCAGGTGCTGTTGAATGACTGGCAGACTACTCCTAAGTTGCTTCACTTAACTCAATGTTGATTTAAGTGAACTTATGCTTCCTTTGTTTAGAAACACTCACACCACCAGTAATTGTATGAAGTACTGAGGCAACACCACACAGTTCAGAGAAATACTTAAAATTACTACAGTTAGTCTTGCTACCATGTTTTTTCTCAACCCTTTTAAGGTCAAGAGCTGCTTAACATTTCAAAGGAAATCCAGACCATCTTACACTGTATTGTCACAAAGGTCTCTGTTTACAACCAAACACAAATTGGGATGCACTCTGAAAGCATCCTTGTTACTTCTATTTCCTCTCCTTGTTTTTTCTAGCCTGCATGCATAAAGTTTCTGGCACTGGTTTCACAACACTGCTCAGATGTTCTATGACTCACCACTGGTGTGTGGGCCGCAGGCTGGAAAATACCACTCAAGAAAACTCGGTCTACACTCCGAATTAAAGCCTAGTAAAGCCAATGAAACTCCATATACTGAATGTAATGGGTTGTGGATCATACCCACTGTAGATCAATAGATGGATATAATAAGTTACGGAAGTAATACCATCCTCTAGA
Source organism: Pedionomus torquatus (assembly GCA_013398155.1). Lineage (NCBI taxonomy): Eukaryota > Metazoa > Chordata > Aves > Charadriiformes > Pedionomidae > Pedionomus > Pedionomus torquatus. The sequence continues at coordinate 331,046 of VZRU01014264.1, forward strand.
TCAAGTTTAAACTACTAAAGTAGAAAGTGGAAGCTTGCATGACACTATGTAGGCTGTAACTTTTTGGAGGATGAAGACTTTCAATCCATTAGCTCTGTGAGGCCACCAGACTAACACCTTACACTGGAATTAAGTCTATTCAATAAAAGAATAAATCAACAACATGAAGAAGCCAATCTTCATTCTACAGTTAATTTTCCCCCCATGGAGGACGGTGAAGTAGCCTAACGTTTTCAAATACATACTTTAAATCTGCTCATAATAATTAGTGCTATCTAAATGTCTCTAAACTATTTAAAATGCACTTCATTTTGAATTGTCATTAATAACATATCAGGCAATGTTACAAAGACTGGTGAAAATCAAGTAATTTAATGTAACACTTTCTAAACCAGACCCACAATGGACCTCTGTTGCCTCTTCAGCTTCGCTGCAATCAATCTGTCTGGAGTCATGTTTATGTATTCTTGGACCTGTAATAGACTGCCACTCGACTTGGCATCCACAACAACCTTAGGAGGTTGATTTAACGTGAATCCAGCATGAAAAATCAGATTATCTTTTGATTCTCTCTTTTATTAAATAACACTGATCTTTATTGAATAAAACTGCTTTTATTAATATCTAAACCATCGGTTGGTGTCACAGAGCCTGCCAGTCCTATGGAACTAATAAAAGAAAAGACAGAAGTAAAAAATGAGAACATTACAGGGAAATAACTAGAAACCAAATCACATTAAGCCAATATTGCAGCTGACAAATAAAACATGGGTCTAGCTGTAGAAGTTTTTAGTTTAGTCTGAATTTATTATTTTTACTGAAAGGAAAAGAATCAGAACAGGGCCTCTCTCAGAAGTACACTGTGGCAAGAAACACTGTAAGAACAAAAAGAGTGCAATTCCGTTTGCCCTTCCCTTGTATGATGTCTCCAATGACTGGGAGTTCAATACAGCTGGGACAAGGTACAAAAATTTTGGGCTTGTGTAACTGGTTTGAACCTTAGGCTAGAAAGATTTCCTTTAACTTTTGGGTTTTTAAGAAAACTTTTGGGGTTTCTGCATATAGGCAAAGCTTACCAAAAAAACTTCTTACTGACCAGACCTGTACTTTATGCTCATCTAAGTAGTGGTCATCCAAAAACAGCACGCAGCAAATTTTGTATACATATCAAATGCACAGCTACAGCAACTGCTACATATAATGAGTCTGTCACAAGTAATGTCAGCACCGTTTCTCTGAGAAAAAGAATCAAAATCTGTCAACATGAACTGAGTTTCAACCCTGAACTCCCGTCTAGTCATCACCAAGGAGGGGAGAAAAGAATATACATCTTAAATCAAATATAATAATCTTCAATTTTGGTCCTATATTTCTATTACTAATATACTACCAACGTTCCAGAGTAATAAGCTCCAAAGAAGTGCTGAAACAGAGGCTGTTGCGCTCCTCAGCTTTTCGTTTTCCATGTTTCTACCTACATTAAGTCCACAGTGCGCTTCAATGTCAGTGGGAGATCTCCAGATAAAGACCTTCAGAAATGGCATACAGCCTTCTGGAAGATGGAATATAACTAACAAGCTGAGCTGTGCAGTTCTTTGTACATCACTACCCCCACGGAAGCCAAAGGATGCACAACTGAGATTAAAGTGGCTTCCTGTACAACTACAGTTCACAAAGATATAACCCACTGAAATCATAAGTGAAGTATTTCGGCAATTATTGTGGCCAGAATGACATATTCTGATACTAAGTATAATCACAGAATCAGTAAAATTGTATAGAGAAAGCCAAATATAGTGTCCATAATGGGGGGCGAACAAACTACAATATAAGAGTCCATGCAAATCAAGAGAGTTCAAAGAACACAGAAGTATGGGTAATTCTGAAGGAAATGGAAGCAATTTAAATCCAGATACTCCTCTCCTGTAATATAACAAAACCAAAACATTTAGCGGTTTGTATTCTGGGAGATTTACACACACTTTCCTATAACAGAAGATTGGCATCACTGCAAATGTGCTATTCCACATCTCTAGCCTATGGGGAACACTCATAAGTGTATACAAGGTAATGCTGTCTAATACAGTTGCCAAGTCTCCACATTTATAAAAACTAAGAGAAAAAGAAAACCAAAACAGCAGCTATGTGGCCTGAGACCTCATTAGAAAGCGACTTGCAGGAAGATTTCATCCCAGGGTGACAGAAGAACATCAAATGCTCTGCAGAATGCAAGCAGAAGTCTTCACTAAAATACTCACTTGTTTTGTTATTGTCAACTTAGACCTGAAATTTGAAATTTATCAAATCAGGTTTTTTATCTGACAACAAATATCCATAACATTAAAGGCTCCTCAATCTTTATCTTACAATAAACATACTAAAATTGGTTAGCATCTTACAGGAGATGTTCACGTCATTATAGACTTAAGCCAAGCACGGTACCTGGTGTTCAATGAAAATACTTGTTTTTATTCTACTACACTGAAGCTAAAAATAGGTTTCTCCCTTAAACAAGGGACAAACAAACACAATGCCCATGTTATTGTGCCTGCTGTATTAGTCTATGTTTTCATTAACACTGACTGGACTTGATTATTTTTAAGTGAAGATTACTGAAGAATTTATTTTCCATAGTTGATACCAAATACCTCAATGCCCAACTGAGTGAAGGTAAGCGTTGGCTCCTTAGGACTGACTCAAGAAAACTTCTAGTTGAAGACAAAGCTGTGAAATGCAACTACCCCATAACTACAGTTACAGAGCCTTATAATATCTGTCCTTTGTCTATATATATACACATGTACACACACGCACATATATAATTAGACTGACAATATCTTAAAATACATGGAATATATCATCAGTCACAAGTTGTTCTGATAAAAACACAAAGCTCATTATTGAAAACAGCATTTCATTTCTCAGACTGGAGCTATTTTCTGCATTTACAAGATAAAAGCAAAGAAAACCGCAGTAGTATTCTCAAGTCTTCAACATTATTACCTGAAAGATTTGGAAACTGCAGTAAAAAGGTGTGTTGCCATGGTTTTGAGTAATCAGCAACAGACCTATACACAATAGACAGCTGATTGCTGTTGCATGTTAAAAGATTTTTTTATCTCTTTAGGAAAACTTTGTCATCATGTCATAAATGAGAGAGTTTTTCTATTAGCAACAGAAAGGCATCAAAGAAACATGTACTGTAGGAGTCAGTAATCAAGTCTGATTATTTTTTTGGTTTTCATCTTCTTACAGGGCTGGGGGAAATCAACCTTTTACATTGTCCAGTTTATACTGTAAATCTCTGGAACACTCTGGTCTTTTCAAAGCATACTAAGACACAGTAGTACAGATGGAGTCTGTTACCAAGTATGGAAATAGACAGGTACATTAAAGACAGATATCCATACTACTAAATAGCAAAGAGTCCCAGCAATCACCCAATGATACATTGAATATCTAAAGTGCAAAATAAACAGCACAAACAATACTTGTAATTCTAATGATATCTGGTTTCAAGACATACCAGATTTAGCGAGACTTTACAATCATAATACATAGGAAAATATCACTTGTCAGGTTTTATAGCATTTTTTCCCATCTGAAAACTCCTTTCCATGGCTAATTTTTCTACCTATGTTTGTCTTTCACAGAAAACGTGAGCAACATTTAAGAATAAAATCACAATGAATGTTATGATTGCTGAGCTGGCAACAAAACAAACACTGTACTCTAGGACTGAAATGCTCCAGTCTTGGAATAAGCTGCTATTTCAGTCAAACACTATGTTAATGCAGTGTTAATGCAAACTGAAACATACCAAAAAATATGAGATTAAAAAGTTAGTATTCTTACCGCATTGTTAGCCTGCCCAAAGTACTGATATTGCTTATAATAAAATACATAATTTACAACCTAGCTGGGAAATGAAAAGCTACTGGTGTGCAATGTGAATGAAGAAATCTTTTGAAAAGACTCAGACTTCCCATCCCTGCTGCTAATGCATTTCCAATTGCAAGTTTAAAACTGTACTTATGTAGGAACTGCATTTAGGTAACATTTGAAGAAACTAACAATTTTGTTCCTTTATTTCTTAACCTGTTCTAAGGAACAGAGAGTGAATTTGATACAGGGAACCACCACAGAAATACATAGCTGTATGTTTTGCCTTCTCTCATTAAGGTCAGTTCTGGATAAAACATAAGTAGTAAAAATAACTCTCTTCAGAAAAAAAGAGAAGTGCTGATATCTGGAAGTGTAAGGGGTTGTTAAGGATAACTAATACTTTTTTAAGCCAGTGATGTTTATAAGCAGAACTCTTTATTGGTACATTTGCAAAAATCATAAAACGAATGCGTATGTTATTATTATTCCTTTCTGAAGACTAACCACGTGTGAACTTCAATTTTGTTTTCCTGCCAAAATATAGCTGTTGATGCACGTCTTCTTAGTAGAACTCTGCATTTCTCCTAGTTTATCTTCCACAGGAATGCTTAGATTCATCCAAACTAAGCATTGCAAATATGTGTTTGCCTTTTGGCTGAGGCCATCAATGTAAATTGTAAGTTCAAAGAAGGATTTAAATGTACTCAAAAACGTGTGTATTGTTTACATGCTGGTTTTCTGATTCTTACTGTAAACACACTCGAGGGCAACAGGAAGATATCACTGAGTCATCTGAAGTCATTCTATCAGGACATTCAAACACCATTCGGCATGCAGAGTACCAGACACCTGGTTCAGACTCTCATCAAAGCTTTTAAACATTTCAGCAAACACGTATTTCTGTCATCTAGTAAACACTGCCAGCCAGTGTGTGATACAGGATTTTTAATTTTAAAAATTACTTAGAAGGTAACAGTGGAGCAACTAACCTCAATAGCTTGTCTCTGAAAATTTCAAATTTCCAGATAACAAACCCTTTGCAATCCAAAACTGAGTCGCTAGCTAGACTCATCACCAGCATCTACTACACAATCAAAAGTACACTATATACTACAATAGACACTAACAAATAAGAAAAAGGATGGGTAGGCTGTTTGTCACAGTCGACCAAGGAAAACTCCTGCCACCCGGGATTTCCTGACGTGAAATCTTTGGTTTTGACTAGTACATGACACCACTGCCACCGCCCCCCTCCCAAGTCTTTCAGTCATGAATTGTGGGAATCAACACTCAAGACATTACAGAGAGAGTGGGCAGAGGCTGTGTATGCAAAATAAACAAGATGAAGTGAAACAAACAGAAGAGACTGAGCCTTACCTTTGGAAAAAACTGCTGCCAGGCTCAAGAGGAGAGGTGACAACAGATGCCCCATATTGCTAATCCCAGAAGTACACATCCCAGGGTTTGTGGAGAAGTTAGGGCTCAGTTTCACACACTTTGTAGTCAAAATAAAAATCGGTCAACTGGAAAGGCTGCGTTTCAGAAAAGGTCAACCGGAGAGTGCAAAAAGCATTCCCTTCAGACAGAGGACTTGTATCTTCAGGTTTAACCCTCCCCTTCCCTCCCTCCTTTCTTCAAAACAGATGATGCTGTGAAAGAAAAAACCTCTCCTCTCAAAAAATAAATAGAAAATAGTTCTTGTTAAAATCTGAGTCCCGAGCCTCAGTTGCCTGAGGAATGCAAGCAGTCCCCTACTCCAAAACACCCCCGCGCCGGCGGGGTCCGACGCGCTAGAAAGGGCTTGCAGGGCTCCGCGCCGCGCACCCTCCGCCTCCACGGGCGGAGATCCGCCTGCCCGCGCTTCACAAAGCCACGCGTCCCGGTGGAAAAGCACGTCCGCTCCCCAGGCGTCACCAAAGTTTCCCTTTAGGTGATGCTGCTCAGCCCAGAAATCATCCAGACACGAAGGCAGGGGTGTTGCTGTTGCGCGCTTGCCTTTT
>VZRU01014264.1:349085-364930 GCA_013398155.1 Pedionomus torquatus
CTGAGCTGCTTCTATTTTTCTTGCTTTCTGCTGGGAAAACTCTCCTTTCCACCTCCCCCAGGAGAGACGGGAGAAAAGTGACATACAACAAATCACTGGAGAAATCCTTTTTCACCTATATGCCACAGTGTCTACAGCCAAGTTGAGTATACTGATGCCACCATATTTGCCTGTATTTTAAAAGGTCACATGGAAGGGTAAGATATACCTTATATTGCAATACCTATAGGAAAATTTTATAGAAAGTTAATATATAAGAATAATAAGAAATTATTTTTAAAATGCCCTTAAAGTGTCTCCCCTCTTACATCATCTCTATCCTAAATATCCTGATGCGGATAAAGTTTGAGAGGGGCATAGCAAAGAAAGGAATCCTTCCTCTTCTGGAGCTGAGGTCTGCACTGGTATTAAATGTATAAAAAGGTGGGAGGGGGTAGAATAGAAGAGTAAAGCCTTATTTTATATTCTGCAGAAATGACATTATTTCTAGCATTATTTTTTAGCTACTAAGCAAGCTATATAAAAAGCTTAAGGAGTATAAATAAAATTGTTTTATCTTCCCAAATCATAATTTCATTAGTTTTACAAAGAAATTAGTTGACCTTGTTTTTTAAAATAGAAGTTTAAGCACTTTACCTGATTCTCATCTAACTCATATCAACTTACATCATTAAGATATGATTAACTCAAAAAGTCTGGCTTGTGATTTGCACAAGGAGAAAAATGTAATCTCTTACATCTTCGGATGAGCAAAAGACTTTATGTGATTGAAGAACTGCCAAAAAAAAAAAAAAGAAGGAAAGAGCAGCTGTTAATTTATCACCTTAATTTTGTACAAGTAGTTATCTGTAGATTTTGTCACTAAGTTTGTTTTCACAGATCTCCAAAAATAAGGAAGGTGTATCTCAGGATTAGATATTAGATCAAATGGAATCTTTATCCCATAAATCTAAATTTAACACTGAAATACGTAACTGGCAACACACAGCAAACATCTAGATCCAACCTGAACAACTCTGGAATAATTTAAATGATAGCTAAAAATTACTTTTTTCTATGAGGAGTATAACACTGTAGCAACTCCTAAATTTGGTGGTTAAAACACTCAGCTGGGAGGGAATAAAGGAACTTTTTCTCAGTTTAATTTTATAATTCAACATGCAACAGTAGTTAGAATAGCAATACCTGCACTCTTCAATCCCAGTTAGATGCCCCAAACATTACTGGACAGTTAAGCTCTTTTTTTTTTCTTTCCTCTCCTTCCAGACTCATGTTTTTCTTTCTTTGTTGTGCTATGACCAAGCTTCAAAAGGACGGACACCCTATAGGTGGAGATGTCGGTGTCAGTCCCTCAAACCTAGGCAAAATTAGGCACTTTCTGGGATCTGATTCACAAATCTTGACTGGGAAAACCCAGGAAATATTTCTCCTATCCCATAGGCTTCAAATTTGTGAGACCCTCAATTTCTATCATGCAGCTAATATCTTTGATTATCGATACCAACTTTCTTTTCTAAGAGAAGTATAACCTTTGGATATGCTCCTAGCATTTGTTTACTCCTTAAGTAGTTATCTGCAGCACTGCAACCTTTTAGCTCTTGTTCTGATGTCAAGAATTTGAATGGTCTACTTCTACAATGAACACCACCTCACACAGGTGGTTACACATGGGTCAGAAAAGCCTTATATGTGCCCATCAGCGGGAATAAGGGAATTTGTAATCTGGCACTAATTGATTTTATAATCTGCAATTTAGAAAACAAAATAAATCTTAAATTATGTCCAGCATGATTTCAAGTTCTTTTATACTCAGAAACTTAAATTGACATAGTCAGGCTAGTGCTGCCGTTACAGTTAGTAATAATCTCAGCAATACATGTCTAGGGGATTTAATCAAACAGTATCAATTAGGATATATAATTGATGCAATTCCTGTTTTATCTGAAGTGATGCTATACAGGAATGAACACAATTTTTCTTTGCTTTCTGTGTTGCTGAGAATCTCATAATCCAAGGCAAGTGCAATTTTGCTTATTGGACTATTTATATAAAGTAATAGCTATTCTGTCACCACCTCATTTTTTTAAGTTTACAGAGTTTAACATTCCTTTCACGGTACCCATTTCATGTGCAGAAATAAAGCTCTCTTCCTGGAATGCTACTGCCAGCTTTTAATAGCCACATTTAATCTTTGTTTAACAAGTACTATTCCAGAAAAATTTACAAGTACTTGTCAGAAAACATTGCAGGATCTTGTTATATTGTTAGAGTTTTATATTGATTAAACACATGGACAGAAAAAGGTGTAATAAAACAGCTGTCATTATAAAATGGAGCTCGTAAGGTAAGCTACATCCTTTTGCAATTCTTATTTTATTTAAGAGCAGCTGATTTCACTTTCATTTATTTATCCTACTCTATGTGAGCTCAGTACAACATTTAACTTAAGAATGTGGCATAGTCTTGTAACAACTGTTATGCTGCAGGACAGTAAGAGGCATTGGGCTTAGCAAATACTACATTTGAAATAGGCATTGTTCCTGTTCATTAAATCTCTTATAAACATCACTGAATTAAATATTAAACCACAACACAGTGGTTTAGATTATACTAAACTTTGTAGATAGTATGATCAGGAAAATGGACTATTTATGTCACTCAATGTCAAAATCTGTTTTCTTTCTAAAGTCATTGTAGTTAATGATAGAAATTAAGGGTGTGCACTCCTCAAAGCGGATTATTAGCCTACCAAAAGAACGAAGTAAACCAAACAGCACAAACAGTTAACACACAACCATTGCATCTAGGTTAAAAATATGAAGAAACTGTTTGTCATTAAGAAGGACACAAACGATGTATGCTATGCACATTAAGCAACTAAGCTATTCAATTAATTGTGCCATTAATAAATAATTTAAATTATTGTGCCTATGTTAGATAAGCAACACTTGCATTACAGGAATCAGGAACTTTTATATTAGCAAAAGCAAAATAATTTTAATCCCAGCCTCTACAAGAATGCAGATCAGGTGGCCTGCCAGGCCACCATCCAATAAGGAAAGTGTGGTGGGACAAGAAACTAGATTGTCCTTCGAGGCAGTGCTAGGGAGCAGGGTTTGTTAGCTGCAAGTCTGCACTGACATGGTTTTGCTTCTGGACCAAAGCTGGCCTCGCTGCACAGTGCGACACAACAAGACACAGTGCAACACCAGCTCCCAGTGCCACTGCTACAGGGATATACCCACTGTCCTCCAGAAAGCAGAGAACAGATGGTTTCTGAAGGTAGCCAGCCCTAGCACTTTCTTGCTTGGGTCACGCTTAGCAGAACTTCATATCTGGACAAAAACGTAATTAGCCTAATTTAACTTAATCAGGCCTAACTGGCACTTAAACAACACTAATAAATTCTACAGTTTCTAATTCTTTTTATAAAGCTCAAATTCAGAGCTCAAATTTTCTTTGTGTAAAGAGCCATTTGGTGAAATGCATACATACTGTTGAAGCTGGGCAAACATTTACAGAATTTTCAAAGCTGAGTTCAACTTTATAACAAAAAAAGAGGCTATAGCTCATTTGTTTCATTTTCATGGCACAGCCACATTTTCCAAAATAGTTGTTTCTTTCCCTTAACAATGTCAATACCCTTGTAAAATCAGTTGTGGAATCAAAACCTGACTGTTTATCAATGTACTTTTTCTCTTATGTTTATAAAGTTCCTCAAGCTTCTGTAACTGCCAGTAGATTAAAAAAAAAAACACCACCAAAAAAAAAAATACCCACAACAACAAAAAAAAACCACAAAAAACCAAAACAACAACAAAAAAACCCCAACCAACCAACCAACCAACCAAACAAAACCAAAACCAAAACCAACCCCAAAGGATTAGAGGGTTCTTGCAATGGAATACTGTGTTCCTTCCATTAAAAATAAAGCAAAACAAAACTTTATCTATCCAGTATGTTCTTTTTGTTCCCCTTTTAAAATGTAACTATACATTCTTGCTTTATGTAAGATATCATGGTACATGTATACATTTTCCTTCTCCCATAAGATCGGTTATTCTACACTTTTTCTTTTTTTTTTTTTTATATAAAATGTTTCATTGGATATAAACAGCAGTGACAGCATAACTGCTCAGCCTGACTGCTCTGGACACTACTCTTTGTCTACACTTTTGAGATCCAAGTGTGATTTTTTAAAAACTGTGGAGACTGCAACAGTTTTTTTGTCATCAGACTGTTTTTCCAAGATGAGAACAAAGAATTATGAATTTCAAGTCTGTATCTTTTCAATCCACTGAGCATTTCTGGCTGCTTTTTCATCTAAACTAAGACTGCATGTCAATAAATGGCTGGGGCAGACTTGATGTATGTTTTTCTTCCCCTTCACTGCTCCTAATAGAGCTGTCCCCCCTTCAAACATTAGTCACTCAGAAAAGCGCATTGCCTTATTACACCTTTTGTTTCTTCATTAACTTCATCCAAGTGACCCCTTGAGTGTTGTAAAAGCTTATCATCTATTTCCTAATAGAATAAAAGTGAAACCAGACAGCATACTGCATACAAAAAGTCAGATCTTTGATCCTTCCAAAACAAAGCAAATCTGAGCACTCCAGGATTTAGCTGTGTGTAAAGACTACAAGTACAAATTTCATTATCCACTCCATGGTTGATAGGAGCAAACAGTTCCAAATCAATGCTATTGGAAAAAGCAACAACAAAATTCAATATACCCTCCTAAGACTTTCCCCCTTGTATTCATTATCTACAAAAATCCTCCTATGTTTTGTTTTAAAGTACTTTTTAAAAAAGAAAAAAATCCTAAAATGTCAAAAAATCCTAAAACCCCATCCCAATTAGAAAAGTAGTTTAAATCTCATTATTTGAAACATCTGAATCTTCTATTCATTCAGTAAGCTGAAGGACATCTAATCACTCCACTGAAAGAGCCAGTTTGAAAGAAATTGAAATATACCCAAGAAAACACACACAGATTGGTCTTTTATTAAATAAATAAAATTCACTACCCACTGCTTATAATCAACCATACTTAGGTACTGTGGTTATTTCAGGATTACACAAAAATTGCTAGGGATAGCATCCGGTCATAGAATATATCTGTTCAACTTCTTTTAAGATAGTGATCACACAAAGATATAAATGAAAGCAGATTTTGGCCTGTAGCGCATACTTGCACACAGACATAACTTCATAGGGTAAGCTGTTAGACTAGAGGATGAAAAATCTTTTTGCTTAACTGAACTGGAAACGATATAGTGAGCATAAAGTAGCTATTTATAGATTACATTTCCTTTTCAAGTAGTTGGGTGGCATTTTTAATTTACAGAAGATATAACATTAACTGTAAATATTATATGTACAAGCAATGCTGTTATCATACCTAGAACTGTTGGCCTATAGCTCACTTATGCATTCTCTTATGCCTCTGCAGGGAATTAAGCACTTCTTTTCCAGATATTTATTTTGATTTCTTAATCCTCAATATGCTTGAAAGAAAAAATGAAAGAAAAGAATAGAAAGGGCATGGAGAATTGCAGTTAATCCAAATATGAGGGGGGTTGGTTTTGTTATTGTTCATTGCATCATTTTTGAAGCTAGGACAATTAGAATTATTCCTGAGGCATACTTTTTGCTTATAAATATTAGAGAAGCAAAAATGAAAAATGATTTAATATTAATATATATAGATTGTAGATATTTTCTTTGAGTGAAAAACTTACGGATTTATAGGTTTAGATATAAAGGGCTCTAGTGAATTGAACCCTATATCGTGTGAAAACATTGGGATTCTGACAAGATTTAGTTCTTCCGATTTCACAGAACTAAAATGTTTGAAGTTAAATGGATCATCATCTGCATAAAGTATATCCTACAACAGATATTAGTTCTAGTGTCACGTTTCACTTTGCACCTTTGTTCATTGTAAATAAATAAGGTAGTACATTTAATTTGCAGTATCTGCAACTGATCTAAAATTTCATCATTTTCTGCAGGATATAGAGGAGAATTGTCTCTTGGGAGCAATCTGGGAATTATCTATCAAATAGAGTAAGAAATCTTTGTGAGACTGTCATCTCCATAACAATCTATTCAATCAATTTATTTTTAAGTATCAAGAATTAATGTGATAATAGAGATCCTAAGGTTTGGCTAAACCTATAACTTATTACAACTACCATTCCTTTTGCACAATGTATACATCAAAAAGAAAAACACAAAGATAACTTTTGCAGCCTTTTATGCTTTTCTGAATTATAATTAATTTCTACCTTGAGGCACTCACTGATGGAATAAAATGGTTCTCATGGAAGAACCCTATTTTATATAAGGAAACTGCAGTTTGCAAACTTTGTACAGTACCTCTGGCATAGACAAAGCTGCAGTAGTCATATTTAGTCTCAGTTTTCATGTACTGTGGAAAATAAGCACAAAACCCACCAGAATAAAGTCTAAAAAAGCCCATTCTGAGTCGACATATTGGGGACTTAATATGTATTTCTAGCCTGTATACTGCCCATGACTGAAGTAAAAATTTTGTTGAGACTCAGGTACGTAATGTGGAAAATGGTCAAAGGAATTCAAAAGAGTTAAATGTTACCATGATCCTTTCCCTTTTATTCGTGACCCATATATTATTAGTTTATACATCATTTAATTGTAGGTTGTTAGGCACAATTGGGACTACATTGTGCAAATTGTGGCATAAATGCAGAACAAATTAATTGTATTTTAAATATCAAACCCTGGCAATAGGTTGCTTCAGGGTGGAGTCAAGGCATAAACATATTACCAGATATATTTGGTGAGGTTTTTTTAAAAAACAGCAGAACCTTTGAAGTAACTAGAGATAAGAGATCAGTGCATGAACACGTGGAGGGCTGAGAGTGCTGCCAGTTCCCATGGATGTCTAATCATGTCCTTTGGTGTGCACTGGCATTTAGGTACCAAAGTCTACATGTTTTAAAATTGCTAGGGCATTACTCCCTTGACCTAGGGGGTAGGAAAAAGGAGGGGTAATTATTGAAGCTGCCAAGGTTGTTTCAAGAATACTGCAAAACAGTTCACACCTGATTTGCAGGCCAAAGGTGGATACAAGAAACATTCTTTTCTTTGCTTTGGTGTCTAGGGCTGAAGCTGAGCACTAAACCCAGGAATTACTTTTCAGTAGCAAGTATACATATACTGGCATAAAATGCTGGCCTGCCTCTGGAAGATGATGACCTTGAGTTGCTACTGCCTGTTTCACAAAAAAGACTTGTTATAATCAAATTTGAAAACACCACCAAGTCAAAAACTGTGGTGATAAAAAAATCTTGGTTCTGCTATTTTTCAAGCAAGATACATGTGAAGAAGAACAATCAAAGTCTGTCCTGGCTACCTAAAAAAAAAATCAGCTTGCAACTGGCAAAAGAATTCCAAAAAATAAACAGGACCTGTACAGCTCTTCTGAGCTGCACATTACTGCCTGCTACCAGGAGGAAGATAATTCATCACGATAAAAACAAACATGCATTTTAAACTTGCTTGGCAATGAGGATGTTCTTATTTGCATAATGATGGTTATTTGAATATGATGAGAATTTGCCTGAGTGAGATTCAAGCTCAAACACATTCAGATGTGATACAGTCTGTACAATTTTCTCAAGGATTGCAATTTAATACTATTTATCTAATGAAAGAAAAATAAATATTGGCTGTAACATCCCATTATGCTCGAGAGTTGGTTTTAAATTACACTTGAATAAAGTAACTGAGTGTGGGATGCTTGCATTTCCTCAGGGAACGGTAACGCTTCCCAAAATGGTGAAAAATACCATACTTTTCTGAGTAGCCTGTATGTCAATAAGAGGACTGCAGAGATAATACTAACAAAGTGGGACCTTTTGCACTTTCAACATTGAATATCAGCCACAGCAGCAACGAACCAAATATTTCACCAACATTAAAAAAAAAAAATTTAAAAAAAATCAGAGTTTTAAAGCCAACTTTCAAAAAAAAAAAAAATAGACCGAAATATTTAGAAACCAGTAAATAATCATTTACAACATTTATACTAGAAATTACATACAAACTTTAACAAAGAGGAGCACTGGGTCATTGGGACTGTTTAGTAAGGAAAGCTATGTATGGGACATTACTTGGGGAGTTCAGTGTTCCTGTTAGTTCTGACACAGGCATTTCTGGGCTGGAACCAGCTGTTATGCAAACGACCAGAAGAGATAAATTCCTGTCAGGTTTATGTATATTCCTATGTCAGTGTGAAAAAAAGATGTCCATATAGAGGGAAATAATACCATTTACAAGTATCTTTAAATTTTGTACTTTCACCTCATCCAGACATTGTGACACCCTCTATTAAACAGGACAATCTCCAGTTTTATTTCCAAACACTCCTAAAACCTTGGTGAGGTCCAGTTCTAAACCATAAGTTTGCCATTCCAATTTCATATCACGTATAAGAATTTTTGCTATTTTATTGTAGGAAAATCTCTACATTTTTTCAGGATACTGGATGACACCTCTACTGAGAATTTTTAAAATGTCAACATTTTCAAAAGTGTACTGCAATGGGAAGCACAGACATGGATAAACTGGTGTGTTGAACGTGTAGCCACTTTGCAACAGACATACATACCTACAAATAAGGCCATCAAATCAAGCCAGCATCTGGCTCTTGATAATTTCAGATGTCAAAGTGTTTTTACCAAGGATGCAATTTTCTGATTGCAGAGCCATATAGCTGTCTTGCCAAACCTTAAAAGGTATAAGACTGAATTCTGTGCTGCAGATGCTGTGGATAATTAACTAGCAAATCCATCCATGTGAGTGAGATTATATTATTTATGTCTTCAAAGGAATAAGAAAAAAATATGCCTAAGCTTAGTTCAAAGCTGATCCTGCTTCTATTAGAGTTTATGGGTTTCTTTGCTGCTGAAGTTAACCTAAAATGACTTAATTGTTCTAATTATGTCTTGAACAAGACTGTCAAGAAAGCTTTGTTCTTGTAAAACAAAAAGTGTTCTTGAGAAACAATTGAACTACCTGAAACTATAATCTTGAGAAGCTAATAATGCATCTCTTAAACAGAAAAGGATACAAACTGGTATTTTTATTGCAATTTTAATAAAGCATCATTTGCAAAGTTAGAGAAATTAATTACGGGGATATTTAATTATTTTTTTTTATGATGGCTTGCTCTTCTTCTCAACTTCATGAACTTCCACTATAATCTTCTGCTGTGCATCCACCAAATCACAGAAGCATCTACAGCTCTGATTAAAATCCCAAATTAAATTCTGTTAAAATTTAACAGAAAGTTACCACAAACTTCAGTGTGCACTGACTGAAACTGACATCCTTCCACATTTAAATGCCTCTACAGCAAATCATCTCAAAAGTGGCTGTCACTTCAGACCTTTTGCCAGAAATTCTGGCTCTTTCTCTCAAAGTTAGCATTCTCTCTTTTATGCTAGTCTAGTTCATCAAGATCAGCAAACAGGTTATTAATAAAGATAATTATACTTACAAACACAGTTCACATTTCAGAGAATTAATTTGCAAAATGTGGTGTTCTCATCTAATAAACAAAATAATTTAGCATTATAAAAATCCACTTAGACATAAGCACATTTAAAAAATGAAGACGAATTTCTTAACTTCCAGTGCCTCAATAAACTAATCTTTTTGCCTAAGCTGATCCCATTGGCTTTCTCCACCATGGTGTGCAGACTTTGTGGCTTTGTTGGCAATTAAATTTCAAGAAGATTTTTTTATCAGTTTTTACAGTTCAGTAGTGCCACTATTAAGTCATTATCCTTGCTGTTACCTCTAAAAGGGTTGAAGGAAATGGAATTTCACTCACACAACTTTGTAAATTATTTCATTAAAAAGGCAGGGAGAATGGGTAACAATTCTTCCTCTTACAGTGGCATACAAAACAGAATGGCTTGCTCAAATGAGAAGTCTGAACAAGAGTGTTGGAACACTTGAAACTACATTTTTAGTTATCGTGATGAAATAGAAGTGACTGTAACCGAAAAGTGGGTTAGCACAGTTCAAATAATAATTTAATAGGACAGCCTCACCTGTCTGGAAAGTAGCTTGTGAGTTCATCTGTTTATTTATTTATTTAGTCACACATAAATGGCCGGTCTGCGCTTACAATAACAGCAGTTCCCATTCGCCCTGTGACCCATTTTAAAGCTGGAACTTTGTTTCCCACAACATTGCATATGTTACCTCTCTTTTGCTAACTCCTAACATCCCACATTACAACTCTGTCAACATAGCCTAGACTTAAGAAAAAAATATAATATAGACCTCCAAATTATGTCGAATCTACTAAAATCCAAGGGTAAAAAGTACTCAATTTGCTAAGTTTATAGTTTATTGCACCTCAAATATACTTCACCAATTCCTAAAGAATTTTCTTACGTACTCACGTAAAACAGAATTTTGAAATAAGGCAGTTTTACTGCCCTTCACTTTGAAAATATCAACTCAAAAATAAATTTCAGAAAACATTACAAGCAGCTGAATACTAGAGAGCTGCCTTGGGAACAGTAAGTGGTACAGAGAACTTCAAAGGAAACAGAAAGTCATTGTCAAATAAAGCACTTATCACTGTTATAATAACTTAGAAGTTATTATTTAATAACTTATTGTTATTAAATGGCCAAAATCTGAGCAGCGGCACTACATGGAGCTTCAGCTATTTGTGTATTCAGAAGTTCGCTGAATCCTAGAGGCTTCTACTGCTGAAACTTGAAAGTATGTGGTCTTTGTCTCTAATGGCATCAGGCCTGGATCATAGCTGATT
This sequence comes from Pedionomus torquatus, assembly GCA_013398155.1. Lineage (NCBI taxonomy): Eukaryota > Metazoa > Chordata > Aves > Charadriiformes > Pedionomidae > Pedionomus > Pedionomus torquatus. The sequence continues at coordinate 359,926 of VZRU01014264.1, forward strand.
TAAAACAGTGCAGTTACATAGACCTCAGTGGAGCTATATCAAGTTACACCAACTAAGCACATGTGTCTCGTTAAGGATGCAAATTTCAGCTGTGCAGGTAGCCAGCCACATGATGACTTGATTAGGCATTTCTTCTTCCCAGTTCAGCATTTTTATTTTCATAGATACTTAGATATTCTACCAAGTGAACTTTACTTATGCCTCTTCTGTGTTTTCACGTGGCAATTTTTTGTATTTAGGACTTCAATACCTGTTCCACTGATTTACATCCCATTTTGTTATCAGGCCCATAACCTAGATACTACCTTTAAGTTCAAGTCTTCCAGCCCAGACTTCCTGCTAAGTTTTCTCAGGGTATAATAAAATTATCACAGGAACAATTAGGGGAAATAAAGGGATTAACTATCTTACTCTCACTAAAGGGTAAAGGGGAAACACACCTCATACTTGTCTTTTTTTATTATTTTTAAATAAAAAAAATATTTTTAAGAGTATATAGTTAATGGGCCATGCCTAGCATGTACAGATAATATAATTTTTAAAAATAATTTAAATATCTGGAAGTGTTATCTGCCAGTATCAATCACAGTCATCATAATTTTTAACTTTCCATAGTAATGCAATTATTGAACCATCCAGATTTACTGTTCCACCAGAAACTAGATGAAATAGGAATAGATAAGACATGAATGGCATTTATGTTCTCACAGAGGTTATCAGATAAACAAAGCAAGGTTCATGCTGTGTAGGGAGAAATTGATTTGCATTCTCCCTTCCTCCAAAGGCATTGTTCAGTATATGACAGTTGCACAGAAATAGAAAGGAGATAAAGCTCCTGATGGAGATTTAAAATATAAAGATCAAATTGCTGATTTTGCACATAACATTTAAACTATCTCATGCTTAACTTTCCCATCAGTGCAATGGGAGACAATGCATCCACACATCATAACACATTATGAAGATGAAATCAATAAGCAGCAGTGTATACAGGTTACTTGGCTTGGCTGTATTCTTCTATGGACTTCTTGGGTGCAAGACAAAAAAGAATATGGAGTGTCAGGTTTGGTAGGCCTCATGCTGTACCCATAGCTCATGTCTAATTGACTCTTGAAAGCAGCAGAATGTAACATGTCCAAGGTTATTTACACAAGTGCAATAATCCCAATGATTCCCATACCTGTTGAAGCTATCATGCATTCAAAATTAGAAATATTTTTCTGTATTTTTTGTATACAGGCTTTTTTTTACAAACTTGGCAGTCTCAATATATATAAGCATCAAAACTATCACACACCTAGTAACGTGTTTCATCTGACACATAAGTTAAAACATTAAAATCAGGCTAAAGGTCAATTTTAGTGACATAAATACCTCCAGCACCCTAGCAATTTACCTTCTACCATTTCTCATATGTCTTTTACAGTCAGGTCTCTCTAGCCTTCTAAGCAACATACTCTCCTGATAGCAGAGTCAAACATTAAAAACTGTTTAAAAGACTATTTTCCTATATGATTTTTAAATGCTTCAGGACATTATCATCAATAATGGCCAAGGTTTGCCCAACCTTTTTTTAAATTTCACAAGCACAATGAAAGAGAAAAAAATAGCTGATCATGTCTTTTGTCTCATATTTTTTAAGAAGTGTCTGTTTTCACTGAGAGCAAGAGTTTTAACAAGAAACCTTTGTAGGAAGAGACCATGTCAGAGCAACAGTGCTTTAGATCAAGCCTGCTAATTAATGCTGTTATCAGAGAAACCATCACACCATCAAGGATTTGTTGAACTCCTACATGTGGAGATAGCAAGACTGTTAACATGACACCTTGTGCTTCCCCAGATGTTCATGTTGCGGAGTTCCATCATTAGGCCATGTGAGTTCTGTGCTTATTAGCGCAAAAGATGGCAGTCAGCTGAAACCCTCAGCACAACCTGGAGGGGAGCTGATGTCTCTGCTTAGCCAGATGGGAACAATTTAAACCAAACAGACATGACTTTGCACAGGCTTTTAAATAATGTCCTCGAAGCATGTTGGACTTTGGATCTTTTCTGACTATTTGATTATTTTTTTTTCTACAAGAGGTTAGCGTTCTTTGTTTAGATGCAATATATCTATCTAGGAAAAGAAAACTATATACCCATTCAAATACAACTATACCACTAATCAAATACACAACTATCCCAGTTTTCCGAGATCATATTTTGAAGATTTAAGCAAACAGCAATTTCCTGCTTCTCTAGCAAATTAAATTACCAAATCAATCCAGGGATATTATGAATGCAAAGAAGTGACTTCTTATTCTCTGCTTTTTCAGGTTTCTGTATATGGGCCTGTGTCAAAATACTTAATAATTTGAAGTGATTCGGTCCGCATATAAGAAGGCTTGAGATTAAACATTGTAGCTACTACAGTTGAGTAGGATATGGTCAGCAATTTACTTTTTCCCATCACAGAAAAATTGAGCACTGCACTTTGGAAAAATAGTATTTGACATGGTGCTTCCCAAGTTTATTGGGGCAGTCGTTTGGGTTTTTTTCACCAGCAATTAGTGATAGTTTCAGAGTCGATTTGTAAATTGGAAAAATAAGGGTTTAATACTGCTACAAAGGGAGATAAGATAATTTTCTGATAAGGTGCTATTTTTACAGTAGTTTCCTAAATATTTATTACTGGTCTTGCCTAAAGCAACAGAGTGAGTAAGTGTTACTTAATAGAAAACTGAAATTACAAATGAGCCTTCTCTGAGATTTATATGAATTCCCTAGCACCATTCAGGGTCTGAAGAAGTTTGTGAAGCCCACGACCAAATGTAATGCAAAAAGGCAGAAGAGAATAATTTTGCCTCCTTTATAAAAAGCAATGAAAACACTTCAATACCTACCTTTAAAAGGTGATGACAGTGTGGACTGCTTTGTTCCTTCAGGTCAGCCATACAGATATACTTATGGTATGTTTATTACACTTCTGATTCCAACAGAAATTTTGTTTCCATGTGAAAATAAGTAGTAGATTATTATTTGTGTGTTACCAATAACCTCCAACTGAAAGCACAGTCCAGATAAAACAAAACTGCATGGAGATGAAGGTCCTAATTACTTTAAACTGACTGCCTTAAGTAGAAGATTGTGTTATTTTCCATAAAGTAACCTATCAACAAATCTTCTAGGATACCAGCAGCATATTTATATATTAAAGATCACACACCTTAGAGGAGCCAAGAGGTAAATCATTAGGATGCAATAGGGAAACAATCTTCTGCATAATTAGTAAGATTTATTTAGTGTTATATTTGCTGCGGGAAAATGATAATATATGTATAAGTTCCCACCGATTCAGCATGTACACATACCTTACTCGCATCTTATTCAAGTATAGACTCCTAATACAAATAGGTATTCCTAGAGGATAGGTAACTAACCAATTAACATAAAGATCCAAATTGGAATCTGAAACATTCTTCACAAACTTAAGAAACTTTAAGAGCTAGATAGAAATGTACAAAGTCTGTAAGAAGTCTTCTCTCAGTACAATGCCTAAGATCATCAGACTTCCTCAATACATCAACATTAATAATCTATAATCTGAAGCATTTTTAATTTGAATTTTATTTGCCTAAATTCAATAGCATTTATATTAAGATGGGTTTCATCGTATTTTTTCTAAACATTTCATAATTTGGATGAGATCTCAAACATTGGTGTTTATAGTATACATAGCTTGCAGCTTCTAAGGAAACTATTAACTGGCAAATATTATTTTAACTGCAAGATTATACCACTCCCTCAGTGCTTCATATCAGTTGCAAGTGACTGAGAAATGCCATTTGTTCATTCTCGGTATGACATGGCCAAAAAATGGGAAACCCCAAAGAAAATTGAACTCTAAGAACATTAATAAATACATTCATAAATATATAAAATTAATTTCATAGAATTGATATTGACAGTTTTAAGTATATAAATACACTCTCTGGAGAACTTAAAGAATTTGTCCTGAAATTTCAAATACTCAATGTGCTAAAGGACAGTATTAGGCTCCTGCATGTGTTGGAGAGATTCTGCAATATGCTGAATACTTAGGGAAAAGAATAAAAATGTAATAGATGTGTATGATCCTGAAATGTGTTCCCTAATTTAAGGCAGCGTCATATCAATGAAAAATTTGTTGCAGCACACGTGGATTATCACTGTGCCAAGTTATATCCCACCACGGAACCAGAAACTCAGAGCTCATTCTCAGATTTTTTGAAAATACATCATACTGCCCATCATATGATAGAAAAAGCAGCTGGCAGATAATGTTGCCTGAAGGTGTTAAATTGATCAGGTCCTCCATCAGAAAGGCAAGTGGGCTTAACTGTGTTCACAGACATATATCTGTGATATTTTAAATAAAACAAGGATTTTAAAAGCAATTGCTAAAATAAATCCATCTTTTGTACTAAAATTTACTGCTGCTGACTGCATCTTACAAGTTCATATCAAGCTATTTATTCCCCCACGCCTGAAATTTACAATTATCTTCCTGAGTGGGAGAAAAAAAAAATCTTTGCAGGTAAATACTATAATTCTATATATATATTATATATATATATTTATATATATATATATATACACTTTTATATATATATATATTATTTTTATATATATATAATTCTGTATAAATACTATAAAAAGTAAGGTATGCTCTTACTGTTCATATCTCTTATTTTGGAAGGTCCAGTAAAAGTAAGTTACCTCATTACACTCAGAGAAATTACTCTGTGATTCTGGCTTCACTGGAATGTCACAGCTGGAACAGACCACAGGGGTATTTGACATAATGACTAGAAGTTCTGATGTCCCCAATTCTGATCTGAACTTAGAATTTATGCCCCAAGTGGAGCATGGGTTGTGTGACATTGGATATTCTCATTAAAAGTTCTATCAAATTTGGTTGCAGTGACTTTACATGTTACTGCCCCTTCCTTTTCTAAAATCTTTTTCTAAACACAGATGTGCTAGC
>VZRU01014264.1:364941-393591 GCA_013398155.1 Pedionomus torquatus
CACACACAGGACATGACGGCTAGCACACAAAGAACGTGGCTTTGCACCCCATTTCAAGTCTGTCTTCAGAAGGGGTTTAAGCTAAGAATATGAGCCTTGCATTGCAATAGTTGAAATGGGGGTCACTATCTTCTGATCAGATGAGACAATCCTCTCAAACCACTGCAGGAAGACCCAAGTGAGTTTATATGGTAATGTCCGAAACCAGAACATCAAAAATCTTTTTCTAAACACAGATGTGCTAGCACAACTAGTCCTTTGATAGTAGAAAACTTGTTTCATTTGCTTAACAAAGTGGCACATAGTTGTCCAAACTGTATTTTCATAAGGAATATTGGCATCCCTACTGACAACAGAACATAGACATACTTGTGTCACATGTAACCAAAGACTTTGCAGATCAATATTAAAACAGCAGCCCTGCATTCATAGTCACGGTCAGAGTAGAATCATTTTGCTACAGGGTTAGCTTTACTGCCATAGTTTGGAGCTTAAGTGACATGGTAACACAAATAGTAACAACCTGATTTTATTTAGAGTATTTTATGAAAATATTTGCTTGCTTTCCAAACAAGAAATAACAGTTCTGTTTCAGAAAATATTTTGATATTTCTTAATGCAAGGCATGGGCAGTGGCGAGGAAATGATCACAGCAGCATTTCTCCATAACAAAGCAAAGTGTAACAGTTTCTTGGGTTATAATTCACTGAAGCAGCTATAGAAATAAAAATACTAGGCATTTTGTGGTAGCTTTTCCTTTCCTCACACTGGTTTATTTTTGCTTTGGGAATGCAGTATATTGGTGGCAATTTATATGCTAATGAATAAAGTGGTATATAAATTGTGTAACTGCATATTAATGAAGAACAAGGGAACATAAGTTATGATGCCTTTATGCAGTGGAGAGAAACATTTTCTCATCAACTGTTGCTATCTAGTTCTTGGACTGTTCTCTAAATCAAAATCTCCGTAAGTTGAATAGCAGTCAGGGAAACTATGCAAGCAAGACAAATCTAAATATAAACTGAACTGACTTCTTATTGACTAAGATCTGGCCAGAAACACTCACTGAAAAAATAGGAGTGGCTGGCCTTGGCTTCACCATTCACCAACCGATCTCAGACCTTAAATCTTTTAAGCTAGAGTTGCTGATAACAATTTGCTGCTTCTTTGTTCAACTGTTCTGTCTGTGCTGGCTGGACAATTACAAAGGAAAAAAAAATTGCTCTGTAATCTTGTTAATATTCACTGAGAGACTAATTAGGAATATTGCTCAGGCAATGGCTTTGATTACTATTTGCATTAATATAGCATCTAGCATTAATGTACCAAGAAACCATATGTATTGGGTGTTAGACAGAGAAGAAAAGAAATTTTATCTCCAAGATAACAGTTTATGAATGATTATAACCCTTCCCTGAAGCCTTGTATTTTGTGTCCTCACCCTACAGCACTGGAAGGTTCTGTTAAAGCAACTACCATGTAATCTTGATTCTGTGTTTACAAGTTGAACCTCAGTGAGCAGGTCACACCAAGTGTGGTCCATGGGCAACTGAGCAAGCAGCATCCAACACAGCACCAGAATAGGGAATAGGAAGAGTTGCAGGAGTTCAGTCACAGCGCTGTGCTAAGATAACTACACTGCTTTTAGACTTGGCTTTTATCTCTTCCAGACACTGTATTGTAATTATAAGAGCTCAAGCCTGCATAGGTTGGCACTACCTAAGGAGATTCCACAGAATCTTCTGTTGCATAATGCAAAATTCATCTTGTGCCTCATTCCCCAAACAAAAGCCCTTTGTGCTGCAAAATGCAGCTACATGGAGCTGGCAGCATATAGGGATTTAGTGGTTGAAGAAGCTCAAGGAGTTGATAGCACCATCTCCTCTGATTATGCAGGGGGAACGCCTGACATGGCAGTTATCTCTGCAGTGCTTTAATTTGGTGCACCTCTAGCAATCATTTTTCACTGAGCTTAGGAAAACATGCATTTAAACTTGTATTTACTATTTAAATATTAATATTGTGATTATTTAACTATTAATAATTAATTTACCCTCACTCTTACAAAACAATTCTTTTATCAAGAGTCAAATCCAGTTCTTTTTGCAAATTTAGATGTTTTGATAAACATCAATAAAAAGCTAGTACCCATATATTATTTTTCATGAAAGAATCACGTAGCTAAAAACCTATGACCCATACTAGGTCATGCTCAGCAACACATTTCTTGCAGGAATGTGCAACTATTATTTTCTCATCTATTTTCTTAGTGCATGGACCAGTCTCTCAACTGGTGCTAATCAGTTCCACTGCCGAATACTACAAATGTAGCTTAATGTCCCTTTCTTTTACTTTAAACAACACATTAGGTACTTAAACTAGGATTTCACACATCCTGAAGAAAACGATTTTAGGACTGTATTTGAGGATAATTACACCTTTCAACAAGCATAAGCCTGAAGTGCACTATCACAATTAATATTTCTGTGTATGCCGGGGTGCCCTCCTTGGGGGTAACTGAAATCCCCAATCTTAGGATTTTATTACAGTTGAATTCAGCAGAACTGATTCAGTCATATCTCATACATAGAGACATGATGACAACTTGAGCATTTTGCTGTTGAGCTAGAGGGGTTTATTCACATTGCACTATTTTAAGATAGCTCATCCATTATACAAGGAAAAAAATAAATATTTTATTCATATTAAGTCATTTTTAGAGCCTGGTTGACGTTCTTGTATCACAGAATCTGTTAAGGTAACTAGATGGCACTACTTGTACTCCTACTGCCAAATGAAATCTGAGCATCCTTTTTCAAGCATTTCCCAAAATCGGAGAACTGGTGCCTTTATTCTACTTACACTTATTTACCAAAAAAATCCAAGACAGATACTAGCACACACAGTGAATCTCTGCTAAATACTACCAGCTAACCCTTCTTTTCTCTCCTAATATTGAAACCTGCACTGTAGTAAACATATGGCTTCACACTATTTGCCTTGGGGATCCTATAAGTACATGGCTTCAGACAGTTATTGTACTAACTAAAAAGGAAAGACTAGCAGTTTGAGTGTGCTGAATTTTTAAGGAAGCCTTAAAAACTATTTTATTTGGGAAAGAAATATGCTAATCCTTCACTTTAAAGAGTTCTAGATTAGTCTGGAGAGATGGTAGTTGGTTAGGGGGGAAAAAAAAAAGTAAACCAAAAAGAACATTTTTCCTTCTGTTATTTTCCCAATTAATTCAACACATGCATTAGATAAACACCTTCTTAACATAATTTATCATTTAATTTCAAGGATTTTTCTGTATATTGAAATTTTAAAAGTAAAAGAAGTTGGTTAATACATCTACCTTCTCCAAGGAATGTCATTCATGACAGATGTTTGTCCAACCTCTTCTTGTGGTCCTCTAATGATGGACAATACATATACTGTCAAATAACTTCCCAGGACAATTGATTCCAGGGCATTATGTCTACTACCATGTTAGTCACCAGAAAAGGACTTTTAAGGCTCTTTGCTGAAATTTTTTTCCATTTTATCTTTGTCATCCAAGTCAAGAAGAGATAATCTTTGTCTCTGCCACAGCAAAAAGGCATGACCTAGTGTGTTCACTTGTTTGTAAGGGCTGGTTTTGATTCCATACTCTGTCACTTAACATTTTAACCTTATTTTTCATTGCTATTATAAATCAGTTCTAAATATACATCTATTTTCTCACTCATCCACTTCCTTGCCCAAGACTTGACTAATCTTCTGAACATGGTACCCATGCATTTAGTTCCTGCCTCATACTGCTTCACAACTGAGTTTCATGCTTACGCACTGCAAGTTTGCTGACCTCTCCTTTACAACACCAGGTGCCAGAAAACTCTATACTTCCAATTTAGATATGATTTCTATTGAAATTGCAGATACTCAAAATGCAATATTAGCAAATGGCAATATTAAACCCTAAGACATTCAGAAAATGTGAGGTTTCCTAATTAAAGATTACAGCAATAGGCCCTCTGTCAACTTCTACTCATTAAGCAACAACCTAGAAAAAAATGAAAAAGTGGGAACCTACTTTGTAATTGAATAGAACATGTCCTTCAAAGACTTTAATAGCAAGATTAGTGAACTGTTAACTTAAATGAAATCTTTGTGGGGAAAACAAGTAAGGAAAGAAGATTGTGATGATTAAGCTTGAAAAAGGTATGTTTCTTTAGCAAAAATTCAGCTGCCACAAATCTGAGGGCTGCATATTAACTGCCTTGGTTAGATCATGGGTAACAAAGGTTAAGTGATCTTCCAAAGCACGCTTTTATTTGTGGCAAAATAACAGACCGAATTCTAATTATTTGATCTCCTTTCATACTACTAGTAAATCAGTTTTCAGAAAGATATGGTTATTATCAAGCTAGCTGGAAATAATTTGGATTCTATAATCTCAAGTATATATTTCCTATTTCTCCTGATGTGAAAGACAACTTTGAGTTAAGTAATAAATGGGGATAAACTAGATGACCCTTAAAGTCCCTTCCAACTCAAACCATTCTATGATTCTACAATAAGTATCATGAGATCTCTTCCAGGTAAAGGCTCCTTCACCTTCATTTAAATTTTAGTGCACTGGGAGGTAAAAAAAAAAAAAAAATCAATGTCAGCTACGTGTTTGATATTTGAAGTCAATAGTAACTTTAGCCAAACCACCAAAATAGAAAGGGGGGAATGCAGACAAAAAATACAGAGACAGTACTGAATATATTATAACAAGGTAACTAACAAGAGAACAGACCAAGAAGAAACAAGGGCTTATAGCCAGCTCTCTCCCCTTCCTTTAACATTGGTGGGCTGAAACTATAGTTTTGCAGTGTTTCATTGACAGACCAACAATGACACAGATGTAGTGACATTATTGATCTCTATGTACAAAGCAGCAATTTTACACCATTTGCTGTAGAAAATGGGAAAGGAAAAAGGAAGAAAAGTCACTTTGCCTAATTAAATGGTTATGTTGTTTGATCCACTGACACACTACAAAGACTTTTAACATATACTGGGCAAGACACCTATGCTGTCACAACAAATATGGCAAAATAGATTGTTAGTGTCAACTTCCAAGAGAAGCCAAGCTAATGAGAGGGAACTGCAGGGCCTTTTGACTGTATTATTATCAATATCCAATGCTTCTGCTGCACTAGAACTTTTTCATACTGCTGAATATTTTTATCTTCTATTTTGTTCTCTCCTATAGAAAGAAATATTGATGGCATAAAGCATTTTTCAAGTTTGCTCTTCATATTAAAGGATATGAAGAAAAACCAAAGATGCAATGAATTCTCTTTTCTTACTCCTTGTCAGAAACTTACCTGATTAATACTGATTCTTTGTTAGATCATCCAGCTGTCCTCTTTGCTTATTGTTTAACCTAAACTGCAGCAGATGATTCTCTTCTTTTACTTCCTGCCCTATTACATTTCTGTATCCTAGTGAACCTCTGGGCCAATGCTTTTCTGTGTACAATATGACTTTTCCAAAGAACTAATGTTTTGTTTTATTTTTCAAGCATTAGTTGAAATCCTGAATATCCAAGTTCTGAAAATATATGGATACCTTAAAAATTGTAAATTTGTATGTGCTACCAAATTGCTTTATGCTCCCATTCTCCTTTTAGGTATGAGAGCTTCAGCTACATAATGTATTTGTGTGATGTATTTCTGACTTTCAACAAAAACTGTTCAGTATTTTGAAAGACAGGAACAAGAATATCATGCGAACAAGGAGAACTCAGACTACAAATAGTCAAGAATGTTGCTGGTTTCATTACCCTTGGGGACAGACAAAACTTTTGTTTAAATCACAGGTTCCCAGGAAAAGGAAAGAACTGGTTTTACTTCTGACAAATCCCAAGAGCTATTTTGTGAACTAGAAAGGTACATAAGCCCTGCCAGTTCCACACCCTATTCAGTTTTATCATCATCAAATCTACTGATATCCAAACACAGACAGTAAAACATGATTAATTTTTTTTTCCTTTTCTCTCTTTTTTTTTTTGTTAAGCTGTAGGTTGAATAATTGAAGTTGAGCATTCATTAAATTCGATCTCTTCAGCTTATGCAGTGGAAGAGAGAAAACCTATTTTCATGTTTCACAGCTTCAGATGTGAAATAGTTATCACGCGTTTGTCTTGTATTGCAAAAGACAATCCACCAAAAGACACTGTCACTTTAATACAGAATCCCGAAACATTGCACTGTGCCACAAGATTTATACTCCCTGTTATCAACTAAATTTAATAGCATCTTGACAGCTGTCCTAGACCACACAGTTATAGCACTATTTGTCATCTGTGGTCTTTAAATGACATAGCACCCAGATGTTGCAGGACCTTAAGCATTTTACTTGTTAGTAAAAAGAATATTTAAAACCTTGCTGGCATTAACAAAGACATGAATCTTTATTTCAGTTAGCATGGTTCAGCTGTTGGCCCACAAGCTGAACTCAGCCCCTGGGACACTTCAACCTCAGGACATCTCTTCCCTGTCACCATCCTGACCAGCAGGTAGAAGCACAGTGCTATGTGTGCACTTGTATAGTGCCATCAGTTCCATTCCGATAAAGCTGCATTCTCTTTATAGACACCCTCACAATTTTTCAACTAATGGTACGTATTGCATCACAGATAAGTCTAGTATAGACTAAGGCTTTTTATAATGGTAGAACAAGAAGATGTCTATCCCAATATTAGCAAAACTCTTATATGGTGTGCCTTTTATTATTTCATGGTCTGTTAAACTGTATAAGTGAAATATACGTCTATTGTGATAGGGCTAGTCTTTAGCATGCAAATCCTACATCAAATCCAAGTAACTTTACAAAATTGAGAATTGGATAAAAGCGATGTTCAGCATGATGCAGAATTCCAGCTGTAAAGAGATGCGTCTCAAACAAAACCCACTGCTTGTTTAAACCCCAAGACAAGAACAACTTAACATAAGCAGAAGGACTGCAACAGCTACTTTTCTCAGCATTGGTAAAGAACAATCACCTTGCTTCTGGCAGATTGATCTTGTTTTCCCTCTCCACAAGACCTGCTCGCTGTTTTAGTCTGTCCTCTATACCACAGCCCCACAAGGTCGTTACCAACCTGCATCCTTACCAAGGCTCAAAAGGATCAAAGGCTGCAATCCTTACCAAGGCTCCTTACCAACCTGCATCAAACCCCAGCCCAGCAGGAGACAGCTGAAGGGGGCTCCCCAGCACCTGGGCCAGGATCCCGTCTCATGCCATTCGCAAGGGAGCAGGGACAGGGCAGCACACACCTGCAATGCAGACACTTCCTAAGGGAAGGGGGTACTTTCAGCCTAGTATCCCCCCTCCCCGGTCCCAGTTTTACCTCACAGAAAACCCTCCAGCTTCCCTCCTTCTCCGGGCAGCCGGAGCTCGGTCCAGCCGCCCCGGGAACCACCCGCGAACACGCGGCGGCACCAGAGGAACCTCGTCTGACTTCCCCCTCAGCCCTTTTTCAGAAACCCTCAGTAGTGGCTGCCCTCACCCACCTGCGCTACCGGGGCGGCCCCGTCGGCGGAGGAGGCGAGAGAAACCGCCACCGCCTGAAGAAGCCCAGCGGGGCGCGGCCGGTGCTGCGGGCGGGCTGCGCGCGAGCCACCTCACCTTAGCGCCGGGCGGGAAGAGGCCGAAGCGCGAGGCGCGGGCGGGGAGAGGACAGTGCCTCGTGCCGCCTTCGCTGTGGTAACAGCGGGCGCGTGCCTCGGGCTGAGGCTCCGGCGGCTGAGAGTCCCCGCCGCAGAAACGGAGGGGGCGGAGCTTGAGGTAAGGCGGGACAGCCGACCCGTCAGCTTTGCCTTCATCAGGTAACCGCCCTCGCTAACTGTGCTGAGTAGGCAGGAAAATTTTCTTTCAGGTGTTTCTAGCCGCAGTGTGGAGAGCAGAGGCGGGGCTGGTTCGTTCCCTGTGGGGGGGTGCTAGGCCCGCAGAGGCAGCACGACGCCTGTAGAGGCCTGTGCCTACTTTGCAACAGGAAAAGTTGTGATCAGATTGTGGTCCTGTCGTGTTTAGGCTCCATTTGTCTTCAAAATAGCAGTCTGGGCTGTTGCTTGAGTTATACGTAGTGGTTCAGTTTCTTCTTGGCCAAAATAATTTTAAAGTAAAAAAGGAAGGAAATTACCATGTTTGTGTTTTGCCTTCCACTTTAATATTGCAACAGGTTTCTTATTGGTATGCTAAGGCTTTGTTCCTGAGTAGAGTTCGGTGTTTAACATGTTTTCATATATTTTTAATATGAGGTGATGCAAGAAAAGAAGGACGTGCTAAAGTGGGTGATGTCAAAATAGCATGAATCCTTAAAGTTGCATCCTATTCTTCAGAAGCGTGTAGCTATTATGCTGAGAAATCTCTTAATAGACAATACTTAAAGATATGGCTTGCTGCTATGCACTCAAGAAATAAAAAGCTCCAGCATGTTGCATTTAGACCGCTGGCATGGCAGACAGTCACTATGTGTTATGTGATAGTAAGGTTGGGACTCAAAACTTCAGACCTTCCAATAAATAATTTTAACCTGACTTGCAGTCATGCTATTTAGTCATTTAATGTATGTAAGTGATAAATAAAACATTTCCCCACTAAATTAACTTCCTGAGGGCATTTTATTATAGTAATCATCTGTAGGTCAAACAGAAGTTCTCAAGCAACTTTAGGATGTTGACCCTCTTTGATTCTAGAGGTGCAACCCTAATTAATTCCTATTTCTGCTTAATAAGGTTTTTATAGCTGATAACTGTATCTAGTTAGTGTGCTGCTTGCCAGTACTGCAAATGAGCAAATTAAGCATAATGCTTCTTTCTAAGTAATTGCCATTTAATCCCGACTTTAAAAAAAGCAGTAGCAGTGGTGATTGGAAAGCAGTTTTAATTTTATTAATACTAATTTATCCTTTAGGGAAATAAATCATACACTACGTCCGTGTACTTTATGAAGTTTTATGTCTCTCTGTGTGGTAACAGTTAAAGGGCTAATATGTTAACAAAAATAAAATCTGTCACTGCTGAAACTGAGATAAAACTTGCTGTTGATCCCTTTGGGCTCCAGATTTCATCAGGAGAGTTCAGAAGTAGTTGACCACGGGTAAAAGCAGCCAAGCCATCTTGTCTTGTCTGGTAGAATGCGTGTTTGCATTAAATGGAATGTAGAAAATACCAAAGCTAGGAAATACTCTTCCTTATGTCACTGTTAAAGTATTTCAAAATTAATAAATAATTATAGTAATCAGGACATGGACAATGCATGCATTTGTTGTGGGAATGTGATGTTTCCTTTCCAGCAGTTTTTTCACAGCTGTTTCAGAAAATTCCTCAGAAAGCTTTGTCATGAATGCTGCCTGTTCTTGTAGATGCAGGAGGTACCGGAGCTTTGTTAGAAATTAAATTATTTAAGCTTCCAGGAGCATTTTGGGAGTATTAGTTAATTCTCACTGTTCTGTGTGGTTGCAGGAAGGGCACTAAAAAATAAAATGGCTTGCCTGTGCTATAAACAACTTGCTGCACGCTGACTTGAATAAATGGTAGTGCTGTCACCAGTAGTAGAGGAACATTGAAAGTAATAACTAGACGCTTAATGTGTTTTATTTGGGCATAAATTAAACAGTGCTGAGGTTGTTCTGTGATATAGACCAGTGCAAGGCACAGAAGGCTTCTTGCCCAAGTTGGAATTGAGATACAAGGCTTACCTCCGTGTGTAACATTCACACAAAAGATGAATCATTGTTCTTTTATTTAGTATCATTTATTTACTTATTTACATTACACATTTATTCAGTATCATTTAAGTAACTTTTGTTTTTTAAGAAATTTAAGTCTCAATTGTCAAGAAACAGGATTTTGTATGTCTGAATTTGCAAATGGGCAGTTCCAGGTGAACACAAAAAGTTGGCATATCAATGATAAGAATCTACGCACAACTTTTCATTACCAGTAAATAATGAAATTTTTGCTATTTACTGTATCCCACAGAGCAGGATTCATAAAACTTATGATCCATCATTCTGCTTTGTGTGTACACTCATTTTTTAATTTCTAATAAACTGTTTTCAAGTAAAAAAATTTTCACAGTAGTATTAAAGGTGTTGTAGAAATCTGTACTGTACAATTTGGAGTCAAATACTACCATTATATTAGATTTATGTGGGTATAAGTGATTACACCAGACTGCAAAACACTGGTGAATCAAAAGCTTATTTCCTTAGGATTTAATGCTGACAGTTTAGTGGAATTCCAGCAAGTCATTCACTGGATTTCCCTTTGAAGAACCTCTGTCAAATTTCTTTTTACAGGCTGCTTCTCCAAGGCTCCAATATTTGACGTGCCAGAACCTATCATCCCCTTTTTTTTTTTTTTTTTTTTTTTAAGGTGATGTCTGAGCACTATCCAAAAATGAGTGTCTGTGGGGATAGACCCCAGGGACTGCCTGTGATCAGCAGTCAAGACAGTTTAGCAAAGCCATCAGTTGTAACTGATCCTACTGTAGATAAGAATTTAAATTACAGTGTTGCAATTTTTTTCTCTTTATGTCACAAAAGTAGTTAACTCTAAGCAGCTTTTAAATACTCATGGCCTTACTGGAAAACTGTATTTGGTATTAATGTACAAGTTCAAGTATGAAGTAATAAAAAATGAAGTAAAAATTTAAAACTTAAATAATTACCTGAGTGATTTCTGTTTATCAATGTCTGTATTTTGTTTTCTGATTAAAATATCACCAGAGCTTTAATGCTTTTTTGCCTCTTATTTAGGCATGCATTATTTCATATGGTAGTGTTTTCAATTATACAGATGTGGTCTTGTGTCAATTTGGATATCTCAGTTCAGTAATTAAAGGAAAGCTTGTTTTCTGTTCTTCTTAACAGCCTTTCTGACTCTGCCTTTATTTCTGATGCAGTTATTCTGGTTTTTGACATCCACAATTCCAACTTCCCATTCTAGCCAGTAGAGGATTGCCTACATGAATTTAAAGTCTGATTGTATATTCAGATCTTAAAAAAACCCCAGTATTTCATGTGAGAGCTGCCTTAAGTGCTGCTTTGTCATTTGAACACGAAAAGACCTGCATACGTTATTACTCACACCTCAAAAGTCTCATATGACTTGCACAAATTTATTTGTTGTATCTACAATTGTATATTCATGAGTCAGAACAGCATTAAAATGAGGCTGAGAAGAAGCCAGAACACAGGATACCTTCCAGAAGCACATTGCTGTACTTATTGGTGGGAAATGGCAACTATAAATATCACTTACAGTGAAACTTCCTTAATGCTTATGGCAGTCCTTTAGCCCTGGTTTAAGATGCCTCTGACATTTAAGCCCAAGTGTTTTGTATTGTTTTACAAGGAATATTAAAAAATGGTAGCTATTTACAAAAAATGTTTGTCAGCTTGGTATCCAAAAAGCATAACTAAGTAAATAGCAATACTTGTGTGTTATTCCCAAGGGAAAAAATATAATCTAATGAAGGGATCTTAAATTGGGAAATCAGAATTCCTGATTTTAGCTGATATTGGTCTACTGAGCAGCCTTAAACAGGACTTGTAAGGGACAATGTTTAGAAATTGTGAATTTACACCCATTGTTATATCAGAGGTGCCTATATTTTTTAAAAAGAATTTCAAGAGTCTGCATTTTATTCCTTATGTTGAAAATAGGTGTGAGGATACTGGTAGGCCTTACAGGAGTTTTTCAGGGATGTGAAGTACTCTTTTATATCAACTAGATACGTGGTTGGGATAACTCCCTGGCTTTTATTTTGAAATCAAAGAACACTCCCTAAAAGACATGGAAAAAAAGAAACAATGGGAGATGTGCTTACTCTGATCTAAGTTTTATTTATCAGTTTAGAAACATAAAGTATATTAATTTTTTATATTTTTTTTCTCTCATAGAATCACTCTGAGCAGTACAGAAGGGAAGAAAAATATTTTCAAACTTCTGTTGGAAGGTAAGAGTTCATCTTACCAAAATGGTCTTTACATATTTATTTAACAGCTTTTGGACATGTTCTGTGTCTTTCACTTGCTTAAATGCCACAAGCAAGAAACCAGATTTTGAATTAGCCTATCAACACCTGTGCCAACTCTCTGCCTAAAACTAGTGTAGAACATCTTACATTTCTGACCTTCAGCCTAAGAGAGGTTTTTGGGCATCAGATAAAGAAAAATCTGGCTTCTGTTGTGTTGCCTATCACCTTTTCTCCTTGTAAAAATACTCTTAAGGGTGTTTTCAGAACTAGCTTTCTAATAGTGAACAATATGTTGGAATTTCAAAATAATATATACCTTTTTTACCAAATCTGCTGTGTGTGTGAGTAAACAAATTTAATTCTCTTTAAAGGGCTGTAGTTTTCTAACAACTTGTTTTAAAATTTCTTTTCTATAAATGATAAAATGTTGAACACTTGTATTATTATGGAAGGACTATGCATGCAACATTTGTCACTCCAAGTTGGAAAGTTTGAAGCTTTAGCAGCACCCTAAATCACTGTTAAAAAACCTGGTTGCTTTGCACTTTATTAGTTTGTGTAGTGATGGATGCTAACAAATACCTGCTGTCACTGAAAGCTGTAGTGCTAAAGTCCATCAGGAAAGGAGACAAAGCCCTTGGCGCCTAACATGTTATTTTAATTTGTCCACCTTAGAGAGACTCTCAGGTAGGTATTTCCTTTTGCCTGTCTCTGCATCTCAGTTACAAAGGAATCTAGAAGAACAGAATTATTTTTATTGAGTATTTACTTACTAAAGATAAAGTTATTACAGAGGGACTTTCATTATACTGCTCTTTAGTACATCAATTCCTGAAATAAAGGTAAAAAGGGCAAGCATGAAGACTGAAATCACTGTTGTCTGGTGAATCTTCAGTCTAATAATAGTGTACTGTCTTAATCCACTCCTATTGTTGATGTTCATTTCACTTTATAGTCATAGAAAAGCTTTCTAGACAGGTGGACAAAGCATTATCAGCAAAAAGATTTTATGCACCAAATTGCATGTTAAGAGTGACTTTACGGTTCTGTTCTGTATGAATTATGTCTTTCTCCTCCTTCCTTGCTCCACAGAGGAAATGAATCTGCTTTTGCTGTTAAAAGGAAAAATAACTGCTTCAGCACAGGGACAGGCCAAGATGCCAGCTGATACACAGGTGTATTCCTTATAGCTACATCTGAAACAGCAGTGTTTGCTAGTTACCTCTGACCCTCCCTTTCTGTGTGATTTTCTCTAGGATCTGTAGTTAGAGGGGAGGGTTGCATTTTTTCCTCTGAAGCTGAAATGGGCTTTTGTCTAATCATTTCATATGTTGCGTATTCTGGACCATCCCCATCACAGATGTTCCTCTCCATGCATTAAAACTGGATTTCAGCTCATTCGGCTTCAGCACTTGACTTTAAAAGGCAAACAAATCAAATCCCTTTCTTGAGGGTATAATGCATCATTTTCCTGTCTTTGACTGTGCATTATCTTCTTTTACATCTGATCACATCATCAAAATCTAACTTCCTGCATCTGTGTTGGCTAATTAGTGCCTTGGCTTTAAACCTCCTCTGATCAAAAATATACATGTTTTGAACTAGTCAGTATTTTTATTTATTTTATACAAAGTGTTCCGAGAATGCTTAATGAAAAGAGGAAGAGTGATGATCTCTCTAATTTGGACACACCAAAGAAGAGTAAAAAGATTATGGGATGCAAATACACCAGTGACAGGGCCAGGGAAGTAAGTTCTTCTCCCTAGGAGCAAGTAGGACGCTGTCACTTCAGTGACAGCAACCAGTCAGGTTTGATTAAGTAAGAGACTTGAAAATCAAAATCCCTTTTGCTCAAAGCATGTGAGAACTGTTAGTGTTTTGATTTGAAGCCATTTTGAAAATGTTGTTTGCCAGAATTAAGAGATCAACCAAAACAAAAAGAAGGGAATGAAACTATTTTGTAGACTCATAACCAGAAAAGAGATGTAACTTTGGCGTACTTGGCTAAAACTCTGCTAATCTGAGCATGGTATGCCAGATAGGCCAGTCTCATTTTTTTTTCAGTCTAAAATAATTTGTTAAATTGCAATATTTCTTTTTAATAGCATTAGTACACTGGCTTTATTTATGAACAAGGGTTTTTTTTTGTGTTGCTATTGGATGTATCTAACGAGTTGGAAAGGGTGTTCGTTTAGTTAATAAATGGAAGAACTAGATTTAAGGCTAGAAACAATTTTGTGCTAAGTGTATGCTGTCATCTACTGGTCACCCCATGCAATCTTTTTACCCACATACTTTTGTTCCTCTTACTGGAGGAATAGGGAGTTAACTGAAAGATTGCTTCTTTGCAATTGCCCTGATCAAATGGTAAATACAGATGGGAAGACTGGGGAAGAAAGGTGTGAGGTGTATAATTGTGGTTCTTGATGATGCCAAGATACGCTTCTGTAGATTTACGTTTTCTTATGGTACATGTCATGGTTTTTTACTAGCAGAATACTAGAAACCAGCACTGTTAATGACAGTCAGATCTCTGTGTATTTTGTTTTAACAGTATGTATTATACTCATTAGCAGCACAGTTGCTTTGACAATAGCTAGCAATCAGCTACAAATAAAGAAAATGCTCTTCCTCTGTGAGAAATTTTAAGTATAGTTCCTAATCCTGTATCATTAAGACCACAAAGGATGAAGAACAGACAAATATTTAGGTTTTAGCTAATAATCTTCACACCAATAAACATGATTCTAAGTTTACTTGTAAAAGGAATTTGAAGAATCTCAAAGGCAGCCCATATGTGTAAAAGTAATCTAAAAATTGTTCAAAAGATGTGTCCAGCATTCAGTTTGCTTAAAATAGTCTCTGTCCAGGTTACCATTTTCTGTTTAGTATTCTATTTTCATAAATTTCTTAGATAATATGCATAAAGCTTTGCAGGATTTTTTTCCTGTAAGGACTGAATGTGTATGTGCTTTCTAGACCATAACCAGATAACTTGCTGAAAAGGATAAATTCCATCTCTGCATCTTTCCATAGTCACCTTTTTGTGACAACTTTGTGCAAATCTACCTGTGACAACATTCTAGACCGCAACTGTAGTTCACTCTTAGTCTGGCCAGAATATATTCAAATGTTACAGGCTGGTGTTTGGAGCAATGTTACAGACCATGTTGTTCTGGTGTCCGAATAAATTCTTTTGAATGATTGTAGTCTTGGTTGGGAAGAAACCTGTGTTGTGCTGATAAAAATTAGTAAGAATTTTGCTGTGAAAGAAAGTGTAATGATGGGCAAATTGAAGACAAACAACTAAGGTGGGGAAATACATCTAAAGAATATAAAGGACTTTGATGATAACAACAGTGTTTTCCATGCTCATATGCTCTCCTGTTTGGCATTACTCACACCATTTACTTTTTTTTTTAGGTAAATGTTGTGTGATATTACATCTAAGTTTGGAAGAGTTTAATTCATCAGCAAACAGAACCTTCTGTGATTTGTATTTTTTTTTAAATGTACATAACTTGTGTGGTTTATTTTACTACATTCAACAGGAAATATTCTATCCACTAAGCAAATGTAAACTCACAGCTTTACTCAGATTCATTTTTTTTCTAGAATCAACCCTTTGTATTTTTAAAATACAAGGCTGAATGATTTGGCTTGTTTGCTAGGTACAGATTGAATTATGATGCAAGTTGCTTGTGTAGGGTTAGAGCTGGAATTGGCACCTTGTTTATTCCTTCAATCAGTACACAAATTCCTGTGTCCTTCCTCAGTGGAAAGATTATTTTGGATTCAGTCTGGGAAGAAGTGCTCCATAATTTAAGCGTGCCCTACCATCCCACCAAGGTGTCATCACTCAGATTTCTGCCTGAAAATGCAGCCTTTCTTAAATAACACAGCTGAAAGATAAATGAATGGGGAATAATTTAGTGAGATTAAATGGACAGGACTTTGGACACTTATCACAGTTTCTGCAATGCCTCATATCTGAGCAAGGAAGAATTGCGAAGTTCAGAAATGCCAGGATCATTAATCAGTCCTTTGATATTGAAGTGATGTGATATAATGTTCATAGCTTGTAGAATATAGAATTTTGTTTTGCCTGGATCTGCCAAGCTATTTTATGTTTGGTTCAGCCTCATTGTAAAATTTGGGGAATTAAAATAACTGAATTCATTGATCTATGAATATGATTTCTGAAATACCACATAAAACAACATAACAGGAAAGGATATATCTGATTGGATTACTCTATGTAAATTATATAGATAATTTATTCTTTGGCATTCGCTGAGCTGAGTGTATATATCTGCCATTGACATCTGAAGATGCTGTAAGTCACTGGAGCCTAACCTGCTACCCATTAAAAGCAATTAGAGATTAGAGGACTCCTGGCTGACTTTGTTGAAGGTTTTTTTGTTCCTATCAAAATGGCAAAAGCCCCCACAATTTTGTTAGTGTTACGTAACACTAAATGTTGTTGGATAAAATTGAGACCAATCCTGTGTTGTACATAATGACAGATGTCCACTAACAAAGCAAAATTAGGAGCAGAGTCCTACCTTGTTTTTAAGAAACATTGTAGGGAAAGATCTAGAGGAGTTAAATATTTCTGTGGATAACAAGAATATCCAGTGATACTGTGTTTAAGCCAATCTTCGTCCTTTAAACAAGCATCAAGATTAAGGAGGCACCACAAAAATGACTATTGCTTATGTTCTCTCTTGAGCTGTCACTTGACCACTTGACCACTGTCAGAGATATCTGAAGAGTGACAATACATAAACCACGCGTCCAATTCATTTTGTCATTTTGCCCCTCTTCTCTGATAAAGCAAGAGGACTTGAATTTTATAGAATTTTTCTCATAAATTGAAATGCAGTTATAAGTCAAGATACAAAACGAGATTTCTCACTAAGGTATTCACAGGAAAGTAATACCATGATAATGTGATAGGATGCTATCTGACAAAGGTATTAGCACTAGGAGAAAGCATTGGTTAAATTCAAACCTATTGTCTGCATGAGAACGCGACTGCTTAACCTTCCTCTGTCCTAAATATTTTTGCTAGGCAGAATTAATCACCCCACACACATTGAGTTAGAAATAGCCAAGAGTATCTGAGTGTCAGGTAGTCAGTACTCTACAAAATCAGTATATGATGCTATTTTTGTCCACAGCAGTTCTTCAATTTCCATCATATAAGTTTAAAAATGTCATAATTTTAAACACACCTGGTCTATAGTTGGAATACCTCTGTGGAGTTTTACCTTTACAAAGATATAAATTCCAAATTTGAAGCTCTGAAATATTACCAGAAGATGAGGACGAGCAGTAATGTGGAGATACCAGCATCTGGTGCAAAGTCAGATTCTATGTGCGTGCCATCTTCATACTCTAAATTCTTATGGAAGGATGTATTTAAATCATGACAGTAGATGCTGACATCTAGTGGCTCTAAGGGGTCAGCCATGCTTTTCTGGTCTGCAGCTAGGTAATGAGCTTTGTTTTTAAAACAGTCAGTCTTCATTATTTGTAGGGCCTAGTTTTAAAATAATGCTCAGCTGCATGTTTCTCTTTGTAACTTATCTCAGCATCATCTAGTCTAAATATTCTGCAAAAGAAAATACTTTCATCTTCACATGGAGTTCAATATGTGAATGTACATGGTTGTCTAATTTGAATGCAGTAGAAAAGCCTTAAGTTATTTAATTATTTTATGCAGAAATAGAATGGCATTGTATAGAAGGCACTAAAAGCTTGTTGAATCATTGTGTTCCAAGACACAGAGACAAAATCTTGAAATCCGGTTCAGAGAAGTATATTAAGAATTTCCATTGGTTTTCCAAAAGCAGTACTGACAATATAGGAATCTGGTATTTTGTCAACCATAGGGCTAATACTCAAAAATCAACTAGACAAGTTCATTCAGGAAAAAAGTTGCTGAGAACTCTTAAATTCAAGCACATTTATTGGTTTGGAAGCTCCTGGAAGCACAAATTTTTGGAAGCTGGTGAAGTGTGTTCTAAAAAGTATCATTATATCTTTTGTCATTTGCTGAGGCCATGACCAGAGACAGTGTCTTGGCCTACTGTACCTTTGGTATGATCTAATAAATCATTATTTATAGTTAAGGGAGTAGTATTTTAATTTTCTAGGTTGTAACATACTTAACTAAGTATCACAACTATCTTTTCCCATTTTGTTGCTTTTAGTGAACTAATTTGTGTGTCACATCTTAGAAATGTACTTTGCAGTTCTATGTAATGAATAAAAAATTCTAGAAAATGTCCCCGTACAGAGAAATACAAAGGATGGTGTTATATTCTAAATGCCACATAAATCCGTGTTTCCTGGCGTGCATGAGCTGCTGATTTCAAAATTGTGTCTGATGTGATTAACCATTTTCTTCATCTGTATTCTATCACTTGTGTTATGTCAGTTTAATTTTCTTCTTTGGAAAGAGATCAATGGAAAAAGGAAATACAGAGAATGTCAAGATGCACCCTTTAGCATTTAATGCTGTTGTGTGCAGAATCTTAGCTAGCTAAGGCTGAAAAAAAACCCCAAAACACTTGTTATTTTTCAAGATTAAATACTGCCATATTTTAGGCATGAACGGTTCCACAATCAGGTACCTTTAGCTTCTACCTCTGTTTCCATCATATAATTTTGCCAACTCTTTATATCTGTTGCTGCACTATCAGAATAGATGTCAGTTACCTATATCCCTTGATGTTTAAAGGCCTTAATCCACTCTGTTAGGCACTGTTCCAGAGCAGTGACATGCAATTTTACCACAATTCTGAGTTTGCCAGCTTTTGGAAGTATTTGCTGTCCTATCTTAAAGCAAAATGAGTCGTGATTTTGGTTGATATGATTACACGTTACACTAGTTTTTCCATCTTGGATCCCAGCTGCAAGTAAACATTTTTATTTGAAGCTGATTCTAGTGAATGATCTAGATCTAGATCTAGAAATACCAGAATACTTTGTAAAGTTGTATTGTTGGAAGAGGATGGTCTTAAAACTTAATTCAAGCTTTTTAGTTACAAATAAGATTTTGTTTTTGAGTGAGCCCTATTTTCACCTCTCTGTTGCTTAATGCTGTTTCGATTTTCCTCTAATATTGAATCTAAATTGTCTACCAAATAAGATTTGGAATTGCATTACACGATTACATTTAGATATAAGACCATGATTAGTTTAATTCCTCTGTGATCAAAACAGTAAAAAAATCTAAGTAGGAAGAACTGAATGTTCTGACTAACTCTGTACTTGTCATTGCAATTAACATTAGAAGCAGTACAAATAACCCTACTTTTGTGGTATTTTCCTTACAGACAAAAGACTGTAGCAGGAAAGGTGTTAATGTCCTGTATGAATGCCAAGTATGAAATTGCATTTCCTATTCAGAATAGTATGCTGTGTTAGATGCCCTTGACATCCTTGTCATGCATACCTTTATAACACTCCTGTGAAGGCAGTCAGTGCTGTTTTCTCTGTGTCCAATTGACTGAGAACTAAAACTGTTGAATAAAAACAAAATCCAAGAAAGGACTTAGTTGGCTGCAAGTCAGGCTTTTCCCTGTGCGATATGTAGGACAGGCTGTGGAGGATGGAGTTTAATCCAGCATGCTAACTGAGGAGACAGCTAGTCAACTGTGCTGACTAGCTATCTAGAGCAAGGCGACAGGAGCAATGCACAAGAATTAACTTCTAATTCCATCCCAATAGTTCTTTAATCATGCCTGCCAGAAAATGCCTTCAGACCTGCATCTATATTAATAATCTTGACCTCACTGCCAGTGGCTGTATTTCTCTCATTTCTTGATCAGAGTTCTCTTTTCTTTTAACAACTTGAAAGCAGAGAAATAAATGACAATTGTGTTGCCATCACTTACCTTACTATGTAACAAACTGTAGTAGTAATTCAGTTTATCTTGCTGTCTGACTGATTAAAATTTGTGTTTCTTTTTTTTCAGAAGAAATTACCTCTTTGCCATCTTTAAGCAAACATCTATCTATAGCTGTACTTTGAACTTTACCACTTTGAAGGAAAGGCTTTGTGCCAGAGGTAGAGAAAAAAATATTATCTTGATAGTAAAACTATAAATTCATTGACTGGGGAAAGAGGAAGTCATTAGAGCAAGGATTAATTTCTGCATTTCACTTGAAATCACAATTGAATAAAACACAAAATGGACTTTGGAAATAAGCAAACCCCACATCTACAACCTGATACGACTACTCAAACTATTTTTTCAGTGCACAGCAATTGTACAGTCCTTTATCTTTCTGCTTTTTGGATTTTCCACACAGTTGCAGTAGAAAATGTTGGTAATGCCTTATACAGAGCAATTTACATGTCTGGGTCCATTCCTGGAGAAAAAAGGTGTATGGATTAGAGTTTTTTTTTAAATACAAATTTAACCCATATCTCCTAGTTTCTGGATATATATTATAGTTACACAAAGATTATGTAATACAAATGTGAGCACTTCTCTCACTTAAAAGAAAGGTGCTGTTACATATTATCATAACTAAGTACAACTCTGTAACATCAGTGATCTAAGCAACTGCCAATTTATTTATTTTTTTGAGAAAGTTATTTTTGGCTGATGCTGTTGCAATACATACATCAGGCCACGAGGTAGAGCTACATACAATGATTAGAATCCAGTCTTGCGCTATGCAAACTATCAAGTGACTTACAAGTCATGGTTCTGGCAAGTATGTTTGAGACTGGCTTTTTTTCACTGCCTGAAGTAATGAGAAATAATGACTGTATACGTATCAGCAGAGAGATTTTCATTGTCCTTTGTAGTCAAAAAAGTGAAAAGGTGAAAAAAGACACATATGTATACCCTTTGGTCACCAAAGCTGAATTAGGCTGCAGTTTCAAAAAATGATTCCAGGAGTTTTGTTACTACCATGGGAGAAATACGTGTAACTATTAAGAGATTTTCATTAGCATAGTATTTAAGATAGTACCAGGTTCCTGCCCTGAGACTGAGTATTTACATTTAAGATAGATTGTTCTCCTAATAACTGAGAGGGCAGATCATTGATTGATTCTTTGAAACTTTCCTGAAATATTTTTGCATCAAGCAAAAGAATTACTTGGTGATTGAAGTAATTTTTTAATTAGACACAAGTGACATGACATACTAAGAGGACAGGTTGTCCTTTCAGGAATGCAAGAGTTTCCTCAGAGCTGTTTCACAGTTTTGACTTGTAGGCCAGAAAGCTTGCATGCTGTTCTTCAGTGTGCTTGTATCATTAGAGCTATCGCTGTTACAATATATTATAACTATTTATTAATTAATACATATTTTGGAAAAGTTTTGTTGGTTTTGCATTAAACATTTCACCAAAATTCGTGAAGTCTAAAGTGGTTAATGTTGGATCTTCCATTGCAGTTTGTCTCTCTTTTACATTTGTCTTCTCTGTCTCAATGTAATCTTAATCTAAAAGGTCAGTATATGTCTCTTCTTTCCCAGAATGCACATTTGTCAGAAAGAAAACATATGATTTTCCTTATACCTTCATACCTAGATACCCTCTAGTGTGTATTCTGAGTTTGATCTTGAACGCTGGGCAACACAAATGCTGGGATCAGTATATGGAATCTTGAATTCTGGGAATAATATATGTAGTGTTTATTTGGCAAAGTGGCTCTGAATTTGTTGCCACAGAATGTGAAATGTCATATAAATGTAATGTTTTTCTCTTTTCAGTCAGTTTAATTAATATGCGATGCTCCAGAGCAAGATACCTCTGTATTTGACAGCATCAAATGGTGAAGCAGTGCCTCTAAGAACATTCTTAAGCAGAAGGTAGATAGCCTGATTTTTCATGGAAGCCATGCAGCTGTAACTTAATTGTGGTTGCAGCCACAATGTGATAAGCATTGTTTTGATGTTAAGGAGTTTATAGTCACGATAACTGAGAATTCTTTGATTCTCAGAAAACGGTGTTGTGGGTACTGACAACAAGTAGTGGTTGAATGACCTGAAGTAGTTCTGATGTTATAGTTCTCCAGTTATTATTTCTTGTTATTTCAATAGAGGAAAGGGAGTTAACAGGATTTCAGTTCCAGGACTGCATATACTTTTTCCAGATTAGGTCAAATGTACATTATATGTAACAGGGACTGTCATTTTTTCATCATGTGCCTGCATCTAGATTTAATTCATGTACACATAGCTCTTCAGAGTTTTCAAGTTAAAACAAACCGGTAAATATGTTGTATATAATACCCAGCACAAGCTTTTGGTACTCCATCACCATTAATATGTCCAGTATTTTGTAGACTCTACTTTGTTTGGCTGTTGTAGCCATTTTAGACCACTGAAAGAGTAGTATGCCATGAAATAAACTGAACAGCCGTTTATGAAAATATGAACCAAATTGTGAAGAAGGATGAGTTTTTAAAATTTCAGTGCATTGTGCTGTGCTTACTGTAGTTTTTCTCAGAGCAATTTTTGGTATGGAACTAAAGTTTTTCTGTTGTACAGGAGTAGTTGAGGAAACACAGTATGGTTATCTTGAGGAAAGAGAAATGGTGCACCTCACCTAAAATGCAGATGATGTGCAGATTCTCGGATTAGAGAACTGATGTAGTTTTTTCCACTTATCTAAGTGGTGTATGACAAGCACAATATGATGAGACTGACCTTGTTCAGAAACCAAAGGATCTTCAAATTCATTTAAAAATGGCAAAGAGAAAGGGATTAGGCTCTTTTATCCCCTACAAATAGGACGAACAATAATAGGCATGGGTTGCCACACAAAGTATCCAAGTCAGACCTTAAGAAACACTTTCTGATGGAAGTAGAATGAAGCATCGGAATAGATTTCCTGTGGTGAAACTGCAGTGTTTCCAGTGTTAAAGGTCTTTAAGTACAAGTAGATAAATATTTGTCTGTCTGGAGTGACCTTAGTAGAGCTGATCTTGTAGTAGAGCAAAGGGGCCTAGGTGACCCCTGTGGTTTCTTCCAGCCATAATATTTTATGGAGGTTTTTGTGTGCAGATTCCAGCCGGGCTTCACCTTGTTAAGTGGAAATGACTCTTCCTTGCAACTTTGGTGTTCAGTTCCTTAAGAGTTTGTTAGTGTAATCACTCCTGCATGCAAAGGAAGAAGTTCAAGGGCTTTTGTCACTTCTCATCCCTGTTGCACTCCAAGTATTTGCTTGCCTTAAACTTGATGGACTTTGTCCACATCCTTTCCCTGCTTTCCACTTCCCAGCTCCTATTAGTCTTAATGCTTTTCATTTGCTCTATCTGGCACACACTAGTCCCTTTTATCAAAGGACTTTCACACCTGAGGCCTCCAGTCACATACTTGCAGTAAAGTAACAGCTTAAAAGCAATCCTTTTAAATCCCGAGGCCAAACACCGTAACAAACATATCTACTCAAGGGATCAGTTTCCAAATGTGCTTTTGAACCTAAGTCCCAGCAGGCATTTGGCTTTAAGTGTGTGATAGGGCTTTATTTATTTATTTATTGTAGAGCCATATCCCCCTTCATTGTTCCCATCTCAAGATGTGTTATTTAAACCTGTACATCTGGTGAATTCTACCATTGAAGTGTAGATTAGCAGAGTGCTACTGGGTGGTGAAACATTGCAGGACAAAAAGACATATCAAAATGAAATCTTATGAGAATGTGTCGGTTGCAGGGAGAATGCGTATCTCTTGTTTCAAGAGGGAAGAAGAATGTAAATCATGGTTTGGAATCAACATTTCTTTGAAAATGCACTGTATATGGGGCAAGGTACTCAGGCTGTGGCAGTTTGAATGAGATTTTAAAAACGTGCGTAATCTTTGTGAAATATTGTGAAAGATGTGCCATAAACCGCTTTAAGGTGCAGAACAGCTCTCACAATGAGGCTACACCTGAGATATTTTTTAATAGCAGTGTCTGGATTCCTCAGGTCAGTTTGCAAACTGGTACCTGCAAAATATACTACATGCCTTCAGAGACAACACACTTCAATGTGTATAAAATTACTGTGTGTACTTGCAGATTAATTTTAGCACTTTCAAGGACCCGTTCAGACATGCAGCTTTGCCGTTTACAATTAGCTGATGACTTCTGCGTTTTTTGTGGATATTGTTGCTTGGGACATTTAGCCCTGTGTGAGCTCAATGGTTGGTTGTTTATATAATATCACAGTTGTTTCAATCCACACTGAGTATTGCCAAACTGTAAAACAAGATCAACCCCACGTACAAGAGCACAGTTCCCTGAGGACAGGGCTATGTACTAGGTAAGGCTTGATTTTAATCTTACTCTTGTCAGATGCATCTGCTGACAGTTCATTTTCAGGTGACTACGTACTAAATACCATCACTCACATTCTTTTCTCATCTCTCAATTAAGCACAGTCACATTAGGTTGTTGTTCTTTCTTGAGGAAAGATATCAAGTAATCATAATGTAATCTTAAATAAAAAATGATTGCACATTTTCTTGGTTTTTTGGTTCTTTTTCATGTCTTTCAAATCAGAGTCAGTCCAGAACTTCAGTATCTGCTCACATTCTCTTATTCCAGTAAACGTAGCTTTTCATTCCTTCTTTTTCTCTCTCACTTTTAAAAGGTTTCTTTTTTCATACTGTAGGACTTACAGAACTAAGCAATCTCAGTTCTTCTCCTTTCCCTGATAATTCCTTTATTCTCAATTTACTGAGAAGAGAAAGGAGGATTGTCAGTAGAGACAAAAGTTAAAAAGTCCAGTTCTGTACTTCTGTGTAAATCTATCCCTCCAAATATCACTTTTCCATTCACCTTAAACACTCTTTGCACTTTCCAGACCACTGACATTATGTTGTTACTCTGTCCTGTTGTTCCCCAGCCTGAGGGAGCTGAGTGTCAGGTGAAAATCTGGGACTTATCTTCAGTATAATATAAGACCAAAATAGCCCTTAAGATTTGTTTCTAATTCAACTCTTAATTACACATGCCAAAATCTAGTTCAGTTTATCTGATGCTTTAAATTCAAGCTAGTCAGTCTGTTGAAGACAGAAGTTGAAGCTTTGACTGCAACTGATGCTTGATGTGATTGGCTCTCAGCAATTCAAGTTACCCAGCTTATAAAATGTTAATTTAGCTTTTCTTTGCAGACCAGTGCTTTTCAAACTGATTATTCTTACACAAGATACAATAGTTTGAAATGTGGTAGGTATATAACAGCTAACTTGAGTTACTGTATTGTAAATAAAAGTGCAGTAATTCATCAAGACACTGAACTGAAGAAAAGCGGGCAATTCTAAAGCAAAATATGAGTCTCAATACAATGACTCAAAAGTATAAAGCCCTATAAAAGTATTACAAACTATTGTTAACAAAAGAAGGAAAACAAAAATAAATGCTTAAAGCTAAATATGCCACAAACATTATGATGAGCCAGAACCCTGTCTAAATTTCTGACATGTTGAAGATTACCTAAATGAGGCGTTTAAATAAAATTAAAAAAAAAAAAAAAAAAAAAGGACAACTGTGGTTATTTATTCCAAAATTTTTCACCAAAAAAGAGAAGGATGACTGCAGTTCAATCCTTTCTTCTTAAGAATTAAAACCCCAAAGGCAATCTAATGTAGCCTAAAGCAACAGATTCATAATAATATTAATAGCCATATGCTCCATTTCGGCTAAGTACCCCATGGCAATGTGGTAATCCTCCTTGATTCTGAAAGTTACATATAAGTCTGTAGATATGAAAAATAATATAAATTGAATCTGTATCAAAATAGAACAGATTGTAACTGAGTTGAAAGCACGTCCTTTGGGCAGTCAGCAGAGGGGATATTTGTGGGATATTGAAATGTAAATTAGTTGTAACACATAAAGTCTATTGTGTCATTAATTTGTTTCATAGAGTTTAGATGTGTATGCTAGTTTACATCATCTCTTTATTATTTCATCTCCCCAATCTAGCCTACATTTGGTAAAGACAATGATGAATGCAGTTTTGTGTAGGCTCATGTTCATTACAATATGCAGTAGATAGTGCTCCCGTAAGAATACAGGTCTAGCCATAAGTGAAACCCTTTGGCCTCTTCTACACTGTAATTCAGATCATAGTTCCAACATAGGTTGTGTCTAGGTCTTGATACAAAATAGCTTTGTACTGCACTAATAAACACAACCAAGCTATATCATGGGAAGTATGTTGCTTTGGTGTCTTGTGACAAAGATGTTAGAAACACATGGGATTTCTACTCTTTTGGTCTGTTCATTTTTATTCTTTTGGTCTTGTCAAGCAGTATGAGCATGTCCCCAGAGAAGATATCTTCCCAGTGTCTCTTTCAAGTAGAACAGTTCCATTATTCCCTTTCTGCAGATTAAGATTTTTTTGAAGCTGCAACTAGGAAGGGTAAATTTTGAAACAAGTTAAATGCCAATCTTACTGAAATCAGTGGAAGAACAAAGCCTTCTACTTGCTACTGGCTATCTTTCTCTGAAAAACATTAATCCTACAAAAAGACTGTGAAAATGTAAATAAAATATCGCTGTGTGAATTGTGCAATCAGCTGAAAGGGCTTACATATTCAAAGCTTTGTATTTCTAAAATTGGCAAACCCCCTGTATTCTTGTGGAGGAAGATGATCTGGAAAAGCACGTGTAATTTTCAGTTCTTTACACATTCCTGATCTTATTAAACTTGCCACACATTTGCAGGTCAATTCTGCAACATTTAGATATTTCTCTACTCTTTCCATTGGTCATTTGTCTGTGAATTTTAGATGTTTGACAAGCTTGTGTGTAGATTATTAGCAAACTTGCAGTTTATGGGTAAAAATGATGGGACTGACATGCATAAGTACAGATATTTGAACATTATTTATCTTTGTCCCTGGTGATTTTGTTTTTATTTTCTTTATATTCCCATTCGTCCAGCAGTCTGTGCATATGAAAGCTGTAAAAGTGAGAATTTACTCTCAGAAATACATCCCAAGGATGTATTCCCTTGATTCATTCAGTGTTTTAACAGAAAAGTAGGATTTTTAAATATGCCCAAGATGTTTTTGGAAGAGATATGGGAATGTATTTAAGAAGTGTCCAAACTAGCCTTAGCCTTCAGTGAGCATCTGCTGTAAATCACCTAAGATCAGTTTCACTAACTGTTACCTTCCACTAACTTTAGAGAGCAGGAAAGTCATGTTAGATACACATTGTGTTTTATCAGTATGTAATTGTGGCCACATAGGAGCAGTGTAATCAGTCAAGCATTCTGTAAAGTTGAAGTACACATCACACTATTGATACTGACACATGAATGATTCTTACTTACAAGAATAAAAAGATGTATCTAGTACTTTTCCTTTCTTAATTATTTTTCATTATTCATAGAATCTAAATATACCTTGGAAAATTGCATTTATCAATATTCAAGCATACAAATGCCCTTGCAGTTAGGGATGTAAATGCCACACTTCCATTAAGTAAAAATTTAGGCTGTAAATTAAAAAATGAAAGCTCAATCTCCTACCAGTGTATCTGCAAATACTGTACTCTCCTGTGGGGTATTAGTGACAATAGTGACATGTTTTCAGATAAAGTTCACATAAATCGGTTATCAAATAATCCAACCAAATATGTCCTTGATCCATATTTTGTGTTGATAGCCTAGTTCACGGATTCCTTAGATTAGGAATCATCATCTTATCTTTTTAGAAACTAATGGCATGATCCTTTTAACAAGGTAAGTTCTTATCTTTTTCAGATGGTATTCTCATGGCTGTATCACCCCTTCTGCCCTAAACTATTGAGTTTAATGTCATTGTATTTATAATGATGCTCGCTGCCCTTATCCCACATTCCTTTTCCTGCTGTCCTTTCTTTGATGTGGCTCATTTTGTTGTCATACAGACTATATGCCAAATGTTCATTCAGTGATGATTATTTTAGATCAAGGGTTATTTCCCATTGGCCTTGTTAAAAAAAATAGTAGGGGAATGTGGGTTTTTTGGTTGGTTTAACTACAAAAAAGTAGTGATAAAGAAGCAGAAAGAGGGAGGTTCTACAAATCATAAAATAACACTTTTTTTTTTTTTTTTTAATATTCACCTGCTTGTATCAATGAGTTTAAAGACAAAGACAGAAAGACAAGTAGAAAATAGGCTTGTTGGTTTTTTGTGTCGACGTTGGGGTTTTTTAACGTTTAATGGAGATATGGTATGACAAAATGGACTAATTTAATCAGTGGAAAGATCATCAGGCATTCACAGGGGCCCAGAAACTCCATATGGTTTGACTTTATTAGACATATTTTTAAGTTTCTTTCAGGAACTTTCACCTCTCTTCACTAGCATTTTATTTGCTCTACTCTGATTAACTTTTTTCTTTTAAATTGTCTAGCTGATTAACATAAGTAGGTTAAACCTGTTTTAGCTGCTTTGTTGTCAGAACTGATGAAAGGACCGTGGGCCCATACATATTTTCTAGTCAGCAGATCCAGTAAAAGATGGTACTTCTGCCTGCAAACCTTACATTCAGTGCTGATTTGTGGTGATTACAATTTGGGCAGAATTGTGAAAAGTCAACAAAAACTTACATGTGAGAGAGCAATGTTACATGACTGCATGTTGCCTTTTTTTAGTATTATATGTATAG